>OX578146.1:111895926-112463926 GCA_951213105.1 Amaurobius ferox
GAAATTTTGAAAACCACTGACCTAGAAGATTAAATCTTTGCACACTTGTATCGATCATCGGACAGTACTTAACGTTGTTGTATTTTCGATTTACTCCCCGGGGGTGGAGAAATAGGTTTTTCTGTATGTCTGTCCAGACACTCAAACAGCTTTTCAGTGGCTTAAAAGGCTGCATCTTTGCATACTTATAATATCGACCACTGGACCGAACCTAGATCGAAGCCGAATTTTCGGCTTTAATCACGGAATGAAAATAAACAGATGGGAGGGTTAGAGTCTCTCAGGACCCTCCCGAAATCCACCGGGATTATAGAAGATTGAAACTCGACCATGCAGAACCCGACGGAACAAATGTTTAATTTAATTGTATTCAACATTAGGCACTATATATTATTAAAATAAAAACTTAGTAAAAGAAAGTTGGAAGTTAATTTTACGAGCGTCAATTTTCCAACCTTTGGCATGGTCAAATACTAGTTATAAAAATAAGAATCCATCTGTCCGGTAGAAAGCAGGAACTGTCTTTGTTACAGTACAACATGAAAACTTGCTTCCGTTAGTGCTTCCAGCTCTGGGATGTGATTTGATCGTTTTATTTTGGGCTCTGCTGTTTTAATTCCGAACAATTGCTCCCGTTTATGCATGGAATTCTAATACGGTTTCTGGAGCAATAAATTTTCCAAGAAATGGCACTAAAATATGGTGTTACAAATTGTATGAGATAAAGGTATTAATCAAATATTCGTATTGTATTGAAACCGGCAATAATCCACCTCGACATTACTTGTTGCTTTGGTGCACCAATTAAAAATTTCTGAAAAGCAAAATGTTAATTTTTTGGAGTCTATATAAGCAAGCCTGAATAATATTAAAAAAAATACTTATTTTAAGACAAAAACCTAACCAATACCAAAACTTCCAAAATCAAATTCACTAAAATTTAATTTAAGCTTACATTTGCATATCAAATTCACTTTACAAAATATTCATTATATCAAAATTATTTTATAAAATTACCCATTTTCACTCATCAAATGTTAAATATATTCATGTTCTGTGTGTGTGTATGTGTGTTAAAGGGTAACGGTTTAGACAAAAAATATTTAGCTTACCCAAAAAATTATCAGAATATAATTCTTGAAATTGCATTCTTATAAAACAGTATTTTTAGTTAGTTTTGGGTGTGTTCCCTTTCCAACCTTCTCACCACATGACCCCACACCCCCCTCCCAATACGAATACTTCCAAAATCCAACGAAGTGCATACGCCACTGATTGTATTTCGCGTTTTAACCAAACAAAATGCAAAACATTCTATCTCTACATATTTTTAACTTATATACCTGTACATAAAATTCTGTGTATTCATTCTGCAGTTATCGTTTACATACTTCACAGACACACACACATACCCAGGAGAGACGTATACGGTTAGCAGCCCTTAAAACTGGCTTTATTGTAAAAATCTCGAATACCTTAATTCGAAAAATTTAGTTTAAAATACTTTTTCTGCACAATAAAAAAGATAAATTCGTAGCTCATCGATTTACGAGCATCTGAATCTAAGAGCTGCGTTTTTCAATTTTCCGCTCAACCGGAATAAGCAGATTTCGTTCCAATTTCCCTCCGTTTTATTTTTGCCGGCGGGAAATGGTCATGTGTTTTCAGTTCTCTGAAGATCGGAATTCCTTGAATGTGAGAAGGAAGTTTGTTATTGTTCCAAAAAGATTTTTAGAGCGCTGAAATAAGGGCTTTTGGGTGAATCAATAGATAGTCTTCACGTATGTTGCAATTGCCAGTGGAAGGAGGTTGGGGCAGAAATAATTCAATGAAGAATCTATTTTTGCATAAAATTAAAACGATTTATTAATTACATCGCATCGTAATAAATAATAAATCAAATGTACAGGAAACCAAGAGGATTTCCTGTACATTTGATTTATTATTTATTCCGGGCATGACTGACTACCGGTACATTTGATTTATTAGCCATCCCGGACATGACTGCATTTTTTTTATTTTGGCTCTGAACGTATGATGTCACGGGAATAGCAAAGGCACGTATTTTGTTCCCAGGCTCTTTAAAGAGACAGAGAATATCTTTGAACGTCACTGAGGAAAATGTGCACGGCACAATTAAAACTCTCTGGGAAGGTCGTTTACGTCTGAATATTGCCATTTCAAACTTAACAAATAATATTTAATTGGAATATTGGGAGAACTTGATGTGTTTTAGCAACTACTCTCCTGATCCAAAGGAGTCACAAATGACGAAATTCACCGACGTCAGGTTGACAACTTTTTGATTGGTTACCAGGCTGATGACCCAACCCTATATTAAAGAACATTTCATCTGCAGTGGTATCGCCCAAGGTTCTTTAATATAAGGTTGGGCTATGCTCCCGGCAAACAATCAAAATGTTGTCAACCTGACGCCGGCGAGAGTAGCATTTTGTCATTCGAAACGCCACGAACCAGGAGAGTTGTTGCCAAAACGCAGCAAGTTTTCCCCTTATTACAATTAAAAATTGTTTCTTAATTTTGAAGTGGCAATAACCTGATGTAAATATCCTGCGCAGAGAATTTTACTTTTACTGCGCACACCTTCCTCAGTGACGTCTAAAGAGATTTTCTGTCTCTTTAGAGAGCCTGAGAACAAAATGCGCGCGTTTGCTATTCCCCTGACATCATATGCTCAGAGCCAGGATAAAAGAAAAAATGCAGTCATGTACGAAATAACTGACATCCCCCCCCCCCCTGATATCGTCCGTCATAATATTCAAACATAATCTTTCTTATCATTCACAAGATTAAACAACTTTAGTTGAGAAGCATGTTGGACGTCATCTGCGTCCTTGTTTCTACCACTATGGGTGATCGATAACGTACTCGCAGTATTGTATTTTTACCAACTTGCTTTGACAAGCTCTTCACAACGACAATGACGTTCATCGTAATTTTTCTTTATTTTAACTTGAGACTCAAAAATAGTGTCGTTTGCTTTTACCTCCAGAATTTTAGGCTCACAATAACTTTCTTCTGATAACACGTAGGTCAATTGGAAAATAAATAGTTCTTTCTGATACATAGCCATACAGCAACTCGAATGCAGATTTGTCAGTAGATTTGTTCGGTGTTCAGTTTATTTGACGATGGATTTCTGGCATGAATTTGTGCCAATCCTTTTGGCTATCTTTCTTACAAGTGGTTGTAATGACAGGTATCAAAACTCGATTGATTCTTTTGACTTCACCATTTGAAGTCGTTGACTGCATTAATGTGTTTTTAATTTCCTTTTACTGCAGTATTCCGTGAAAGTCTTTGAGGTAAAACATGTTCCTCGATCAGAAATTATCCGCACTGGAACTCCAAAGTTTTCATCTAAAGATTTTACAATATTAGCTGTTGTGTATATGGAACAAGCACGTAAACGTCTGAACATCGTTAAATTATCTATGATGACAAAAACTTCCGTGTTACTATGAGAACTAACTAACTATAAAAGGCTCCCAAAAAAATCAATATAAATAATTTCAATCGATCGTCTTCCAGGGTAAATTGGGTTTAGTTTTCCTTGAATTTTCCTACTTTGTTAAATCACAGCTAACACATTGTCGTAAACAGGGTGTCCCAAAACGATTAAAATACGCTTTAATTCTTTACTGTTGGAGATAAGTGGGCAATATAAATTGCAAATATGTTGAAAGTAATGTAGGAAATAAGACCACGTTAATGAAATAGTCCTCCCATTAATTTTCAAAAAGTTATACTTTTTAAATTTTTATACGACCCCCTTAGACAAATTTGGTCAATCAGAAAATTTTTATTTTCGCAACTTTATCGAAATTTTTGTCAGTTTGACGATATTTTTGTAACATTTAGCACCACATTACAAAAGTCACCAAGTTTGTGATGTTTCGTCAAATTAGTCGCACATGTGGCTAAATTTATTTCTAATCGTTACAAATTTGATTATACTTACTGCTATTCATTTTTATGTTAGTTTTAGATATATTTATTCGAAATACGTTCAATATCTCGAGAACGATATAAGTTAGCAATTTATAGTTTGTCATTCGTTTTAGAATAAAAATTTAGCATAAAATGGTAATTTATTTAACATTATTAAATGTCTTCAATTTTTACGATTATTTAAAAAATTCATTCGAAAATTTAGAGATCTGCCAAACATTCTATCCCGTGAAAATCAATAGGATTCCAGTATTCACGGATCGTAATAATAGTACCCAATTACGTTTGAAATGCTTCCACAGACTCACAGACATCACCTCAAAAAACGTTCGATTCGAGTTCAAGAATGTTTGAAACGTGTCCTTCGAATGCTATTTTTCGAACGTCGAAAACTCGAATTTTAATTTTCGACCCCGTCACAATATTTTCCCTATACATGATACTATGTATATATATAGAAAGTTAAATGATTCAAGATTCTGATACATTTATTTTACTCAACGTTTAGATTTACCGGTTCTATTGTAAGCATGAAATCCCAAATAAATGTATCTTTTTGTGAATTTAAATTAACAGGTAATTTATTTTAAAATAATTTTGTAATAAATGTTATTAATTTATTTCTGGATGTTGTCAACAGGTTAGATACGACGTTGCATTAGATGAATTCGGTGTTTTTCAACCTTTTTGAGTCCACGGCGCACTTGACCAACTTCGTCCTTTCCGTGGCTCCCCTGTGTCTGCAAAAGCCATCACAAAACTATCGGTAGTTGAAAACATTCGTATATTTTATATTTTGGGGAACAAAGAGTAATAATTTCGCCCACTCATGGCGCATCTGGCTATCATTCAAGGTGCCCTAAGGAGCCGCTACTCAATGGTTGGAAACCACTGGGCCTAGATAATTAATATTTATAGATAGGTAACAGAATGGTAACATGGAAAGATATTTTTGATTAAAGTAAAAATCTAGCTGAAAATCGATGATAAAATACTACTAATATACTACTAATCACATACTACAAATATTATATATCTGCACATTTACATGGCGTTGCATCCCAATTCGCAGGCCGCATCTGGACTGTGGAATAAATTTGTAACCCCCGAACTCAGCATGCTTTTAAATAAAACACTTTAAACAAATTCAAATATTTGAATTTTCTACAATTTTTGGATGCAAATTTAATATAAATTAACAACATTCCAGAAATTGAAATCCAGAAATGTAAACTACCCATATCTTCAACTGCCTCCCCGCTCAACATTACCTACTTGGGTATACCTATAGCTTTGAAGAGTATAAATAATTACCACCAAAAATAAACCATCTATACAATTTTGTGCAATTTTTTTTTAGATTCCTCTTCTTCGTCATCATAATTACACCCTAATGAAATTTAACATAATTATGATTTAAAATGTCAGTTTTATGTGAAGTAGAGTTTGATAAACCTGGGTAACTGCAGCTATTTGTACAGTGAGACGTGCACATACGTGAAAAACATGCATTTGTACAGCAAGACGTGTAAAAAGTGAAAATCTGAGTAACTGCAGATATTTGACAAAGGTAACAGTGATGAGACACATAATGTTGTTGTTGAGACCCAGACCGTCAGACCTACCAGAAAGGTTTAAGGTAACTGTTTGGACGGCCGGGAAGTGCCACCCAATTTAGACCGGAACCCAGTGGGAGAGGCATCCACAAGGACCGTACCCTCCTCCCCCTACCACCAATCTCTCGTAAGGACTTACGGACCCACATGTTTAACGTGATCGTACTCCGCATGAACACGGCGGCAGTTGTGGCAGCGTGCAAATCCAGCGCGCAAACCACCGGGCTCCCGCTCCCGAAATGTGCCAACAGCACGCGGTGTTCCCAGGTGGTCACCCACCCAAGTACTAGAGACACATAATGTGACATAATAGAAAAAAATATTTTTACAGTACGATAGTTTGCTATAAGCGAATCAGAATAACAATATCCATTTAGAGAAAGCTCCCTAATTATGTTGCTCTCTTTAAATTTCAAACATTTTATCTCCAGTGTCTGTTCCGGAAACACGTTTGGACCTGTTTCCATGATTATCGATTACCCGATTATCGATATAATCTATAATAATAAAATATAATGTCTCTATATAATTGTATGTCCATCTTTTGGCACTATACTAAACATACCAAATGTTCCAAGAAGAGTTCGATTTCGATTAAACAGCTACGACAGTTGGTATAATGATACCCGGCCAGACCCACTTCAGAGCGAACACTTTAAAATTCGATTTAGGCCTTTTTGTTTGAGATAATGTTAAAATGGAACTTTGCAGAGATATCGCACCAACAGGCGATGACTAACAGGTTAAACTCAGGCCCTCTCTCAAGATTTAATTTTGATTTCCTTTCCCACTATTTCCATGATCTGTATAACAATTTTCAATTCGCTCTTGTGGGCTTGCGAGTCCCTCCATACCCCCCCCCCCCCGTAAATTTACTGCAGTTTCAATCTTACAACAATCTCGAAATCAACCGAACGCACTTTTCAATACACTTTAATCTGTATCCATCACACATTTTCTTAATTTTAACGAATAAGAAAACACATTTTTATCGCGACATCCCCTGAAGTAACCAATCATTATTCTAAAATTTGATGACCATGAACCTGTGTTTTTTTCTTCCTGTCATAAAAAATATTAATCTCATGTCATTTCACAGTGAATGTAACTGCTACTCTTAATAACACAGAATCCTTGTAGTTTCTTAAAAGAAACAGATATGTGAAAATTGGGTGATTACGGTTGTTTTAAAAACGTTGTGAATCTCCTTCATCAGGTCAGAAACAGTATGTACTAATCTAAAAATTAAATACAACTAACTACAATTTTTTCAAAGGTGTTATCAGCCCACGTCAAAAGGTATGAAACACTGTGCAATAATAGGAAAATTAAATACAACTTTCCAGTTGCATTTAATCTTTTGATTAGTACATATTGTTTGTGATCTGATAAAGGGGACTTATATTACCATGGGAATAATTGTATTCAAATAATTTTAATATATCTTTTTCTCTCAAGTAAGTATAAGGATGTTGTATAGCGTCGTTATTTGCTGAAATCTAAGATTTTTTTTTAAAGTTTAATGTAGAGAGCGCCATAACTGCATATCCCCAAATGACGTAGAGATATTGGCCCAGCACTGAATTGCCTGAAACATGAGTACGTGACTTTAGTTGATGAGAACAACGAATTTATCTTTTCAAGACAGGAAGTGAACTGACCATCTAGCTTATTATATTCACGTTAGAGGCTGGTCATGTAGAGGGGATAGTATAAGATGGCTCCATGATTAATGATTGAAATGTTTTAAACCCACCTTCGAATGTGTGTTTTAGCAAATATACGTTAAATAGACATACTAAAATGAGGTATTATTATCTTGTTGTCGCTAATCCTACTTGTAAGGATAATGCCAGAGCTAGCCCAAGACCATTGGTCAAGGTAAAAGGAGAAAGATTGCAGGTTCTGTTGTTTCAAAGACATCAATCACACCATGGTAGAAGTCTGGTTTCTGCTTGATGACACTCAATTTAGACTGAAATCAATCGGAAATGCCACATTGGAAATGACCTTATCGACCTCTCTTGACCCATCACCTTTCGGATAAGCTTTTGGACCTACAGATATATCGAACCTATACTCCGGTCGATATGGGGATAGTTTGTAACGGATTCGGGGTTCGAATCCAAAACCTCCGGGTGTGATCCTCTTGCCTTTACCACTGGGCATCCCTGGACTTGAATATTGCTATACTTTTCCTAAAAACTTTTCGAAGAATATCTGAATTTGTCTGGCTTCCCGTCCGGTAGAATGCAGGTAGAAAATATACACCCGTTTTCCGAGATATTGGAGAGATTAAGCCACGGAGGACCTACTGAGGAAATTCAAATTTTTTCTCAGATGCAAACAGCAGTAAATGTAAAAAAATTATTTCTCAGATGCAAACAGCAGTAAATGTAAAAAAATTACAATACATCACTTTGCTAAATTGCCTTTGAAATGAAATATATATTTTTGATAATTTCCTTTTACTTTTCGACAAAACAAACAAAATGTGAAGCAACGTAAATGGTTCTATCTGCCCATAAAAATGTCCTCTATGCGAATTTAAGAACTTGTCGATTCCCCTGATCTCTATGCATTTTTTTAGGTTCTGATTCTCCCCACTAAATATGTGGAACCATTATCAAATCATCATTACATGAATTGAATCATTATCAGATCACCTTTAAATGGATTGAATTATTATCAGATCACCATTAAATGAATCGAATCATTATCAGATCACCAATAAATGGATTGAATCATTATCACCACTAAATGTATAGAACCGTTGGTCACATACATTAGATAAATAATTCCATACATGCAATGTGATATTTTGGAGGATATCGATTTATACTGAAATATTAATTTTATAAAATTTCTAGCCACTAACTTTCATTGTAAGAGATGAAAATGTGAGAATTTTATTTTTTCCGTTCGAGTGCATTTTAAAATAATAGTGTGGTCCCTAAAACTTATCTTTTGCTTTATTGTCTCTAACTTTCAGTGCAGCATCTTAAAATAAATGTGTGGATCCTTAAAACATTTTTTTTTGCTTGCTAGATCTTAACCCCAAAACTTGCAATTTCCTATGACGGTCCCATTACAAGAAGACTGGTAAGGTTCAAAATCCAAAGAGTTAAAATATATCATTAGAGGGAACTTTATGCGAAATTTGATATTATTGTTCTCAAAACATGCGTACATTAAGGTTGATCTAGGACGGGCTGCACCGATAAGTTTTAAAATGTATAAATTTAAAATGTACTACAAATACAACAACGCATCAAGCTACATAGCTATATGTCACTACCATTAGTGTAACCATGCATATATGAAGAATGTTTTTTTTTCATATATATATATATATATATATATAAAGCTGCATATGCAAACAGATATACTATATAGATATATAGATATATATGATAAACTACATGTATTTTTAGAGATTTTATATCCAAATTATTCTTTAAAAATATTTCGTATAAATCATTTAAGGGAGCTCATTTGAAAGCCCAATGGTTATTGTGATGCAGAGACTCGGCCCCGACAGACCTCAGGTTGAAAAAGCGTTATGTGGGAAATATTAAAAAAGACTCGGTTTTATCGATTGCAAAAGTATTCGAAATCATACTATCTTGGAGTTTCACTACTATCAGGCTAAATTAAAGCCTAAAATTTCGGCGCATAGGAAACTGTAATTTCCAGTTACGTTGGTACACAAACTGTCTCGAATCACATCCAATGAATTTAGTTTTGTATTAAATGAAATATTCTCAAGAGAGTCTTCATGATTCTGCGGATCATTATTAACTGCTCTCTTTCCGTTTAGGTCAAGCACAGAAATGCAGTTGAACATTAATGCATTGGTTGGATTCTACTAATGACGTCATGATCGTACCACTGTTAGAACCTCGCCTCTTCTTATTTCAACCAACTAGAATTTATGTGCGTGTTTACGTTGATTTGAAAGACTTGGTTAAGCTCCATTTTTCTTCTCTGCCGAGGAGGAAGAAGAAGAAGAAGAAAAAAGACTTGCTGCCGTGATGCTGACGTTTGCTGATAAATTTTGAGGACAACTCTGTCTGGTATATCATCCTTAGTAAGTAATTCATCTCAGCTTTATTCTTTTACTTTTGTAAATATATTAATATATTTAAAGTAACCTATATTTCGAGTTAAGACCAGAAACATATCATTTTAACGATTGAAACTCATTAAGCCTGTACTTTTCATTATGAGTGCCAGTAATGCATGTTTAACTATACTGATAAGAAATTTCATTTTATTCATGATAAAAATATGTTTTCAATATTAATTAGAAATACTTCAAGCGTAGAGATATGAATCTCTTTCATGCCAACCGTATATATTTTTCTGTATGTTACGAGCTTGGTTTCCTACCACAATATAAATGTGTCTATTTTTGTTTTTAGTAGATAAGGGATAACATAAAAATCCTAATCTATTCTGTTCAAAAAATGACTTATGTTTTCAAATATAACAATGTTCACAAATCAGAGGTTAAAGCTTTCGTGTTCGGAACTCCATGAAAGAAGTAAATAATTTGTTTAAATAATAAGTTTAAATAGTTCTTTCGAACATTCTAATATTTTAGGCACACATTAGCCACTGATTGATTTTGAGATATATCCATCGTTTATTTTAGGACGAGAAAGCTAGCATTACGAATGAAATTTTTACCAGATCGCTTGTGCATTTTAAATGTTGGTTATATTTGACATTAAAAAACAGTAAAAATTGGTTAATTCAACTTTGGTTTATTCGAAATATTGGATAGTTTGAATCTGACATTGCTGCTCTTGAATTTTGTATTACTATTTATATTATAATGTTTTAAAAAATATGTAATATCTCATATGGTACATGCCGGTTTGTTAGAACAGAAAACGAAAAAACACTTTTTTTTTAAATTTTCAGATAAAACGATTGTTAATTAATTGGAATGCTAATTTTTTGATTTTCAAGCAATATATATAAATTTGAGTATACTCTGCATGTATGATCTTCATCCAAATAGAGTTAGAGTGCTTACAGGTCCTAATCGCATCGAATTTTATTCGAATTGCTGCATTCGTTAGAGTAATATCGAATAGACTCCAATATACACAACTGAAACTCTAACGAAGATGTTAGATTGAGTTTCAATATGTTTAAAATGCAAAAATCCGTCAAAAGTTTGAACTGAAACTTCCCCATATTATTGTAGCGACTTATCATTTATAGTCATTCAAAGTATGATACATCATGCAGCAAAAGTCATTTAATGTTTTGAATCATTTTCTACACAAATGGAACGACACAAATGCTTCATTTGAAGTTATAAATCATCCGCTATATATTTACAGTGTTAAAATGCTAAATTTTAGTCATTAATTAATTATTGAACTCATTATATGATTAGATCAAAATCCAGAAAAATATCCGCACGGTTACACTATGCAATTAAACATCATTTCTTATTAAAAAAAATTCATTGTAGTTTGTTCAGCAAATTCTTCTTTTTATCTTGACCTTAGGTCTAATAGGCATTGACAGTCTATTTTTCGCAAACTTTGTATACAGTTTTCTACATTTCTCAAGCTTGTTTTTGAAGGCATTTCGATTAAAAATTCGATCATCTAAATTTATCTATTGTTGAAAATAATCAACTAGATGTTAACCTTTTGCTTACGGGTGGAACAGCGTCTATCCCAAACGAAGAAGCACTCAAAAAGACAGGTATTTGACATACCCTATCCCAAACAGTTTGATCCCCCTTTGCAGACATTGGCGTCCATAGACGCCACTTTTGATTACATCAGGCATGACGACACCGGGGCTGGGCTTTTGATGACACCAGGGCAGTTGTACAATGTCCACATATTGCAGATATCAGCAATATGTGTAACGAATCATTAGCCTTAAGTTTTAAATTAAGCATATTTAGCTTCAGAGCATTTTGCTTTAAATTTCTGTTTAGAATGTCCCAGATATACATATTTATTATGCCATCAATAAATTCAAAATTTCTAAGGTGCCCCTGCAACCCTTACACCACTTGGCTACCACCGTCATTTCTAACAGAAGCATAACCCGTAAATTCAGACGTGGATTTATGTAGCTCAATGTATATATGCTGTTTTGTAGTACATGTATAATTTGTTATTCACATTACTTTTGGTAATATATACTGAACGGAATGAACTTGCTGTTAATTTATATTTGTTCTATTCATTGTTAATATCTTTGTATCAATGTAGTATTGAATGTCTTGGTAATCAGTTAGATTATGAAATTTGTTGATATATGTTGTACTGGGAAACAGCAGTGTGGATCTGACCTATCACTCGGTTTACAGGTTTAATTCCACACCACTGGGTTCCATCCTAGGAATATTCAGCTGAGCTGAGGCCCACAAGAGGACAGGTGGTATTGTGACCAATTGAGAAGAAAATATGAGACTCAACGCAGAGACTAGACATTCAGACCTCAGAATCACAGTATATGCTGTACTGATCCATGCTGAAAAAGGTCTTGTATATATACTTATCTCCAATTTATGAATATTTAGTTTTATATTTAAAGTATTTAAGTCTTGTATTCTTTGTTTCCCTTTGATGCCAGTTTTGTATATGTAATGAGCATATTATATATATATATATATATATATATATATATATATATATATATATATATCGTTACGCCCCATTTGAAACAGTTTTTCATATAAGTTATTATATATGTGAGCTATTTGTATATTGCGACTGTATTTATGGAAAAAGTTTTTGTTTATAGTTTAGCATTTTTATCACGGTATGTACAACCGTAAAAATAGCAAAACACCAGACCGAGATGCCCAATTGATATCGCAGAACTAAATGGAAAATATCATTCGATAGGGATTAATGTCTAGCATTTGAATTTTGCTTTAAGGCTGTCTTCATAGTTATTTTGGTATTAACGCCAAAATCTTCAAGGGCAACCCCCATTGATCATTACACATTCAGATTTTAAGGATTTCAAGCGGATTTTAAAAAGGTGTTCCATTTTTTGAGGATTTTTTATCTATTTACAAGTGTTTGAAATTTGCTGGTCCTAATGTTAAATGGGTTTTCCAGTATTGGGGATTAACTACAAATCAATTTTCCAAGAAAATTGTTTCTGCATACTAAAAGCCCAAACAAAAACAAAATTCATATACATTTTAATATTCAAACATATTTGAAATATTTGTTATTAATTATTAAATAAAAATTCATAAAAATTATTAATGAAACCAGCTGTTAATTTTAGCACCATTCGGTGCAGCTAAGTCGGTATAAAAAATTTCAATTAACATCGGTATAAAAAATTTCACTTTAATCCATGTAATATTGCGTTTGCTATCAAATTTTATTCAAAATTCGATGATTATTAAGCTTATCGGGGGGCCATTCTCAAAGTTATTGGAAGAAAACATCTAATGTTTTTTGAAAACCATCTATAATTAAAAACATCGAATACCGCCTCTAACACCTCAATGTTTCAAAAATAACTATCTATGTGTAACACTAAAACAAAACGCAGGTTAAACGACAAAATATTGCATACTGGCAGAACCAGACTATCAGATCGGAATTTGCCCTTTTTGTCGCAGAGTTCAATATTTAGAATCACCCTTAATGACTTTTTAGATTTTTCTCTGGCAATTTTAAGCCTTTTTCCATTATTTTCTTTTCAATCTGCATGAAAGTTTACATTGAATAAGAATATGTACTAATGAATGGTGGTTGTACTTGAAGATTTTGGCATGCATTTCACTACTTGTTTTGCATCTATGAGGTCCAGCATTCCACTCATTGTAATATCTCCTACCCCGTTCCTCTCCTCTTGTTTTATTTCGGGCAGATATAGCCCATTTTATTTGGGGAAGATAGTCCTCCACCATCCATAGGCCATAAATACTGTAAACCTTTAGATCGGTATCTATAGGTGGTTTATCTGTTAATCTGTTCACAGGCATGGAGTCAAGCCTCCTTCTGATTTCTTTTTTCGTTTTGTATTTTGTAATCTACATTAGAAGTTTATTTTAAAAACGTGGGATATTCTGGAAATCATTTAATAGCTGAAAAGATTGCAAAAAGTAGTAAAAAAAATAAATACAAATCATTAAATGATAACACCCATTAAGCAACGGGAAGTTAATTTGACTTCCATCTGTATCGGGATAAAAAAATTTATTCCAAAGTTCCATATTTGATCGCTTTTGGATTTTCGTTCAAGCTAAAAGCATATTTACTTACATCTAATTACTTTTCGTTTCTAATTAAATTCATCGTCCGAAAATTAACGATTTCCGAAAGTTCTTAGTCTTATTTACGTTAATTTTAGTAAGTGAATTTTAGTTACGAAAGATGTTTGCCTAGCTACTCTGTCAGAAAATGTATGATTTCTTAAAATACTTCTAATCATATCAAAATTTAGACTTTATAAATACATTTTTTCTTCTATATTTAATACAAATTTTGTAGTATATATCTATCATTTCATGATCAGAAGAAAAAAAACTTGCTCAGAGCGAGATTTCCCATATTTTATATTCTTAGGTTATGTTTTATAAAGTAGCATGTATTTCAAAATTTAACCGATTTTTTTTCCTAATTTTTACTTTCCTTATATACATAATGTATAAGGAAAGTATTGTGACGGGGTCGAAAATTCGAATTCGAGTTTTCGACGGGAGAGCACGTTTCAAGCATCCCTGATCACGAATCAAACACTTTTGAAGTGATGTCTGTATGTGTGTGTGTGTGTGAAAGTGTGTGTGTGTGTGTGAAAGTATGTG
The DNA here is from genome assembly GCA_951213105.1 of Amaurobius ferox. Lineage (NCBI taxonomy): Eukaryota > Metazoa > Arthropoda > Arachnida > Araneae > Amaurobiidae > Amaurobius > Amaurobius ferox. The sequence continues at coordinate 111,910,330 of OX578146.1, forward strand.
TGTGTGTGTGTGTCAGTGAGTCTGTGGAGACGATAACTGACGAACGAATGGACAGATTCGAACGAAATTTGGTACAAAAATCACAATCTGTAAACACTGGAAGCCTATTGTCTTTATACGCAATCGAATGTTCAGAACCCCCTAAATTTCCGAGTGAAATTTTGAAAAAATCGTCAAAAAATCAAACCGCTAATAAAGTTACGCAAGTAGACATTTATTATGTAATTTTTCATTATAAAACGATTGACATAAATTTTAGAACGCTAACATGAACCGTTCTCCTAGATATTGCACATTTTTCAAAAAAATTATCAAAAAGTCATATAAAATAAAAATAATATATTTCGCATTGAGAAACATGTTCACTTTTCATATGTAACCACCATGCGATAAATTGGGGAACATCATTCTCGTGGATCTAGCTCGTTGCATTCATGAAAAAAGATACTTTGAGTAATACTTTTGTATTTGAACGCCAATACTCATTTACCTGGTGTAAGAATAACTTATTTCTTAGTGCATAACGCTTGGCGAGATTTTGGCGACGAATTTGGCGGAATGTCGCAAACTTGGCGACATTTTTAATTGTTTCCAAATTAACAAAGATCTCGCCAAATTGATAAAAATGACGCTAAATCAATGAAAATGACGACTAATTGAAGAAAGTATCTACTATAAGAATAACGTTTTTTTAACTGTAAAAGTAGTAAATTCATTGCATTATATAAGGAAAGTCATGTGTTGCCCACATCAGATTTTCTTTTTTGTAGACACTAATAATCAGCTTTCTGATATCTACTCCAATCCTACTTTTCCCACCCTATTAGTCCCATTTTTTTACATTTATCCTACAAACCACTAATTTGAATTTCCCTCTGTTGTGATTGCCATTAGAAAAAATTAACATCTGCATATCTTGATTACTTTTCTATAAATAATTCAGCGTTCCAATGAGCCTTAGGATCATTTTCGATGTGAGCTAAAAGTAGATCAAAAATAGTGTGATTATGGGCTAAATTTTAAACTTTTCACATTGTAAATGATTTTCCGATGATTGAGAACCTGTTATGCAATATTGATGTTTGCTTCATTTGTATAACAAGTTTTTGTTATATTAGTTGTTAGTGTCTCAATACGTTTGAAGTGAATGTGTAAGTCTGTATTAAAAGCTTTCTTATATATATTTTGTTACGAGCATATAAAGTTGAGCTATAGATGTCTTCATATCACGATATTCAAAAGTGTCCTGCGTGCGTTTGCTAAACTATCTAAGAAATGTTAAAATGTTGCTTTCCAGCGAATACGGTTTTGGTGTCTTGGCATACTCCACAGAAATGGGTAAGGAAGAAATTTTCCCACTTTTTCGTTCCAATTTTTCTTCTTCAATTCAAACACTTATCAACATTAAAAATTTGATGTGGGCAGCACATGACTTTCCATGCAGACTTATTTATATCCGCGTTCTCTTTATTTTAATTAAATTTAATTCACTTTTAATTCAATTTTCGTTCTCATTTGATAACTGGGCTCATTTTCAAAGGTGGCGTAGGGAAAATATGAAAAATTTATATGTTTCGAGAACGGCTAGTCCTAATATAATGGGGTTGGTCTTATTATTTTCTTCGTTAAAAATTACGTATAAAACAAGTATTTAATGGATATATTTGAGCATACGTAGTTTTAGATTTTGACGATTTTTGCTGACCAATTTACAAAAAATGGCAGGTTATTTTTTCTGAATCATACCAAAATCTAATCACCAGGGCCACAAGTGGCTAAGCCACAAGTGGCTTATCTACCGAATTTTGTGATATTCGGTCCATTAGTTTTTCAGCTAGAGTGGAAAAAGTCTTTTGCGGGCCATTTCGCAATAAAGAGGTGGGTTATTTTAACCGGAATCGTACCCAAAACTAATCAACACCAGATTCGCCCACAAATGACTTACCTACCAAATTTTATGAAATTCGGTCAATTAGTTTTTTAGTTAGAGTGGATACAAAATCTGCACAGACAGACACACACAGACGTCACGTCAAAAATAGTTTTTTCGTATTCTAGAGGTCTCGAGACACGTAGATCCGTCGAAAACTTGAATTGAGATTTTTAGCATGATTCCAATACTTTCCCTATACATTACCATGTATAGGTATTGCAGGGAAAGTAAAAAGCAACACATTTACTCGTATTTAAAGTCCAGACACATTTGGATTATCATTGGTGACAAACATTTTACCATAGTATTAGTTTTCGGGAAAATTTTGCTTTGAAACATCCATTCCTCATATTCTATTATAGAGCTTACAATGATGACCGATATGGAATCATTATCAAATTCTGGAGAGAGTTGGAGTATTTACTAAGGTTTTTCCACTTTCGGTTGTTTTCTACGTCGGGTCCAGAATAATTTCCTGAAACGTCTATTTCTCAAAGTAGTATAGAGCTTTAGATGGACTGACATAAATTCTGTATTTAAATTCCGGAGAAAAACGGAAATTTTATTAAGAAATTTCTACTTCCAATTTTTTCTTCCGGTTTAAAAATTTCCTTAAAACATGTATTCCTCAGGATTGGCTACAAATCAAACTTGGAGAATAACTAATACGAATTCAGCATAAAATTCCAGAGGGTGTTGGGTGTTCATTAAGGATTTCCATTCCCTGTTCTGGAGATGGCAGTTCCAATTTCTTTCGAAAATGCGTATGACGGTACGATGTAAGTATGCAACAGAAAAACAAAAATGCTTTATAGTAAGTGTACCATATGAAGATCATTTGCCACTATATGAATACCACTATGGCACCGATAAAGGAGAGGAGATTTGTGACTCATAACCCTCTAGAACACATCGAGCCTATTGAAATTCGAAGAAATTATATATGGATAAATGGAAAACAAATTATTTTCTTACTAATCCCCCCCCCCCCTAAAGAAAAAGACGATAGCTACTGAAATGCGGGATCATAAATTTCTTGCTGAGGTGGTTATTAATGTTATTAGAGTTAGAAAACACCTTTTAGAAGCCAGTTCAGTTTCATTTTGATTATTGAAATATTCCCTATTTCAATCTACCAGTTTTTATACTGAAAATTTTATATATGCAAAGAATTACTTACACACAGCGTAAAGGATATCTAGTTTAAAAATAATATGGAATACACTAAGACTGTACTTGTCAGTGGTAAACCGGCGTCCGCCTGCAATAAGCAATTATTAGAATTTCAAAAAACTGTAAACGTATTTTTTACTCACGCTAAATATTTAAACAAGAAAGATCAATCGTGTATTGATTATGAAACACTTTCCAACTGAAATTCAATCCGCTGAATGTATCACATCTCTAAAATGCGATGCATTCAGCGGTGATATTTTTTTAATTATTACAATACTACAATAATTTATTTTACTTGGAAACTTGAAACTTCATTAAAAAAATGAACTTTATTAAAATGACGTCATCAAAATATAAATCGTCTGGCTCCCTATGTAAAAACAGTAAATATTTCACTCATATCACTTTTATTCCAGACTTCATAGCTAAATAATTTTGAGTGAAAAGATTCATCAATACTTATACAACTCATCTTACAATCACTTGTTTACATTCTGAATCCATTAAAATTAGGCTTCGTTGTAGAAATAATCAAAGTTTGATGATCATTTAAGCTCGAAATTATTGTAATTGCGTTGACACAGAATATAGATGCACAGAAAATGCACTAAAATAAACTATTTTAAGATGGATGCAACACTAAATATAAATGTCAAAGAACTTTAAAAATCACGATTTTTTACTGGGAAAAAAAGATGGATGCCATATTTTATTTTAAAGTGGATCACGTGATCTCTTCATAGGGTGTAATTATTTTAATTTTTATTTTAAAAGTTACAGAACATATTTTGCTGGAAATTTTTTATATATTTTATGGGATAATTTGAATATTTCTTAAAATTTTCGAAGCAATTTGTGAATTTTAACTTTGCTTAATTTTTTTTTTTTTTTTTTGAAAAATTAGATCCCACAGGGTTCAGTGTATTTCACGTTTTCAACTCAGGTTCAATCCAAAACTAATTGGGTATTATTATTTATTTACATTCCCATTGTCCCACAGACCGTCTTAACAACATGCTAAATTTTTCATTTTGATAAAGTCATTTTTACGGCAGTTATCATGCGAACGGACAGACAGACAGGATGAACAAAGTCATAAACACATTTTAACTATGTTGGAAAGTGTTAAAAATGGATGTTTCTTAATGGGAATACTTTCTCGTGGCAGTTTGATCACATCTCATTACTGCCAAATAGAAATGTCTTATGAGGAATTCAAAGTATTATTACCAAATTTTATTTTCATTTCAAAGACACCTCGATTATTCTACATAATTTACGATCGTAGTTAAATTGGAAAATCGAAAATTCCAATAATTCTAAAGCTTATAAAATAACTGTTTCCGATGAAAATAAAAGTAAATGATTTCTCTAATTAAATAAATCGAATACGAGAACTTTAAATTGTTATTAGTGTTTGAAATGGCCAAGTTTGCCAGCGAAGATATGTTTTAATTGTCTTCGTAATTTTTTCCCGTTATATCAAACACTACAGTTCTGCATGAATCCGTGTGCTTTAATAATTTTAGTTTTAAAAAATCCGTTTTTTAATACTTTACTTAAATCATTTAAATCAGACATTTATTTCTTCTAGTCGCTGGATTCAATTGCTAATGCAGTAAATGGCCTCAAAATTAAGTAATCTCGTTAGCTGGGGGTTAACTTAAGGGGATAAACCCTTCAAGGTTCTACGTCGAAAGAGACTGACAATAAAAAAAATTTAATTCCATTCAGGTGTCGTTACTTTTTGGTGCGAATTACTTCATTGTTGTACTGCAGACGCCATCTATGGACTAATTGTACTTTCCAATCTCTGGCCTTCAAAATGATGTATAAACCGCGGAAAAAATTACGACCAAATGAAATTAGCAATGTTTTAGCTGATTCTGAAAGTGATAGCCGAATAAGTGATAGTAAAGTTGATGATTTGGAATTTAATATAACGTGCAAAAATAATAATAAAGAAAATTATTTTTTGTTGAAATGTGTTTTTAATCTACAAGTGTTAAGTCTGGAATAATTAACAATATACATAATGGTAATTTTTTTTGTACGCCAAAATATCTGGTCTTTAAAATAGAAAACTATTGATGTTTAACCTAGCAATCTTTTTAGAACCTCTTTTCTACGAGGACTTTGGTCCGCGCCTTATTGTGCTCCTCCATTTGCTAAAGAGCGACAAATATCTCAAAATTGGACCAAGAGTAGTTAAAAGGTAACAAAGTGATTCTTTTGGAAGACACTACTATTGTAGATACCGGCATCCATGGACCACTTATTCTCTCTTCAACATGGAACAGCCGATATCTTCATTGGCAGAAAGAAATTTGTTATAAGCCACAATTTCCATGACCTTCTGTGGGAGCTGGCAATTTCAGTTATTCCACGTAGTCTGTATCAAATTCATACGTTTAGCTTAGGTTACACGAAGCTGCAAATGCAAAGCTCATATCTTCTTAATCATTCAACTTCGCTTTCGCAACTTCGTGCAGCCTGAGTTAATCTATATATGGATTTAATGCCGGCCCTACCTGGGAGGAATGAAGTTGTTAGTTCTTAAAGAAGTTCAGAAAATATGTGGCTTATAGATGAATATTGGTAATGTCGTCCTTTTTCCATTCCATCTGTACAACATTCCAGTCACCGGTACAGCATTCTGCTTCATCCAGTATTTGCTAATATTAAATTTTCTTAAACAAGATAAATAAAATACTAATAATATATTTATTATTTTAGCTCCGGAAAGTGGCTGCAAAACTTCCTCTTGTTCCTGGCTCTGGGATAGCTTGAACAGATGGACTACCAGCACAAGGATTTCCTAAAATTAAATGGAGTTCTGGATTAATATTACCATGGTGGATTGAGCAAGATATACAATTTGGAATTTACAAGGGCTAATTCTGTGCATTTTCCAATCTTGAATTTGTAAGTATTTGTCGTTATTCAATTTTTTAACAATTTAATATACAGCTTAGCAATTTTAAGCCAAATACAATGCTTGGCAATTTTAAGCCAAATAAATAGCTCCAATTTTGAGTCAAATATATGAATGATTGCTTAAGGCTTTTGATCAGTGATCGACAATTAGTTTTTTTTTAGAATAGAACGTATAAAACAGACGCAGGGATTTTAAAACTTTTTTGGTCGTGGAACCCTTTAAAAATTTAATTTGATGAGGCAACCCCAAAATGAGGAAAAATCCAATGTGTTCCAAATTACTCAAACAAAATTTTACGAGTTTTTTAATTTAAGAAAATTTTCACGGAACGATTACGTCCGGGACCACTGGAATACTGTTTAAATAAAGGAAGCTAGGATATTTCCCTAGCACAGAATTATACGTTAACGTCATTTGTTGTAGGTCAACAAATTTTTCTTTTGGGGATGGGAGGCTCGAAACTCGCTTGTACGTATCGCCTGTTAATATATTCATCGCATATATAATACTTCAGATATGAATAGAATGGGTACAAATCAATTTTAATTAAAATTTAAAATTAAAGACAATCAAAATAGGCTTAAAAGTACTTTAATAAAAACTCATTTCCCCGATGTACAAAAATTGCACGACCAAAACGCTTTTGGGCATCTCCGTGCCCTTCATCAGTGGCTAAGTGAAAATTTTACTTGGCCACTGATAAAAGGCAGCCCGAAAGCTCTTTGACCGTATAATTTTTGTACGTCGTGAAAAGGAGTTTTTATTAAAGGACTTTTAAGCCCATTTTTGGTTGTCTTTAATTTTGAACTTCAGATATAGCTTTCCAACTGAACTGAGAGGTTGCTTGCGTGACTCGCTGCACTTATGTGCAACAACTAGTAAAAGCATATTAAAATAAAGTTATTTAAAAAATGTGGATGTGTCCAATTTGAATCATCTGCATATTAATATCTAACATGATTTTATTAGTTACTAATAAATGTACCAGCCATTGCCCGGGATTTAAAGCAGGATAGTTATATAAAATAACTTCAAATAAATAACAGTGAAAATTGCATGCACTTCGTGTACACCGAAGCAACGTCCGATGTACCCCCCCCCCCTCCCTAAAAAAAAATCCCAAAACCGAAGCCCATCACTTGCGGACTACGTTAAAGTCTACCAAAAAACAGAATTCAAGTTTTAATTTTAACAATCTTAGCACAATTGGGCCAATTCATATATTGGCCAAATCTTCAGCAAACAACGTAATTTTTGTTATCAATACTCCATTCAATCTCCATTTTGATCGCTCATAAAACCGCAGAACTATCAAAATGGCCCCTCCCCTTCCGCGATCACACATCAAAACGTTTTCTACTGAATTATAAGAACACATCCAACCCCAGCCTATCGGTGTTTGTACCCCCAGGGACCAGATCTTTAGAAGTCCACATCCTTTACAGAAATCCACAGTTTGATAAAAAATTAAACTATACATTTATACCTAGAAAATGTACCAGGCTTTGCGAGGGATTTAAGATGGAAGCCTTTGATTAAAATCGCAACGATTTGATTAAAATCACACATTTGGATTAAAATCACACAATTAACACAACCCATGACCATTAGACCTCGGTATGAGATTTCCAAATTACTGGTTATAGACGTGGATTTATTTAGACAAGAAGTTTTACATTGACAAACATATACAGTACATAATAATGTAGAATTTCAAAATATGCATTAGATTAACAAAATTATACAAAAGTACTAATAATGGGGATAAATAATATATTATTTATTGCTTAAAAGTCCTATATTTAAAGTTCTTCAGACAATATTGCCATATACTCTAAAAACGTAACAATATAAGAAATAGGATAGAAATTTAGAATAATATTTATTAAAATTTCTAATAATATTCATATATGTTGATAAATAAAATGGCTATTAAAAGTTAAAATTGTGGAGCAAAAATTAAACACCGGAATTATTACACCGGAACTTGCAGCGAATTCTCGAAAACAAAGAACGCTTTAACAATACGCCAGCTAATCACCTAACCAAAACAACCACCACAATAACCGCTACGCCGATGGTGTTAAGATGAAAACTCTGATAATATCTTGGGGGCATCTCTATAAGTCTTCAACGTACAAACAGTATACATATTTTTAATTTTCGCAAAAATAGTTTTTAATAGCACGGATTCCGTTTAAAATGTATTTGAAAGAGAATATTTTTTTTTATCTTTTCTGTTGGTTTCAAGATATAATACTTTCTGTCCTTAAAGAGCCGATCTGTGTGAAAATCGCTCAAAATTGTGCTGAAACTTAAAATACCTGAAAAACGAATTCAAATTTTAAAAAAAAATCGTGTTGGTGCATCTTTATGGGTCTTGAAGTACCTGTGTACTGAATTTCATGACGATACATCACTTAGATTTTCCGCCACAGCCAAACACAGGCATTTACCATTATTATTATAGGTAAAAAATTCGAAAGATTTCATCTCTATGCATTTTCTTATTTATATATCTCCTTTAATAATTGTAAAGGAGATCTTGTACTTTACGTTCTCCTATGCGTCTATAAATGCAAGTCCTCCTTTTAAACCCTTACCTATAGGTAAGGGTTACGGCGACCCTGCCTCCTGTAAGAAATTAAACGAATTGAAATTTTTGAGAATTATATTGAGCAATAGGAAATGTAGTTTAGTATAGAGAGATAACCAACGTAATGTTGTTGTTGTTACCCAGACCGTCCGACCTACCAGAAAGGTGTAAGGTAACTGTTTGGACGGCCGGGAAGAACCAACGTAATGTGTATAAATGGTAAAAAACCAACGTAATGTGTATAAATGCTAAAAAACCAACGTAATGTGTATAAATGCTAAAAAATAATCTAAAAATACAATAAGAGTAGAATTTCTGAAAAAAGGTTTCAAAATCTGATATGGGATCGAATATACCTAATATTCTTCTGGTAGTGAAGGATCTAAGCTTCCCTGAGTAAGAATTAGCCATTGCTACAATGATGTCTGTATGAATCTAGACAGGATATTGCTAACAAATCTAGAGATTCAAATGAAATTTTGTACGAATTACATTTATAAACCTAAGATGCCTACTGATTTTCAGGTAGATTTGACCAGCAGAAGATCATCTATTTTTCAAACTTGCTTTAAAAATGTGTCTTCATTTTTTAACTATTTCTTTCGACCCAGACCTTTCGACCAAAGGTGTATGGTAATTTTTTAATTAATTATTATCAAATGGCTGTTTATATTATTGTTTATGTAATTTCTAATTTAAAAGTGGATGATGTCATTTACAGGACACTTAACAGGTGCCCTGCTGGAGATTATTACTCAAATTTTATTTTAAAATGTAAAAATCGGAAAAATCTATACGCCTATTATCAAACTCATGAATGCTTTCAGAGTAGATTTTAACTATAAAAATGAACGCGATTGAAAAGTTATAACTTTCACTAGATGCTAGAAACTGTTTTTCACAAAGAACGCGATTTCTTGAAAAATTCAATCAATTTCCATAAAACGTATGTTCGTTTTAATCGATAACTAAAATAAAATATTTGTCTTATCTAAATCGGCTCGCAAGAAAGCTCAAATTATTATTTTCTGAAAAAGTTTTAAATTAATTAGTTTGCGGAAAAAGTTGTGTTGAGCGCATCAGCTTTTTTACTCCTTTCTACTTCAACTAAAAATTAAGTTTATAATGCATATAAAAAATGTATGGGTATTTTTCCCGTGGAAAACTCGTAATAAAACTAAAGATATGCATTTTGAAAATAGCACATTGCTTTCATTCAAAACGTTGTATTTATATTTGTTTATTAAAACTCTCATATGATCTATGTTACTGAAAATTTTTAATGTATTCATCTGTTAGAATGCTATGAAAAGTATTTTCTAAATTCGCACTAAGATATATGGAGTACAGGTGTAGAAATCAATAAGCAAAAAACACTCTGTCCAAACGATAAGGAATATTTGAGAAACGCATTTAAGCACAAGTAGAATAACAATACAACATGCAGCTGTTTGGAGGATGCGTTGAATCTCCTTCGTCAGCGCTAGGCAACTAGCAAATCCGTAGTCAAAAAGACGAAATGGGCACAAATAAAGGTAAGAAGGGTATACAGTGTCTCTCACACAAAGTGAACCATTGGCTGTAGATACATAGTTTCAATTGCAAAAATGCTATAAATAAAGTAGGGAGTTGTGAAACAGAAATTTAAATAATGTGCAATAATTTTTGTAAAAGAAATAACAATATTAACTTTTTATACAGCCCCTCTAGCAAAATAAGATAAATTACAAAAATGTTGCCAATACTTCATTTGGTCAAACTAAAGAAATTTAGTATCTCAAATGTTCAAATTTAGCACGAAATAAATTGTCAAACTTCATGGCTTGCACTACTTTCTCGTGAATTTTCGATACTCTTCTAATCACCAATATTCATGAATCCAGGGGCGGTTCACAAATTGATTTGATTGGCAGGAATCATTTAGTAGTGTTTTTAAACAATTTTGTTCTATGGTTTGTCTTAACTATTAAAGATAGACAGTTAAACTAATAAAGGCAAACAGATGAATTGCTAAAGGCATACAGACAATACTAGTTAAAAGTTATTTTACTACTTAAATAAGGTAAATAAAACAGATTGTGATTCTGTCGGTCTGTCAGATATTTTCCTAACGAAATCTATGAAAAAAAAGCGTTCCCTTCAATTTTTGAAGACAATTAAGATGATTTAAAATCGCTGTTTGCAGTTGACTCAATAAGTTTCCAACACATTCTTGCAACTGAATTTTTTACCACCACCTTGAGAGCCCTTGCAGACGAATTGGTAGGGACTGTTGCAGTCGGTACAGCATGTGGGGGGGGGGGGGGGGGTTCGGGTACCAAGGAATACGTTGTTCAGTACTTATGACCCGGACTTGCATGTAGATAGCATGAGAAATAGGCTAAAAATATTTCATTATTTTCTGTTAGTACTCGTTGTCGTTCAACGATGAAAAGAACCTGTTGATTACAGTCGACATATCAGCCGCAGAATAAATATTCTAGAAGGATACTGACTGTAAGGGAAGCGGCGACAATATTCCCTCATTGTACTGTATCGCTAGGAAATGTTACATCCCCCGTAAATCAAAATCATCTCATAGAATTCGGCATTATAGAACAACGTCATGATTTAAACTCTAGTTAGAAATAGTACTTGGATGATTACATACATACTGTGAATCCACATAATAGTGACACAATAGCTTTACTGAAATATCTGCGAATAATAAATTTGAATAAGTTGTAAAAGTTTTAGTAAGTAACTATTTGGAATTGATTTTAAAATGCCCCCTTATTTCGCAACGCAAAATTTAATGAATGATTATTTTAATCGGTGGTAATTCGGTAATCGGTGGTGGTCATTTGAAGTAAAATTGGGTGATATTCAGTCAACTTTTTCAGTTTTTACTAAATACGGTATGGGTAACATTTTTGTAATTTAAAATTTTTTTCGATAGAGGGACTGTTTAAAAAGTTAATTTTCTTAACATTCTACAAAAATATTGCAGATTATTTAAATTGCTATTTAATAACTTCCTACTTTATTTAGAGCATTTTTACAATTCGAACTATGTATCTACAGCCAATGGTTCAATTTTTTTTCCATTGTTTACTTTTTGTGAGAGACACTGTATAAATACCCCTCTTACCTTTATTTGTGCCCATTTAGTCAATTGGTTCTCTCAGGTGGAGTCTAAAATCTTGGACGTAGATAGGTTTATAACTATTTTTTTGTAATATGTGTGTCCATTTCGTCTTACTTCGGTGTTTGCTGGTTGTCTAACACTGTCGAAGGGGGGATAACACCATTTCGAAACAATTGAATGCGTGGCTCAAGTTTTCTTTATCATGAAATTTGACCATTAAAACTGTATCCTAAGTTCATCAATTATTTGTTAGTGTTTTATGTTTGTATATTGTTGTATTTCATACTATAATTTCATTCCATTTCAGCCAACTCGTAGTCCCCCCCCCTCCATGTGTCAAATGCCGTGAGAAACCAACTTGTGCCAGCAATATTCCTTTTCAAAAATATTTATAACTGCAATGTACATTTTTAGTATAATAAACAATGTCTCCTTTAATTGTTTTCTATCTTTGTTACAGTTAGTTTCTTACACTAGTAGATTTAGATAAAATTATTGTATGGTTATTGGATTAAGTTCAGTTGAAGCTGTAAACCTTGAGGAAAGAAAAAATACGGACCAAATCTTCGCGCATGCGCGTGGACTTAGTCTACCCGTTTTTTGCATTCATACTTTTTATATAAATTGCTCGAAGTTGGTCAATGCTATTTGTCTTCAAATTTCATGACAATTGGAAAAATATCAATTGTCATAGCACAAGAACGAGGCAAAACGTTGAAGTTTTGTCTTAGTCTATCCGACTAAGACTCAACGTCTTGCCTCGTTCTTGTGCTATGACAATTGATATTTTTCCAATTGTAATGAAATTTGAAGACAAATAGCATTGACCAACTTCGAGCAATTTATATAAAAAGTATGAATGCAAAAAACGGGTAGACTAAGTCCACGCGCATGCGCGAAGATTTGGTCTGTATGCTTGAGCAATGTTACGCTGACTTAAAACGTAACAGGAAATATCCCAACAAGACGAAAAATAGGTTTAAAATGATACATGGTACTCACAAGACAAGTCGTTAAATAAATTACTAGAATGTCTGGATGTGGAAGGCTTATAAGGAATCAAGATCACACATAGATCGACGTGCATTTTTTGTATGATCCTTGCTGCGGAAAACTCAAATTGATAGCAATGCTGAGCACTTCCATATTTATTAAATTGGTTTTTTTACATAGTTATCATGTTTCCTTAATGCAAATTTTGAAAAATCGTTTAATTTGACCAATATGACAAAGATTCTTTAGAAATTTTTTATAGTTGGTCTTTAAGATTAGAAAATCTGAATTTATTAGAAGTCAAACACAATATTGAATTTTTTTTAAGAATTTTAGCAATCTGCTGGCTGATTTTTGGAAGAAATTGTAAAAATATGTTATTTAAATCTTTTTCAGTAGTTAGTTTTGGAAGAAGGTTTCGGAAAAATTTTTAATTGCGTGATCGACAATACTGGTACAGAAATCAAAATAGACAGCAACATCTTTTAAATTAATTGATCTCAAAATTGAGCAAATTTATAAAACAAATGTTTAAAGCACGATGGACAAGCATATTTGAAGGCAGCAATTTTCTGGTTAAGCCGATGGCAGGAATTTTTATATGGAGTTAGAGAGTTCGAAAATATTTACGAAAAACCGTAATGAGAAATCCATCATCATTTCAGATAACCTTCGTTATCGTCTTGCAAGACAACCCAAAAATACAAGTCGATTGTTCTTTTCTGTTTCATAGGTAAACTAAATGCAAGGAGCAATGGAATTCAAAATACCACAGATATCATTAAACATGCGATCCTGGAGAGAAAAAACCTTCATCAACATAATGAGTATAGAAAACAAAGTGGATAATTTTAAAAAGCTTAACTTCAAAATATAGCATACAGATGTCACAGAGAATCGGGCAGAGTGGATCACCCATAGCCAAGCCATCAGACATACTGTAAAATTTATTATGAAGGACAGAATAATCTGATGGCTTGGCCATAAATAGATAGATAATCCACTCGGTCCAAATCTCAGTGACATCTGTATGCAATATTTTGAAGTTATGCTTTTTTTAAATTATCCAATTTGTAGTCTGTACTCATTGTGTTGATGACAGTTTTGCTTTTTTGGATATTTTGATTTCCATTGATCCTTGCATTCAGTTTACCTATGAAATAGAAAAGAACAATCAACTTGCATTTTTGGATGTCTTGGTTATCCGAAATGATGAATTTTTCATTTCGGATAACCATTTTTCGTAAACCTTTTCAGTCTCTCTAACTCGACATAAAAGTTACTGCCATTAGCCTAACCAGAAAACTGCTGCTTTCAAATACATTTGTACATCGTGCTTTGAACGTTTGTTCTATGAATTTGCTCAATTCCGAGATCGTTCAAAAACTGTTGCTGTCAACTTTGGTTTCTCTCCCAGCATTGTTGATCATGCAATTAAAAGTTTTCTACACCTTCCTCCAAAACTAACTTCTGAAAAATATTTAACATATTTTACCATTTTTTCCAAAAATCAGTCAGCAGACTGCTAAAATTCTTAAAAAATTCAATATTGTGTTTGACCTTCTAATGGACTCGGATTTTTTATTATTAAAGATCCTTTAGAAATTTCTAATATTTGGTCTTCCTCATATTAGTCAAACTAAACGTGTTTCAAAATTTGTATTAAGGAACATGAAAACTATGTCAAAGAACAGGGATTTAATAAACCTTGAATTGCTCACCTTTGCTATCAAATTTGACCACCATTTTGAGTTTTCTTCAGCAAGGATCATACGAAAATGCACGTCAATCTATGATCTTGACTTCTTTGAAGCCTTCCACATCCAAATAAATTCTCATAATTTAGTTAATGACTTGTCCGCAGTCTGATGGAATGCCCTGTAAATTTTTCCACTTTACATAAGAGCCCTAAAGGAAAAAGAGATAAAGTTTTAAACCTATTGTTTTTCTTGTTGGAACTCATCTATTCTTGTTCGCATTTGACTCGTCTGGCCAGGATACGCCTGTTGTGTTTTGGTGCACGCCAATCTTGTGTGTTACTTCTCGCTTCAGATTGGCTAGACTGTTTCTTTTTGATCATGCTGTTTTCTGGGTGGATCTCTCTTAATCCATATCATGGGCATATAATATCATCTTTTGGACTTCCGACTTGTAGGTTTTCTTACAAGGCGAAGGGATCCAGCGTATTCTCGAAACAGCAGTATACGTGTTATTTGTGCTTATATACGTTGCTCAAATTTTCCTTATTCTTTGCACAATGTGTATTTCGCTTATTGATCATTGGCGCCTTTTTTCTTGAAAATTACAAAAGACTTTATAGTAGACTTTTATTGTTTTTTATCAATATTACACATCTTTGGTCAACATAGATTTTTTGCAGCACGAGTTACGGGCAAACATGGATATTTTTAAGTCTAGAGCATCTTCATCCGTTGAGAAAAAGCCATTTTAGTTAAAAATCCTGCAAAAACAATTTTCAAAATATATAACGGCAAAGAGCATGCATAAAGTATTTTTGAAAAAAAGATCAATTTTTTAATACGCAAACATATAAATTAAAATTGCATTATGTAAGTATCAACAATATCTAGTTGCTAGATAGTTTGTTTCTACATGCAGAAGCATGCCGTTCTGGAGCTGGAAGGAGAAAATCGCTTCAGGACGCTGAACGAGAAGGATACGGTTTTGGCTTAAAGACCACTATTCATTATGGGAAAGGACGCCTTGAAATTAATTGTCTCAGGACGCCAAAGGCCTAATTACGCCACTGTCCATCCAAGTCAAAAATTTATAAATTTACACACAAGCACATTTACAGTTTTAGTCCTACCTTTCACACGTGCAAGGCAGAAATCTACCTCTCGTGATATAAACATTGAAAATCATGTTTTCATGTTTAAACGTTCAATAAACACTGCATATTTAAATTAAACTTTAAATTCGCATATTGAAGCATGATTGAAAAACAAAATTTTAATTTTAAGCGTTTCCGTAATTTTTATTAAACTTTGCCTTATACAAATTTTGTAATATTATCATTATTAGAACCTTTACTGCATATAAATTTTTGTCAGAGAGATAAAACATAATCACTTATAGCATATATTTATGATTTTAAAATGCAAATTAACTTGAGGGATTTTTTTTTTCAATTTTGTAAGAAAACATTTGAAAAATCAGTACCCCGGGTTCAAATGATTACAACTATAGCGCCTTACACTTCGTTTTAAAGGGCTTGAAAAAATGCATCCCACTGGGGTGGTAACTTGCAGTCCAAGGAGGACTAATGACGTCACGAACAAAAAAAATTTGTATCAAGGCTATTTCTCCCGACAATGATTGAAACTATTTAGTCACGTGATCATTCATCCATAAACCCTTTTATACAAGAGTATGAAAAATTTTGTCCCATACTGCCTTGTTAAACATACACAACTTTGAATAAATTTCGAAGTTTTCGCTCGAATTTATACCTAGTTCTAGTTATCTATTTTATATGTAGTATAATAAATATACTTTTTACAACAAAGCCGGATATAAAGTTCTGTGAAAACCCATTAACATTTGTGGCTGCTAAGATGTACGCCAAGAAATCGACCACAGACATGCAGACAAACAGACGGACGGACAGACATAACTCCAGAAATAGCCAAAACGTGCTCAGGAGGTCTTAATACATAATACTGACATTAAAATCTCGAATACAAAAATTTTCGTGAAACAATTTCTCTAGACTATAACTAATATGTGGATTTAAAAAAAGAATTTCTCGCCGAGCCGTATTTTCCAGGATCCTGAAAAAAGACTATATTAAATTATGTGGCTGTCCGACGCTTAGATTTCTCGCTACAGACGACACACACAACCACAAAAAAAAATATTCTATCATGCAAGATATATCTAAACATGGACTTATGAAAAAAAGTTTAAGTTCATTTAAAAATTAGAGGGTGAAATAAAATATTTTGTAACATTTTTATTGATACATCAAAATTCAAATAGAATCTACAGCGCTTTCAATGAATGCGACTGCTTTCTTTAACGAATATAAATTTCTATGTCGAAAAGTTTTAGATTTTATTACAATTTATGTGCGAAAAATACATTAATATGGTTTTAGCATGAAGTGCAGATCATCAATTTTCGTTTATAAAAGGAACCAAGACCGTAGCGTGCTGAAATTTTTCGCATTTAACGCCCCATAGAATTAAAACATCATGTATGTTATGCTTTAATATGATTAGGAAATGCATAAAAAATATTTCATTATTTTCTTCGTATTTGATTTCAAACGATAAGAATTTAAAATTAAACTAATTTCCCTGATTTTATAATGAAAAATACTGGGTAAAAACACAAAACCTTATTATTAATTATGAAGTCGGACAGCCAATTTTTGAAATATGTTAAAAGGTGTAACAATAAAAGATAAAGAATGTGACGATGTAGGTATGAAATGTAAGATGATGCAATCGCAAGAAACACTCTACAAAAGTGGTATTTAAATACTGGTATTCATGGTTTAACTACAGTGATCAGTATCTGTATATCAAACTACATACCAAGCAAGCCTTTAATTACAGTTAAGCATGTTTTTCTCAATTCATTATGAAAACATCTACGCCTCTAGTCTGATGGAGCCGAAATGGTTTTACGTGAATAACACTTTGTAAAATAAAACTCAACTTTTGTAATATTGAAAAAAAAAACACTCCGAGATTTGATTTTTTTATTCACTTACAGGACTTTCAAAGAGCTACAAATTCTTACTTGTTGTTTTTAGCTATCCCTTTTAATTAAGATATGCAAACATTACAAACTTGAAAAACGTAACATTTTCATACTTCAAGTTAACAAGACTATTAATCAAAAACTATAAGAGCTTTTCTTAAAAATACATGTAGATTTTGAAACTAAATTTCCCATATTTTTGTCACCAGCAGTTTTATCACCACTTTTCTAACTCGATTATAGTGAGTATTTTTATTCTTTGTCACTTATGTTGCCACTTTAATACTAAATATTAACAATCAATGTTTCATACGAGTAATGGAAACATAGATTTCACAGTTTATTAAAATATGTAAACCATACGAAACTTAATTTATAATGAATTTCTAGCAACTATATGTTTTGTTACACAATGCCACCTATGTTACTTTTAAAAATTGTCATATGTTACTACAGTGTTATAAGAGAGGCGACAGCACAAAGGCTATTATTCCTGAAATATTTGAGTCTTTGGCTTGTCAGTTGAATTCTTTACTACCAACAATGGTCTAATCCACAACTTAGCCAAGCATTTAATAACTCATATTTTTTCCCATGATCAGCAACGTGCAATAAACACTTTGAAAATGTTCTTAAATATGAGAATTTTTGTAGCAATGTGCAAATAAATGTATTTTGCCCATCACTTTAACTTTTGAGTTCATTTTTTCCGGTTTTACAACATTTGAGTTAATTTTCTGTTGCCGTAAAGTCTTCAATTGATGAAAAGACAATAGTCAAATCACAACAAATGAAAACTGACGCTAAAACATTCTGTTACAATCTAGTTAAGAGAACATGAAATGTCTGGAAACAGAGGTAGCAGTAAGAAATGCCTCTGCTGTTGCTACTCTGTTGTTCAATGTCAAAAAGAGTTTATTAAAATAATACACAAGAAAAATCTGCAAATTCATCTCGAAACTTTAGACATGATGTGTTTGAATCACAAAGCATATTTTTAGGCTCTTTCAGACGAAGTTAAAGATATCTCCATTTGATCAAATTTTTTGGGGGGAATGACTAACTTGAAATCAAATTTTGGACACTATCACACAATTTTTCGTATTCATATAATATGTATTGCAGTGAAAACGAAA
Source organism: Amaurobius ferox (assembly GCA_951213105.1). Taxonomy (NCBI): domain Eukaryota; kingdom Metazoa; phylum Arthropoda; class Arachnida; order Araneae; family Amaurobiidae; genus Amaurobius; species Amaurobius ferox. The sequence goes on from OX578146.1 coordinate 111,928,960, forward strand.
ATAAGTTATAAAGCATATAGCAATACTCACAGACGAAAATTCCAAATATTGAGATAATGCAGACACTTAAGAACTCTCAGTCCAACATTCCACTTCAAATCCGAACAATTCTCGCATCATTAGCGATACATGCATACCATCCTGTCAGTCAAAGAAAGCCTCGATCTACATACCTGTAACTGAAACACAGTATATATTTGTACTATTAATATAATTATGCTTCAATAAAAAATTTCAACCCAGTACTCAAAACTGACTTTTAAAAGATTGCCAACCAAACCAGGGGTATAACTGCGATACCAAAAACAGATGGTTTGGCAATAGTTTTTATTATTTTGAAATAATTTGTGTTCCAGTGTTACAATTTACAAATAATATCATCTAAGTATTCCATATAATGTATATCAATACTAAAAATTTCAAAGATATGCAATCATCTGGTTTTGACTGTCTGCAACTCAAAAGCAAGCTTTCTTTCAGCTCTATCTGAATGTGTTCGAAATATGCTCAAAATCCTTTATCCAAATCTTGAATTCAAAATTTTTCCTTAAAAACAAAACTGTTCCTATGCTGTATCGTGAGAAAAGTTAATAACCCTCACAGCTAAGATCGTCACATACGACAGTGACGTTGTAGTTACGTGACACCTGGGTCACAATGTGATATCATATTTGTGACTTCTATGCGACGTTACGTATTAGTAACTTCATTGTGACTATATTCTGTGATGTTTCCACAATTTAATTAACACGTAACAATGCGACGACATTACAATGACAATTGCAATGTGACGTCACAAACAAGTTAATATGCGACGTCACAAACGACCATGAAAATGACCAAAATGACTTCACTGTGATCTCAATATGACATTGCCGAGACGTACTGCGACGCCCTGTGACGTTCTAAAGTCACAGTGTGACGTAAATCTTACGTCACTATGAAAATAAAAAAATGCTGTTAGGGAATTACGTATATTATGACAAAAAATATTTAAATTTCAACGATACGCGGCAAGAACAAATCGTTTTCACAATGTCATACGAATAACATGAGAATTAAAGAAATAATTTCCAAACAGAATATCTTGAATAAATCCAATAATATCCACCAGTTACAATCGACGGAAACATGTTCTCACTGTCATTTTATTTACTTAATAGATACATATCTAACATTATAACCGATTCACATATAAAAAATTTATTTAAATTAAATTGGAGAACCTTATTTGCTTTATCGGGAAGAAAACCTGGCACGCAAACTGGTAATGTTGCCAAAAAAAATTTAGTGAAAGCTTGCAACAGAAATTTTTAAAGTTCTCAATTTTTCAAATATTATTTCTCCGAACTCTGGTTTACTTTATGAACTTTTATATCCTTAAGTTTTAATTTAAAATAATTAATTCGTTTTTCATTTTTAAACTTGTGGTTAGAAAGTCCAAGATTAATTTTCGGATATTTTTATATGTTACAGAAAGTTGATATGTTTAAGTGTGACAAAGTGTGATTTATGGTTTTCATTAGACGAGCATTCATTAAATATTTATGAATGGTTCTGCTATAAAACTTCATGGCAACTTTCAGACTCATTTTTAAGCCTTTATATATTAGTAAACCTCAATCATTTCGCAGTAGTTAGAAATACTTTCATAAACATTCCCAAACTGATCGTTAAATGAGTTCTATTTTTCTTTTTGTTTCATAGGCAATAGAATTGTGATTAAAGTGCATTTTTCAAATACATATATAAATACACAGAAACGGATATACTTTTGGGACTAGAAGTTAAAAATAATGTCTATAAATTGAAGGTATCTGTTATTCAGAAGTATTCGTTAGAAGGTTTTACTGAAAACTCTTTTTAAATTAGCATTGAACAATTGTGTCTACTGCGCACAATTTTAATACTGGAACTGAATGGGTCTCTGGGAAGGGTTCTATCCTTTAGCAATGCCACTGTAGATACCTTAAAGAATATATACAGCTTCCACTGACTCAAACACCTCAACGTGAATCAAAGCAAAATATTATTACCAAATCATTTAACCTTTAGTAGATGTCGTTAGTGGGTTACCAAACTGTCGGGTTTTGGAATACCCCAAGTTTTTCGCAAGAAACTTAAGTGACATTTTGTATACAATAAACATTTAACCATTTACTGATTAAATACTCAAAAACAATATACTGGTGATAAAGTTAGAAGCATACATTAAAATATAATTAAATATTCTTATATTAGCCTCTTTCACTGAGGGGTACAATGATACCACAAATAGCAAACTGAGAAAATTAAAAGATAAGGAATACTAGAACATATATCCCACTGACGATGAACTAGTTAAGAGTGACTAAATTTTTCTTTACCGGATGTCTCAATATATTTCCTTTTACTTCCGTTACAAGTAAATTCCGACAAAACATTAGGGCACCGTTTTTTTTACAAACTCCTAGATTGTGTCAAAATAAACTTCAATGAGGATTGGTAAGGAATAGAGTGCTTGATGAATGCCTCAATACATTTTCCTTTACTCCTGTTACAAGTAAATTTCGACAAAACGTTAGGGTAATGTTTTCTTTTACAAACTTCTAGATTGCGTCAAAATAAACTTCGATGAGGATTGGTAAGGGATTGAGTGCTAGATTTTCTGGTGCAGAAAATAATGCAAATTTAAATAAAAATTACAACAGTTTTTTTACAAGGATGACGACTTCGTTCAAATATGACTTTCAGTGGTTTAAGAGGTTTACTAAAAGACACTATTACACATACATAGATGGCGTTTTAAAATGACTAATCAGGTTCATAACTTTTAAACAGCTAGTGCCAGACACATACTTTTAAATGGAAACTTGTTTTGAATCGTAAAAAAAGTTTATCTAAAATATTTTCAAAACTTGAAAGAAGTATTCGCAAAAATTTGAAATCTAACATTTTATACAACACTTTTAGGGGCAAATGTCCAATGATTCGTGAACTGTTTATAAACGTAATAATTAGCTTTGGCATCTGTACCTATGAAATCAAAGCTGGTGGAATAAAACAAAATTTCTGTCTTACTTCAAAATATCACTCTTTTACCAAGTAATTTTCGAAAGAATTTAGCAACCATCCACAAAATAAAGCTTTTGGTGTGCCTGTTTTCGCTGTAAACATTTATATAATTGGTATACGACCTAAAAAAAAATTCATGACTATCACTGAGTTCCCTTTGAACTGTCAATTTTTCTAATGGACTCCAAATTTTAGGAAATTGTTTTCAGTAATCAAACTTATTTTATATAAAGGAAATCATTTTCTGAATTTTTATGCAATACATCACACAATTTTGAGAGTGCATTAATATAATTTCTCTTACGATTTAAAACCACTTTCCAAATAAAAATATGTGTGTATCACTAACGGTTTGAAAGTTAGTAAGCTTGATAAGTTGAAACATTCTGTATAAGTCAATTTTGACAGCTTTACAGTATATTGTCAGAAATAAACCAAAAACGGAATCAAACTAAATTAAAATAGTTTCAAAATATAACTATTGACACCTGCAAATTTACTTGTTCGCATTATAGAGTTTAAACTATTAAAATAAATGGAGGGAAGTTTCATAAAATTAGTTGGACTCGTAGAAGTAGTCGTTTTACATAAGGATCAGATGTACTCATACTAATACGGGGAAAAATTATCACAATAAGTATTTTTGAAAAATAATTTTTAAATATTTTAACTCGAAAGTTTGTTTTTATCTAATATGAAGCCAAATAATTTTCTGCTTATTTAAAATTTTATGATCAATACCAATAAAGTAAAAGAAAATAAATTCTATATAATAAATTCAAAAATAACTTTGAAAAGTTCTTGAAAATGCTGTAATTCATAATAGAAATTTTCATGGCTAAACCAGAACGGGAGAGGGTCCCAAGTTAACAATTTTTATGGCTAAATTTAGACTGTTTTTGAAGTAATGTCTGTCTGTCTGTGGTCGATTTCTTGTGTATACAATATCAGCCACAAATTTAATATCTTTTCTGAAGTTTTATATATGTATTTGTTATCAAAAACCTAGAACTAGATGGATTTTTAGCATTGCAGCATTCGAGCGAAATTTTATATTTTATAACATGGCAGCATAGAACAACATTTCACATAATTATGCATAAAAGGGTTTATTTATGGCTCAATGGTCGAGAAACTTAATAGTTTCAATCATTGTGAAAAATAGCCACGATGCGATTTTTTTGTTCCTGACGTCATTAGCCTCCCTTGGGGGAAGTCCACCCCCACGGGGGGTACATTGTAAAGTATGGTACGAATCGAAAGATTTTGTCAAGCTCTTTAAAGTGAATGGTAACACGCTATAATTGTAATCATTTGGATCCATAATACCGATTTTTCAAAACTTTCCTGTAAAATTTGAAAAAAGTTACTAAAAAATGAATTATGATATTTGAAAGTTTAATTGAGTCACACTTTAGTTTATTATTTATTAATTTGAAACGATTTTTGATATTCAAAATCATTTGATATCAGTTGTATGGATGTCACATTTAGTAAACACTAGCTATTTCTCTAATGTGAACCGTGGATTAGAATGGTTAGTTTGTTATACATATAAAAAGTAATAAAACAATACTCATTAACAGAAATAACTGAGTGCATCGATATTGAATTCCTCCGTTTGACTCACCTGTTGCCAAAAATGTTTAAAAAATGAAGAATTTTTCAAAACAACAAACAAACTTGCAAACAAAAATTTAAAGATATATATTATTTTCGACCCTGTACTGATAGGAAATGGATATAAACAGCATGAAATATAAATCCATCAGGAAGTCGAGGGAAAATTCTCACACCAGATATTTGGTGATGATTTATATTATATATATTCTAACGTCTATCGATATAAATCTATTAAACGATTTATTGAAAATTAATCGATTATAATATCGATTGACAGAAAAAAATAAATAGAGCTCTTTAAATACTCATTATTTGTTTATTAGATTTTTATGAGAAAAATGGCCAATTTGAACCATTCACGTTCCCTAAATACCTAGTATAGTGTATAAAGAAAATGTTGAGACTGTGAAGAGGATTCGGAGTTTTGAGCAAAGCAGAACTAGAAAAGAACTTTTTGAAATTATGTTTGTGTGCCCGTGATCGTATAAAAATAGATCCTGTATCTCACAAACAAATAGATAGTTTTGAATGAAATTTAGTACAACTTGTACAATCACTGAATACGGAAACTTGATTATAAACAAGATCAGAGATTCGAAAGCTCCTAAATTTTGAACAAGTTTTTTAAATAATTATACAAAACTGCCAGTGATTTTAAAGGTAAATCCGGAGATCAGGTCACCGCAAATTTTTTTCTAAGTACAAAATCGGGCCAAGTTGGCCTGTGGTTGGCGCTTTCTTCCGTGTTTTGAAATTGGCTCCACCCATCCTCAGTGATGTCATTTACCGTCATTAGAAATAGGCTCCTCCTACCAAAATGATGTTTTGGTAGAAGAACCCTGTTTCTAAAGACAGACTATTGTGTTTGTTCTAAACAAGATTTTCTAATATAAATGATAATTTAATTTAACTTAAATAACAGTGAATAATACTCAAAAAAACGTTACAAAATCAGATTTTTGTGTATTTTAAGAAAATTAAATAACTTTATAAAACTGCAGAATAAAAAAATTAATAATACTCATGTAAACGTTCCAAAATCAGATTTTTGTAAAATTTAATATTTTTATGCTACAATTTTATCTGTGCATATCGCACGTATCAAGATCGCTTTCTCCATCTAACTGAGGATCCATATAAAGGAAGGGGTTCGACCTACAGGTCCGTGTAAGGGCAGGGATTCGATCTAAAGATCGAAAATTGTGGAACGGATGTATCGGTGGTCCGTATGTACCAGTGGTCCGTACAAGGGCAGGGTACAGGGTCCGGTGTAGTTCGACCTAAAGGTCGTTCTACACCGGAACGGGGCCCCCAGTGATCTCCGGTTTATTAGGAACGGTCGCCTGCGGCGCCCAGACACAGAATATGCTACAATTTTATCTGTGCATATCGCACGTAGCAAAATCACTTTCTCCAAAATAAATCATATAACGAAAGAACAAGCAAACACGCATAACAATGGCCAAAAATATTGATAGAAATGTTCTTTTACATCAAAAAACTGTAGCAAACACAAAAACGTATTCTTATTGGATGTTACACAATTTTCGCCGAAAACATCCGATACAAGAGGTTACCAGATTGCAACATAAAGCGCTCACAAAGTGCGTGGCGTCTTCTCCGATTTAACCTCACAAAGTGCGTGGCGTCTTCTCCGATTTAACCAAGGTGACCTAATCTCCGGATTAGCCATAGAGCCTGTATCTCACGAACAAATAGATAGTTTTGAATGAAATTTGGTACGACTTGTACAATCACTGAATACGGAAACTTGATTATAAACAAGATCAGAGATTCGAAAGCTCCTAAATTTTGAACAAGTTTTTTAAATAATTATACAAAACTGCCAGTGATTTTAAATAAGAGATAATTTTATTCATAATTATTAGAAAACGCATGACAGTCATTTTAAAACGTTGTTATCAACCGTTCTCATGTTGTTACGACGTTTCTAAAAACAAATAATAAAAAAAGCTACATAAAATAAAAGTTAAGAATAGTTAAAACAGTTGTTTTTATATATAAAATATTACAATAAAACAAATTAAATTATTTTTTAATTATTTGTATGTTAATTAAGATATAAAATATTATAATTAATATACAAATTCATTAATATTATTGTAGATTTAGCATTTTCACGAGAAAAGCTAGTTTTGTGTTTCAATACCAAATAATTAACCAAATTTTATCCATTCCATTTAATGTCAATTAAATAGTAGTGTTACATTGATTTAGATTGTACACGCGTGTATAAATACATGATTTAATTAGTCCAAAACTTATAATTTTAATTTTGGGGTAAAGCTCTAACGTGCATATCAGAATAAAAATGTTTTCTAAATATAAATGTAATGTCAGATATATATTTATAACATCGTAAGGAGCCATGTGCAGTCCACATTATATATATTTTAAAATTTTAAACATATTAAAATGTTACTGGGTCTAGGTTATATATTGTTAAGAACTGGGAAAATTTTATTTAACATTTCATCACCCAACTGGTCATAGAAGTTGGAATTTTTTCAATATTCAATATTAACATTTAATATAGATTAAAGTCATTCACTTTAACTGTAAAATAGCTTTCAATGTATTATAATCCAATGAATGTAAACATCTATATTAAGATAAAGCATCGCACTTTTATTTCAAAACTTACAACACTATAAAGAACTGTTTAGAAAATAAAGTAAACTATTTTAACAAGTTTATAAAATTTACCAAACGTTAAATTTTTCAACCTGGAATTTTTCAACCTCGACAAGAATCAAGTGCTTATTAAAAATTTGTCTTTTTGAAAAACAATTTAACAACTCTTTCAAAAACACAAACATTTCCACATTTCAGGTTATGACGCTCTTGATATTTTGTTTATGCACAACTTCATTGACCTGATTCCTGATGAAAAGACAACTATATTTTGATTTGCTATTTGTACATAAAGACAAAGTTAATTTTGAATTGACACTTATTAAACAGTATCAGTTATTATACTTGATCACGTTTTGAAAGTCTTCATGGAGGCACAATTGCGGTTTGTCAGATCCGTTAAGAAGTTAAAAGACAATTTAGCACATTTGCTGACTAATAAATCTATGTTTTCCCAACTTAACAAGTCAAATCAAAAACAACTATTTGAATTGTCACTTTTGAGTTATAACACTCAAGTCTGCGATATTTAAAATGGTTTAACAACTACCAGTGTTACAAAAACACAAATAAACATTTCAAAATTGATAATGTAGTTTTACACTTCAATTTTAATTACAGCATTAGATTAACACATATTTACATGGAAATAAAATCAATAGTTACAGAATTTTATTTATACTTGCAATGGCGACCATGATGCTTAACTTATGCTACTGCTACGTGAAGCTTTAGCCGAAGCAAAATTCCTTTTCACATTCACGCATTACAAAAACAGTTATGCCTTCAAAAAACCATTATAATTTCAAAAAAGAATAAAGTTATAACATAACTTACCAAACATAATATTAAATGGATCCTCTCTTGCATGTTGAACTTGTCAGCTAACTTCACTATCGTTCTTAGGCTTGGAAACGTCTTCTGAGCTTCATATTCGCGCGCACCAATCCATGCTCAGGTTAAAGATCGGTAAACAGCGGATAATCATGACATCAGTAGTGTGTTTTCCTTCATGCTTCATCTATATTTTTACGTTTCGTCTAAATAAATAGAGCAGTTTATTAACAAACTAGTATTTAAATGTGCCAAACCCAGGGAATCTAGCATTATTAAATAAATAAGTTGGAACTTTGTTTTAATAAATTTTATTTTGTTTAACAATGTAGGACGCTCAGCGTCGAAAGTAAATGTCTTAATAGAAAATTGTCTCAGTTTCTATTCCGTGATCGGTACAAAAGTGTGCAGAGATTCAGCCTTCTAGGTCACCAACGTACCCGTGGAGGATCTGGAAAACTTTTCAAAATAATCCCATTTTCTCCACCCCTGGGGAGGGGAGACTTTTCAAAGCACATTTATTTTCACCATCTCCTGAAGAGAAATCAAAACTCCAACTCCACTCGCTTTCAAAGATTTAGCCTTATATTCGCAAACACGGTTCCGATAGGTTCTGTTCAGTGCTAGTTATGTTCATAGTAAGGGGGCGCAAAGATTTCGTTTTCTAGGTCACCAGGGAAATTCTGAAGGGTCAGATAATTATATAGATTATTATACAGATTTACGAATACTATAGAATATAATTGTGTTAGAACATTTTCTTAAACGTCGCAATGCAAATGATAGCATGTATTATCATAGAAAGTTCAGTTGGCAAGCCCAGAAGATTTGATTGAAAATTCTTTCTGCACAGGGAAAGTTACTCAGAACCAAACACGGCTTCCAGGATTGGAAAGAATCTACTTTATAAGTTTTGAGGCGCCAATTAAAATCCGGAACACCTACCACGTCACTCCCCTAACAGCATTTTTTTTCACAGTGACGTAAGATTTACGTCACACTGTGACTTTGGGACGTCACAGGACGTTGCAGTACGTCTCGGCAATGTCATATGGATGTCACAGAGAAGTCATTTTGGTCATTTTCATGGTCGTTTGTGACGTCGCATATTAACTTGTTTGTGACGTCACATTGTAATTGCCATTGTAATGTCGTCACAGTGTTACGTGTTAATTAAATTGTGGAAACGTCACAGAATATAATCACAATGAAGTTACAAAATTACTAATACGTAACGTCGCGTAGAAGTCACAAATATGATGTCACATTGTGACCCAGGTGCCACGTGACTACAATGTCACTGTCACACATGTGACGATTTTTGCTGTGAGGGTCAGAACCATTCAACGAGGTTTTGATTGGCTAAGAATCAAATAACGCGTATATGAAGCTTAGTGTGACAATACCTCGCCATTACAGACATTTCCAGTATTAGCTTGAGTTGGATAGCCTCAACGTTCTGGGAGCAAAGGGGCTGGTGTCTGTTCACGGCCGCTACGCGAGTGATATGAAAGAGCTAACGAAGCGAGTTCCGGAAGTTAGTGAGCTTCAGCAAATAAGGGCAAAGCCCTAATGTATGCATTACGCTTGCTCAAAAGGCGTTACAAAACAGTTCGCGAAACGTGCTCCGGCGATTAAAGAACAGCAGCGAATAGAGAGCAGAAAACCCCAAAAACTCGCGTAGCCAATTACGGGGATTGGGGTGGAGTAGCCCAGTGGTTAACACTCTAGGATACCACTCGAACAACCCGACTCCCATTACCCGCTCGGCAAACTCTCTCCGTGTTCACGTGGAGTACGGGCACGTTAAATATGTGAGTCCGTAAGTCCTTCCGAAAGGTTGGTTTTACTGAACGGAAAATACAGTGTATGTTGCTCCCACTGGGTTCCGGTCTAAATTGGGGGGCACTTCCCGGCCGTCCAAACAGGTACCTTATACCTTCGGGTAGGTCGGACGGTCTGGGTCGAACAAACAAACAATAGAGATTGACGAGTGTTAGTGAACAGGGAGCACAGTTTCATAGTATACGCCAAAAAGAAAAGAAATAACGTAGAGCAAATTTCTGAAAAAAAATTGTCTGTTGCTGCTATTACAGTCCCCTTTTTAAGATTCACGATCCACTTTTACAAATTATTGAAATTCTAGTAATGTTTGTTAAAATTCCCATTACAATATATTGCTCCCATCATATTATATGGAGTTTAAAATAAGAAGGGTTTAAATGAGAAAATTTGTTAATTTGTTTTTGAGTTACAGCTCAGAATGAATGCCTTTGTAAAAATTAACATTTCAGGCTTCAAACCCTCTTTAATCAGCCCTTATAATAATTCCTACCACGAAATCATAAAATTTTGTTTCTAAGAGTGCTTTAATAATAGTGCAAACAAGTAATATATTTTACAACAGCAAATCCATTTTATGTACCGAAAGTGGATGTAACACAGATGAACTATAAGTAGTCAAGTAGATTCTTTTGAACTAAAGAACGATGAAGAAATTGAATGAAGATTATTTAAAGACTATGTGCCAATCCAATGAAGATCATTTGAAGATTACATAAAAATTGTTCGTTAATGACTTACTTCAGTCTTAAGTGAAGGAAAAACAAGAAAGATCAATCATGGATAAAGCATTGATTATGAAACACTTTCTAACTGCAATGCAATTTTATATAAACATCTCTAAAATGCGATACATTCCTCGTTAATATTTTTAAAATTATCACAATTTTATATTAATTTATTATATTTGAAAACTAGCAGCATACCCGTTCTTCGTACGGAGTATATAATATAAAGAAACTTATAATTCGCAATCATGTGCAAATTCTGTTAAAATATTAAATTTATTGCTCCTAAAGAGAAGTTTAAGAATATCTGTTCTCACTATGCAAAATTATCTTCACGGGCAGATCTGAAGAATAAAACATCCTGGCCCCTTTTGTAAGCAAATTTACAAAAAAAAGGAATTGAATCAATATATGCAACCCCGTACTACTTATATTGTCGCAGATTAGAAAATACGCCAGTGCGTTAGTAGAAGATTACCCGTATTACAATATGAGTCTCAAAAATATTTGCCAAAATAAAAGAGATGACGTAATAAATTGAAAATATCAATAATCCCCGTACTCTTTATACCAGAAGGTCGTAATTGATTCCAATATGCGCCAATATACTATATCAAAACATATGCTAATATACCTGTACTACTTATATTCTCGTAGATTAGAAGACATACCCGTGTATTTATAGAAGATTACTCGTACAACATACAATATATGAGTTTAAACAATTTTTGTCATAATAAAACAATTGCATAATAACATGAAAATATCAATAATCCCTGAATCAATAATCCCCGAAAATAGCAATAATAATAACGTTTAAACCTGAAGACCGTAGTTGATATTATCCAGTTAAAAATGCTATAAGAAAAATCAAATCGTTCTTTTCTAAAATATATTTTTATATCCATTTATTTATTATTCATATCGAAAAAATAATAATTGAAATTAACAGACTGATTTAATTAAATTGCGTTTCTGGGCAACATGATATAAGATAGAATCTTCCTCATAAATTGCGAAATTAAATAGCCATTTTGATTTCTGTATACTTTTCATTGTTCAGTAAAAGCTTGTGTAAATAAACCATGGAGATAAACTTCCCATTTAAATCATGTTTCAAACAATTCATGTTTTCAGGAAGTGACTAATTAGCGCAAAAAAAAACTCCCATCAAACTCAGATAAAGTTTTAATTCACTTTCAAACGATTTTCAAGCTTTTCGTGTGGATAAACCACGGAGTTAGAGAGTAGAACTCCTAGGAAAAAGTTTCGTTTTTCATTAATATTTCAACAACCCCTGGTCTTAGATACTCGAAACTTGGGCTAAATTTATAGGGCGCTATTTTAAGGCCATCCACAAAATTTCATCAAATTCGGTTCAGCCGTTCTCCCGTGATGATGAGACAAACAAAAATGTCGTTTTTTACTAATATCTCGAGAACCACTAATTGTAGAAACTCCAAACATAGACTAAATTTTAAGTGGGATTATTTCCAGGCTAACCACAAAATTTCATCAAATTCGGTTCAGCCGTTCTCTCGTGATGACTGGACAGACAGACAGACAAACAGATTTTCAATTTTATTTATATAGATTTAAAACTTCATCGAAAAAAATGAACTTCATTCAAACGACGGCATTGAAGTATAAATTGCCTGGTTTAAACATCTCTAAAATGCAACACATTCCTCGGTAAGATTTTTAAAATTATCACAATACTACAATAATTTATTATATTTGAAAACTTCATCGAAAACAAATGAACTTTATTCAAATGACGTCATCGAAATATAAATCGCCTCTATATAAAAGCAGCATTTCATTCATAAACATTTTTCTATTCCTTTCATTCATCACAATACTATAATAATTTATTTTATTTAAAAACTTAAAACCATGGAGGTACAAGTCATTTAACTCTATGCTTAATTCTTCATCAAAAAAATCGTTCGGTTCTCTGTGTAAAATCAATGAATGTGTTATTCATATTAGCTATATTGCAGACTCCATGAGCTAAATAATTTTGCGTTAAAGAAATGCAGCAATTCTTATACAACTCATTCTACATCTTTTAGTATTTACATTCTCCATAAGCGAAAATTAGGCTTCGTTGTAGAAATAATCAAAGTTTGACGATCATTTAAACTCAAATATATTATGATTGCGTTGTTTCAGTATGTAGATGCACAGAATTTAAGCAAAAATAAAGCAGTTTTAGGACAGATGAAACACTGAATATGAATTAAAAAGAACTTTAAAAATCACGATTTTGACACAAAATGGATGCCATGTATTATTTTGAAGTGTGTCACGTGATCTCTTCATATAATGGTCACGTGATCTCTTCATATAAAGGGTGTAATCATTATTTTAATTTTTATTTAAAAAAACTACTGAATATATTTTGCTGATTTTTTTTTATATATTTTATGGGATAATTTGAAAATTTCCTAAAACTTTCGAAGCAATTTGTGAATTTTAAATTCGCTTAAAAATTTTTTGAAAAATTAGGTCTCATAGGGTTCAATGTATTTCATTTTTTCAACCCGTGTTTAATCCAAAACTAATTAGGTGATATTATTCATTTATATTCCCATAGGTCCCACAGACCGTCTGAACAACATACTAAAATTTCATTTTGATAAAATCATTTTTACGGCAGTTATCGTGCTAACAGACAGACAGAATGAACGAAATCATAAACAGTTTTCAACTATGTTGTAAAGTGTTAATAAAACGTACTTAAAGAATGGTACATTTATAAATATATAAATTTACTCCTATATTATTGGTAGTAAATAAAAAGTCATACTAGGAATCATTTTGCTATTGAGGCGACACAAACTGTGATTTAAATTTAAAAAAAAATATATCTCGTCTCTGACAAGAAAACTTTCACTTTATAACTTTCAACTTGCCACATGAGTGACTGCAGATTAGTATTTAAAGTCAGTCCAATAAAAAAAATATACTTAAAATATCAGAAATTCTTATCTTTTTTATTATAACACTTTTCTTTATCTTACTTGGTATTAATACCATAACCAAAGAAAAATCTCATCTAAGGATTATGTTCCAATAGTTAACAAAACTTTTCTGGCAACAGTCCAAAATCCTATTTTGTAGATGTTTTTAGCTTTTAGCTCTTATTTCACTCTCTTTATATTCGTTCGAGATATACTGTTACAAAATTGAAGCGAAAATATAATTTAAAAAAATCAGTCTGGTATGACCTCTAGAAAAAAAAATTGATTTGAGCAGCACATGACTTTCCCTGCAGACTCAAATTTATTTTCTTTTTATTTCTTTCATAATTCGTTAAATTGAGTTTAATTGCACAAAATAACCCGGGTATTTATTTGAAATAACTTTAAATTTCCTGTTTTAATTTAATTTTCATATTCATTTAACGATTGGGCTTATTTTCAAAGGCGACGTTTTCAAAAATGCGAAAAAAACCTGAAATATCTCTCAAACGGTTAGTCCTAGACAAATGGGGTCCATCTTATTATTTTCGTCGTCAAAAATTACATATAAAACAAACATTCAATTGATACATTCGAATATATGTAGTTTTCCTTATAGATTTCGACGACTTTTGCGAGTCATTTCCCCAAAAAAGGCAGATTCCTTTTTTTACGAATCGTACCAAAATCTAATCAACAACAGCATAAACCCACAAATGGGACGACTTAATCTGCTAAATTTTGTGAAATTTGGTCGATTAGTTTTTGAACTAGAATGGATACATACATTGCACAGATAGACACGCATTTGTCACGTTAAAAATGGTTTTTCTCGTAGTCTAGAGTGCTTTAAACGTGTACATCCGTCGAAAACTCGAGTTGCGATTTTCGACATAATTCCAATACTTCGTTATACATTACCATAATAAAAATGTTCTGGTCTGAAATAACGCCTAGCTGTATTTTTTTCCATAAGAACTAGCAAAGTCATTTATGTTGTTGTTGTTGTTGTTGTTTATGACCCCTGTTTCTGCATTAGCACGAATACAGGTCCAGTGACACCAGAAGAAGGACAGAGAGAATCGCACACAAGACAAGAATACAAAGTTTATTAATACATGCAAGCATCACTGACTAAAGTCTGAAGGGTGCAGCTTCTCATTTAACGAGGACCCAGAAGGCGGAAGACTGTCTTCATCCTCAGGAAAACAACCATGCCTTACTCGGGATTCGAACCCAAGCCCACTAGACAGCAGTCGGTGACGCCATCCACTTCACCACCAGGGCGGCAAAGTCATTTATTTGCAGAGTTATTATTAACCACTAAAATAATATAATTAAAACCAAAATATTAGTACCTATTGAATTTTTTTTATTGATTTTTGTACCTATTGTGTTTTGTCATACTAAAAGTTCTCAAGAACAAAAGAAATCGTCTGCAGATATTCCTCTGGCACTGCTGTTAAATTGGAAAACGACACTCATAAATTTTTGCTATCCTTATCGTTAATGGCTGAAAAAATCGATATTTTCCGCCATTAACTAATGATTATTTATTGGGTTTCTGGCAATAAAAACTTTTTCTTCAAGCAGAGATCGGATGTATTATTATAGTTCTGAGTCAGAAATTTGAACTCCGTTGGTTTTGCAGTAACTGCTTACAGATAAGGATTTAATGTGGCCAAAACACGACTTTTTTTACAAAAGTATTTTATTTTGGAAAATTTAATGTGGCCAAAACACGACTTTTTTTACATAAAAAGGATTTTATTTTAGAAATTTATAATGATCGTAATAAATCATCCACACTATTAAAACTCAGAAAACTGTATCTATATGATGAAATGTCCAATGTAGTCATGGCTGAGTTTTGACAATTGTCAAAAAAACACTTTGAAAAATAGTATTTTATTTGCTCACTATTATTTAAGACTGTGAAAGACGGAAAAATGAACACTTAAAAAAATTAAGATGCAACTGATTTTAATAACTTTTATTTTGTTTAACAATGTTAAGGATTCAATTTAAGGATTGGTTTTGTTCAACAATCCTTAGTGCCAAAAGCAATCAACTTACTCAATTATCCCCTTAGTTGAAATTATCAGTATGCAAAATACCAGCTCTCTAGAGCAGGAGTCTCCAAACTACGGCCCGCGGGCCAATACCGGCCCGCAAGCACCACCAATTCGGCCCGCGGTAGCGTGTCGGACATGCCCGGTATCCGGCCCGTCATGGTTTATTTTGATTACATTGTAAAATTTATAATGCATGTTTTTATTTAACGACCAATTAAGAAACACAATAACTGACATACATAATGAAATTGAACATTTTAACTGTAATTAATGATATGAGATTTATCCTAAAAACTTACAATAAGTGACATACATAGGTAATTCACTTCATGAAATTAAAAATTATAATTATGATTAATGAGATTTATGTAGCTGTAACTTTCCACTGACAATTGTTTGCAGTTGTAGATCAAGTTTACTAGTGGAAATTATCAGCAAAGACTTCAAATGCTCATCAGTTAATTTGAATATGTGAATACTTTTGTATATTTTATTTTTTTTTCACACAGATAAGTAGTGCCGAAAGCGGAAAGAAAGCCTCGAGCGAGTTTATGCAATATTCTCACACAGTTTGATCAAACGGTGTAAGTGGAAGACTCTTATAAAATTCCAGCAATGATGAATTTAAATATTTTTCTTTAAAAATATCGCTACACTGTAAATCAATCATTGCCGTTTGAAGTTCTGGGGCAAGGGTTTCTACATCGACGTTAAAAGGATTTTGAAAAATCTTGTAATCGTTTGCAATTGCATCAAAATCTGAAAAACGAAACTCAAAATTTATTTTTAAAGCACCCAAAGCTTCAATTGCGAAATCTACCGGAAATGGAGTCTCAGTTTGATGACTGAATGTTTGACATGTATTAAAATGCGTGAAACATTTTTGTTCAATTGTAATTAAAACAAAACAATTTTTTAGGGACAAGGACTTAATATGAGTGTATATATAAAGCAGAAGCTGGTCTTCTCCTTGTAATTTTAAATGAAGGTCATTCATAGGTTTAGTTAAATCTGTATGAAATGATCACTTCCATAACCACTCATTGTTTTGTAACTCAGCCAGAGGCCGATTCCTTTCATTCAAGAAAATTTTGATTATTGCTCGGAGCTCAAAAAATCGCGTTAGAACTTTTACGCAGCTAAGCTAGTACTGCAGCTACTGCAGTATAATATGGTAAGTTATTTTCTCCAATCTCTTCAATAAACTCGCGGAATTGACAATGTGATTGCGCATGTGATCTGATATAATTAACAGCTGACATGACTGGCTTTAAAACTTCTGACATAACCAAGCATTTTCCGCACACAGATTGTTGATGAATGATGCAATGTACGATTAATGGTTTTGAACCACCGTCATTTTCTATGGCCTTTGATACGAAAGCAACGACACTTTATTTTTTCCAATCATGCTTTTGCCACCGTCAGTAGTGATACACTTCAAGTTTTTCCATTGAAGATTGTTTTTCTGAACAGCATTTTCAACCCCTTTAAAAATATCTTCTCCAGTGGTCGTGTCGTGAATGCTATGAACATCAAGAAGCTCTTCATGCACATTCATAATTTTTATCTATCCCTCGAATAAAAAGTAACACCTGAGCAGTACCTGAAATACCTGTTGACTCCTCCAGAGAGAACCACTCTTAAGTGTCGATTTTTGTCAGGCAATTGAGTTAATATATTTTCTGCATATTTGTTCGAGTTAGTGTTTGCTGACAAACTGATGTTTTTAAATAAATCAGCTTTTTCTGGACACATTTCTTCTGCTGCTGCAATCATGCAATCCTTAATTAATTCGCCGTCAGTAAATGGTTTCTCATGTTTAGCTATTGAATGAGCCATGCGGAAACTAGCACGAGTTGCTGCTTCTTGTTCAGCATTTACTTTCTTAAACAACAATTGCTGAGATTTCAACCTGCTTTTCAAAGATTTATATTTTTCTAACCGTAGGCTTCCTGTAAATTTGGAGTAATTCTGAGAATATTTAGTCTCATAACGACGTTTTATATTGTATTCTTTGAGGACTGATATTGTTTCATTGCAAAGTATACACATTGCCTTATTACTTGACTCAATCTGGAAATATTGATATCCCCATTGCTCTTTAAATGTTCTGCACTCTTGCCTCTTGGGCTCTTGCACTCTGGCCCTTGGGACTTAGTGGATGAGTCAGTGGGGCCCTTATGCTAAAAAGTTTGGAGACCCCTGCTCTAGAGTACCGACGATTTTGAAGAGTGTTTTCAAAAAACCTCATTTTCGGTGGAGGGGAATCAAAATTTTGGCTTCGTTACGTTGTGTTGAAGACCAGGTAACCCGACTCATCCTAGGGTACGAGTAACATCGTTACTTTGTGTCTCATTGTGTTACATCGTTACGTTGTGTCTGGTTGTGTTACATCGTTACGTTGTGTCTGGTTGTGTTACATCGTTACGTTGTGTCTGGTTGTGTTACATCGTTACGTTGTGTCTCATAGTCGACACTATCAACGTGAAAATATTTTGGCTCCTTAGGTCATCAAGGGGTTTCTACGAACTCCGGAAAGGCTTCAGAAACCCCTATTTTTTCCGTTCCATTGGGGGTAAATATAAAATCCGGCTCCGTTAAGTTTTGTCATGTCGTCGATACAATAAGTTTGCAAAAATGCAACTTTTTAGGTCAGAGGCTGTTGAAAAGTTTAAAAAACCAAAACACGTTAAACAATTATTATAGAGAAGTACTATTTGAACATTATTGCGGTTGCCACTAGCCGTAAATGAATGCGTTCATCTCAGTCTCCATCATAAGTTGTTAGGGAAATAGTAGAATTTATGCTAGAGCAAATTACTCAGGAACTTACGCACGTGTAAAATTTCATGAATGGACAGACTTCATGTGCTAGTTTGAAAGGTCAATTGCTACTCATTTTGCTAATTTATTTTATACTTAATAAGACTCCATTAATCCCTAAGATTTTCAATGAGTGTTCATAATATCTTAGAACTATCTTCTTAACACCTTTGGAAACATTAAAAAAACGCTCTTTTAAATTATCCGTAATACAATTCCTTCATATTTAAAAAATTGTTTTAAAAAGCATCGAAATACCCGCATTTTTGGACATTCCATTTTCATTTTCGCGCATCGGCGGATTGAAAGTTCACACAATTCCAATTTTTGGTGAGAATATAGAGTTATATATTTGCAATCAAGTAAAAAAAAATAATTACTTTATTTCTGGATTTTCTGTGAATTTTTAAGTGGATCTATAAAAGTAACGATTTTCAATTCGATCTCTAGTGGAAAAGTTCTCCCGTATTCAGCATGACGTCAAAACTGGAGGGGGGGGAGGCATCCGTTACTATGAAGAGTAATGACGTATTTATATAGACGTCTATAAATTGCATTGTACAACTGGTATATATATATATATATATATATATATATATATATATATATATATATATATATATATATATATATATATACACGTTGTTAAATTACATTGTACAACTTTATATCGATACAGACGTTGTTAAAGTGCGTTGTACATGGTGTATATATAGACCTTGTTAAATTGCATTGTACAACTGGCAAGGTCGCGGATGGAAAAATAGAGTGCAGTAATAATTTTTGCTCAAAACGAACGTTTCGTAACTTGGACGGCATGATCTGTATATTCTTCTTCAACCCAGACTATCCGACCTATCCGAAGATGTAAGTTATCTGTTTGGATGGCCACTTTTATCTTGGAAGACTTTTATCTTGGTTGTACGGAGTTTCTGTTAACGTTAAACATTTTGGATAAAATCCAAAATCCAATGAAAAATGCAAGCAAAAGGGATGTTGTTGTTGCTGAGACCCAGACCGTCCGACCTACCAAAAAGGTGTAAGGTAACCGTTTGGACCGCCAGCAAGTGCCATCCAATTTAGACCGGAACACAGTGAAAGTGGCATCCACAGGGGCCGTACCCTCCTTCCCTTACCGTCAACCTCTGGGAATGACTCGTGGATCCACATTTTTAACATGATAGTACTCCGCGTGAACACGAGGACAGTTTGGGCAGAGGTAGGAATCGAACTCGAGTCGTCAGAGTGCAATCCTCGTACGCTAACCACTGGACTGTCCCACCCTGGAGACCTGTATCTGTACTATTAACTCAACGGACATTTATTCAGAACTCAGGTAACGCTGAATAACTCGCTCTAATTATTAATAAATTTGAAACTCGCTGCATGATTAGATTGCATTTTTGGTCCCTATAGAGACTCTCAAAATTGTAACATATAGCAAATTTACCTACTACGATTACGCATATTGGCTATTACATTCTAATGAGTACAAAATTCCTGCTATCTGCAATGAGAGCATGATTATGAATTTATCATATTTATCCACAAATTTCGGTCTTTTGAAATTGCAATTCCAAAGCATTTAAAAAGAACATGTTATTTTTCAGCATGGTGCAGTGGCTTGTGCTCAAACAAAATAATGCTTTAAAAGTTGAAAACACGCAAATGCGGCATTGCATTGTCGATAAAGGGCGCTTTCGATTTATGGTTGCACGTCTTAGTAGATATTTTGTATCAGGGAAGGATTTGTAGTGCATTTATTCACTTCCAGGGTTACTTATGGGATTTATTTTACGTTCGGAAATGTGAAAACGTACAGCAACTTATCAAATGTATTGCAATGCTTGATAAATGAGTATTACTACCTTGTGCAAACAGTGCCGTAATTCAGTGATGTGACTTTTACCCTATAATGGTGAGATTTATATAAAGGTGCGTTGCTCAAATACAAAAATGTGCTCAACTGATCATCCATCCTCACCAATCACCATGACCAATTGTTCAGTTCAGTGCAGGCAATAAAATAAACCAGCCAGTCCAAAATTCTTTAAAACAAAATTTGTAAAATTTTTCTAGTAGAAGTATTGTAATTTCGAATCCAGTAACGATTGTGGGTAATTTTAATCCTACCCATCTTTAATAAAATTCTAGCTTGTGAAATAGATGTTTCGAGGCAAAATTGTCCCTCCAAAAATTATAATATGGCAAAATGTTTGCCACCAACAAACATTGTAGTTAGAGTCTATGAACTATCCAGGATATAAGGGTTCGAACCATGGTTCCATTAAAAAAAGATTTTGAGCACAAAATAAGCGTAATACTTTATAATTGAACAAACATCTGAATGCTTAACCTAACTTTCAATATATTTGCCCGTAGAACTTGTGTCCTCATACTTCCGCTGGTGAGAAAACAACTTTCCAGCAAACATAATAATGATTGCTATGTTTTTCTGATTACGTTTTAATAGTGTAAATGGTTTGCGCTACTAACAAGCTTCTTACCAAGTGTATGTGTATGTTAGGATGTCTGTCCATGGATTCACAACCCTAAATCTGCACTCAGTAGAATAGGCGGGAAATCTCTTCAGGCTAATTCGCTGGTTGTGTCGAAGCAGATTGAATTAAAAATAAAATACTTTTAGATTATTTATACTGTGAAATGACTATCATATTTTATTTCTATGGATTTTAATGAGTCTCCAAATACTTTAGTTTATAGCACTTTTTATTTTCCCTGCAATACATGGTAATCTATAGGGAAAGTATTAGAATCATGCCGAAAATTCTCAACTCGAGTTTACGAGGGATCTACACGTTTCGAGACCTCTAGAATACGAAAAGAATATTTTTAGCGTGATATCTGTGTGTGTGTGTGTCTGTGTGTGTGTGTGTGTGTGTATGTGTGTGTGTGTGCGTCTGTGTATGTATGTGTGTGAGTCTGTGTGTGTGTGTGTGTGTATGAATCTGTGTGTCTGTATATGAATCTGTGTGTGTGTACGTCTATACAATATATGTATCCACTCTAACTCAAAAACTAATGGACTGAATTTCATAAAATTTGGTATGTTAGTCACTTGGGTTGAAGACCCAGACCGTCCGACTCGTCCAGAGGACTAAGAGCAGCTATTTGGACGGACGGATTTTTACTTGGTTAGTCACTTGGGTGTACTCGGTTAGTCGGTTAGTCACTCGGTTAGTCACTTGGGTGTAATTGTGGTGCTGATTAGTTTTTAGTACGATTCGAGATAAAAGAACCCGCCTATTTTTGCGAAATGGCCCATCAAGAAATGCCTGCATCCACTCTAACACAACAAATGAACCGAATTTCATAAAATTTGGTATGTAAGTCACTTAAGTGTGACCCTGGTGCTGATTATATTTTGGTACTATTCGGAAATATATAACCTGCCTTTGTTTGCCAAATGGTTCGCTAAACTAGTCAAAATCTAAAATAAAACACTACGTATGCTCATATATATCTATTAAATGCTTGTTTTATACGTAATTTTTAACGAAGAAAAAAGTAAGACCAACCCCATTACATTAGGACTAGCCGTTCTTGAGATATATTAGTTTTTTCGTATTTTCTCTACGTCACATTTTGAAAATAAGTCCAGTTACCAAATGAGAACGAACATTGAATTAAAAGTGAATTAAATTTAATTAAAATAAAGAGAACGTGGATATAAGTCTGCAGGGAAAGTCATGTGCTGCCCACATCAGATTTTTTTATTTGGATTGATTGATAAAATGAAGAGTTTATGTTCTAAAACACTAACGTTGCTTAAAAATTTTGGCTCCCCCAATCATTTAAAGCAAAATATTTGATCCATACAGTTTAGTTTTTTAACACTTTACAACAAAGTTGAAAAGTGTTTATGACTTTGTTCATTCTATCTGTCTGTCTGTCCGTTAGCACTATAACTGCCGTAAAAATGACTTTATCAAAATGAAATTTTAGTATGTTGTTCAGAAGGTCTGTGGGACCTATGGGAATATAAATGAATAATATCACCCAATTAGTTTTGGATTGAACCCGGGTTGAAAAAATGAAATACATTCAATCCTATGGGACCTAATTTTCCAAACATTTTTTAAGCAGATTTAAAATTTATAAATTGCTTCGAAAGTTTTAGGAAATATTCAAATTACCCCATAAAAAATATAAAAAAATTTCACTAAAATATATTTAGTAGTTTTTAAATAAAAATTAAAATAATAATTACACCTTTTATATGAAGCGATCATGTGACCATTATATGAAGAGATCACGTGATCCACTTCAAAATAAAATATGGCATCCATCTTGAGTCAAAATCGCGATTTTTAAAGTTCTCTTTAATTCATATTTAGTGTTGTATATGTCATAAAACCGCTTTATTTTTGCTTAAATTCTGTGCATCTACATGCTGAAACAACGCAATTACAATATATTTGAGTTCAAATAATCATCCAAATTTGATTATTTCTACAACGGAGCTTATTTTCACTTATGGAAAATGTAAACAGCAAAATATGTAGAATGAGATGTATAAGAAATGCTGCATTTCTTTAACGCAAAATTATTTAGCTCATGGAGTCTGCAATATAGCTGATATGAATGAAATATTCATTGATTTTACAGAGAAGGACGATCTTTTCGATGAAGTTTTGAGCATAGAGTTTAATTACTTGTACCTCCATGATCTTAAGTTTTTAAATAAAGTAAATTATAATAGTATTGTGATGAATAAAATGAATGGAAAACTGTTTATGAATGAAATGCTGCTTTTATAGAGAGAGCCAGACGTGTTACATTTCGATGACGTCATTTGAATATATTTTAGTTGTTTTCGATGAAGTTTTCAAATATAATAAATTATTATATAGTATTATGATAATTTTAAAAATATTACCGAGGAATATGTATCGCCTTAGAGAGATGTTTAAACTAGGCAATTTATATTTCAATGCCGTCATTTGAATGAAGTTCATTTTTTTCGATGAAGTTTTAAGTTTTCAAATATAATAAACAAATGTAGTATTGTGATAATTTTTAAAATAGTATTATCGAGGAATGTATCGCATTTTAGAGATGTTTAAAAAAAATTGCATTAAAGTTGGAAAGTGTTTCATAATCAATGCTTTATGCATGATTGATCTTTCTTGTTCTATTTGTGCTAAATGTTAAGCAAAATTAAGAGTATTAGTTTCATAAATTTTGAATTTTAAAAAGCTGAAATTTGTTTATATTTGTGTAAGGCAACAAAATATTTTAGAAAGATTTGATTAGATATCTGATGAAAAATTTATTACAAAATTACAAAGATTAGAAATCATAAAATGAAATATTATAAAAAATCCTTTTAAGTTACTCTGTCTTAGTGAAATGCACTAAAAAGTAAAAAAGGAAAATAATTTCTAGCTCACAATATGTTGAGTCATATGAAACTAAAGAAATCTGATTTGTGCAGCACATGGCTTTCCTTATATAATGCAATGAATTTACTACTTTTACAGTAATAAAAAATAGATTATTCTTTTAGTAGATGTTTATATTCTTTACAAGATATTGAATTTTCGTCAATTAGTCGTCATTTTCATTGATTTAGCGTCATTTTTATCCATTTGGCGAGTTTTTCGTTAGTTCAGCAACATTTAAAAAATTCGTCAAGTTGGCGACATTCCACCAAATTCATCGCCAAAATCTTGCCACGCGTTACGGACGGAGAAATAAGTTATTCTAACAGCAGATAAATGACTATTGGCGTTTAAATACAAAAGTATTACTCAAAGTATCATTTTTTATGAATGGAACGAGCTAGATCCACGAGAATGATGTTACCAAATTTATCGCATGATATTACATATGAAAAGTGAACATGTTTCTCAATAGGAAATATTTTTTTTTATATGATTTTTTGATAATTTTTTTTTTTAAATGTGCAATATCTCGGGAACGGTTCATGCCAGCGTTCTAAAATTTTTGTTAATCGTTTTCTAATGAAAGATTACATACGAAATATCTATTTGCGTAACTTTATTAGAGGTTTTGATTTTTTGATGATTTTTTTAAATTTCACTTGAAAATTTAGGGGAGTTCTGAGCATTCGATTGTGTATAAAAATAATAGGCTTCCAGTATTCACGGATTGCAATTTCATTCCAAATTTCGAAGCGGTCCATTCGTTCGTCAGTTATCGTCTCCAGAGACTCACTGACACACACTCACACACAATTTCACACACACACACACACACACAGACATCACCTCAAAAATGTTCGATTCGTGATCAGGGATGCTTGAAACGTGCTCTCCCGTCGAAAACTCGAATTCGAATTTTCGACCCCGTCACAATACTTTCCTTATACATTATTGTAATATATAAGGAAAGTAATAAAACTACGGGGCCATATAAAAGAATTGTATTTGGACATTATCAGAATTTTAGGAAACAATAAAAGTGATAACATAGAAATGACATGTATAAGAATGACGGATTGTTAAAAAGCAAGTATGAATTGAATGTAATTATTCTTATATATGTCATATCTATGTTCTAATTTCTATTATTTTTTAAATTCTCTTAATATCCAAATACATGTCTTTTATGGGTGCCCCACGGTTTTATTTTAAGTCTCATATGACCAAGAATGTTGTGATAGGTAAAAATTATTTTTTACTGTTTAATGCATTTTACTAAAACAATGTAACTTAAAAAGATTTTTTTTAATAATTTTTTACTATTGATCCTATACGTTATTACTGTAATTTGACAGATTTATTCTGTAATGAAACAGTATGTTACTCTTAAAACTACAATTTAATTCTGTTAGTGTAACAGATTCATTCTCTAATAAAACAAATTTTATTATTAAAAATACAGTTTAATTCTGTTAATTTTACGTGTTTATTCTGTAACTAAGCTGTATTTTACCATTAAAAATGCAATCTTATTCTGTTAATTTAACAGTAAATTACTGGCAACCAGGTTATCAGTATTTTAGTGTTAATTTTACACAAATTTTTCTCTGAGTGTGGGTGTAGAAAATGGAAGTTGATCTTAAATGGGAGGTACGAAATGAAAAGTACGTATTTGGAATGAAAGTTGTAAAAATGAAAATTTAATAGATTTTTACTTTCCTTATATACAATAATGTATAAGGAAAGTATTGTAACGGGGTCGAAAATTCGAATTCGAGTTTTCGATGGGAGAGCACGTTTCAAACATCCCTCATCACGAATCGAACATTTCTGACGTGATGTCTGTGTGTGTGAAAGTGTGTGTGTCGAAAGCCCAGACCATCCGACTCGTCCGAGGACTTAGAGCAACAAAATGGATTAAAAGTGTGCGTGTGTAAAAGTGTGTGTGTCTAAAAGTGTGTGTGTGTGTGAAAGTGTGTGTGTCAGCGAGTCTGCGGAGATGATACCTCACGAACGAATAGAACGATTCGAATGAAATTTGGTACAAAAATTACAATCTATTAATACTGGAAGTCTATTGTTTATAAACACAATCGAATATTCAGAACCGCCCTAAATTTTCGCGTGAAATTTTGAAAAAATCGTCAAAAAATCAAAACCTTTAATAAAGTTACGCAAATAGACATTTATTATGTAATATTTCCTTAGAAAACGAATGACATAAACTTTAGAACGCTAGCATGAACCGTTCTTGAGGTATTGCCCATTTTTCAAATAAATTTATTAAAAAATCCCATAAATTAACAAGAAAGATCAATCATGCTTACAGCATTGATTATGAAACACTTTCCAACTTCAATGCAATTTTATTTAAACAAGTCTAAAATGCAATACATTCCTCGGTAATATTTTGAAACTTATCACAATAGTGCATTAATTTATTATATTTGAAAACTTAAACCTACATCGAAAAAAATGAACTTCATTCAAATGACGGCATTGAAATACAAATTGCCTGGTTTAAACATCTCTAAAATGTTATACATTCCTCGGTAATAGTTTTAGAATTATCATAATACTACGATAATTTATATTTGAAAACTTCATCGAAAACAACTGAAATTAATTCAAATGACGTCATAGAAAAAATAACACGCCTGGATCTCTCTATAAAAACAGGATTTCATTCATAACTTTCTCCAATTCATTTCATTCATCACAATACTATAATAATTTATTTTATTCAAACATTTTGTTTAAGACCATGGAGCTACAAAAAATTAAACTCTATGCTTGAAACTTCATCGAAAAAAATCGTCCTTCTCTTTATGAAATCAATTAATATTTCATTCATATCAGCCATGCAGACTCCATGGACTAAATTATTTTGTGTTAAAAAAATACAGGAATTCTAATACAACTCATTCTATATATTTTGCTGTTTACATTTTACATAGGTGAAAAATAGGCTTAGTTGTAGAAATAATCAAATTTAGATGAGCATTTAAACTCAAATATATTGTAATTGCTTTGTTTCAGTATATAGATGCACAGAATTTAGGCAAAAATAAAGTGGTTTTAGGACGGATACAACACTCAATATGAATTAAAAAGAACTTTAAAAATCCCGATTTTGAGACAAGATGGATGCCATATATCATTTTGAAGTGGGTCACGTGATCTTTTCATAGCATGGTCACGTGATCGTTTCATATAAGAGGTGTAATTATTATTTTAATTTTTATTTAAAAAACTACTGAATATATTTCGCTGAATTTTTTTTTATATATTTTATGGAACAATTTGAATGTTACCTAAAATTTTCGAAGCAATTTGGGAATTTTAAATCCGCTTAAAAAATGTTTGAAAAATTAGGTCCCATAGGGCTCAATGTATTTCATTTTTTCGACCCGGGTTCAATCCAAAACTAATTGGGTGATATTATTCATTTATATACCCATAGGTTCTACAGACCGTCTGAACAACATACTAAAATTTCATTTTGATTAAGTCATTTTTACGGCTGTTATCGTGCTAACGGACAGACAGACAGACAGACAGAATGAACAAAGTCATAAACACTTTTCAACTTTGTTGTAAAGTGTTAAAAAAGAAATATTAACTGTTGAAAAACATATTTACTTTTCATATGTAATATCATGCCATAAATTTGGTGACATCATTCTCATGGATCTAACTCGTTCCATTTATGAGAAAAAATGAGTAATACTTTTGCATTTGATCGCCAATAATCATTTATCTGCTATAAGAATAACTTATTTCTCCGTCTATAACGCTTGGCGAGTTTTTGGCGATGAATTTGGCGGAATGTCGCCAACTTGGCGAGTTTTTTAAATGTTGCCGAATTAACGAAAATCTCGCCAAATGGATAAAAATGACGCTAAATCTATTCAAATGACGACTGATGAAAATTCAATATCTTGGAAAGAATATAAGTATCTACAATAATAATAACCTATTTTTTGTTTACTGTAAAGGTAATAAATTCTTAGCATTATTTAAAAAAAGGCATGTGCTGCCCACATTAGATTTTTGTTCTTGGTATGCGAATAAAACTCGCCCTAAAACGCAAAACACGCTTAATTGGCTTAATTTTTAGAAGGATTTTATTCAACGAAAATTTTATTTTGTTAATTTCTTGTAAGAATCAGTTAGAGGGGTAGAATGAAAGGAACTAAAGCATATCGAGTAAACTAAAATACATAGACAAAGATTTATACCATGACTTTGATTTAACTACACAAGAAAATAAATATTGTATTTATGCATTTCAATACACTTAGCCTTTTAATAAGATTTTTGACGACTTTTGAGGACCATTTCGAAATTAAGACCAGTTTTATTTTCTCAAATCGTGCCAAAATGTATCCAACCGCAGGGTAACCCCCCAAAACATAACTAAAAAATTACAAAAAATTTTATTAAATAGTTTTGAAATACGGTGGATGCATACATTGGACTTACAGACGATACACAGGCAGCCACACACCCGCACGCACACACGCATACACACACACATGCACGTATTAATGAAGCAGAAATAAGAATTCGTGTTGTAAAGTGCCTAAAACGTGTATATTCGTCAAAAACTCTTTCAATTTTCGACACTTTTCCGAAACTTTTCCTATACCTTACCATGTATTGTCGAGAAAAAAAAACTAAAGTGACATAAAATGATACTTCGCGTTTAATCAACCCTGAAATTTTCTAAATGCACTTTTCATTGAACTCATTTTTCCGTTTATCTGCTTGTCCCACCCTGGGTGCAACATAATCCGTTGTCTGTCGCAGCTCTGTGATAATCCCTTTCCTCAGAGATTAATTTAGACGTTGATCAATTAACATTACTTTCTATCTCCCTCTGATAAAACAGGAGAAAATTTTGGTAATTAGACTTCCTCTTATCCTTGCTGATAGTTGAATCTATGCTGAATCACAGTAAATCTCAATGCAGTTACTCTGGCATTGATGGCGGATTCGAAATTTTCACGAAACATAACATCCATCAATAAATAAAAGCACATTATACAAAAGGAAGGACAAAACCTAAAACAACTCAATTAAGCACAAACTGATAAATAATTCAAGAATGCAGCTGCTTCGATGATACAATGGATCGTCTTCTGTAGTGCAAGACAAACCTACAAACGCAAGTCATAAAGACGGAGGGTTGCAAAAGGAAGAAACAGAGGGGTAAATGTGACTTAATTTTCCTATTCCTACTTTAATTTAAGGAAGTATTAGGAAGTTATATATAGGATGCCAATGAATGCCATGAACAAGGCCAATAACTCGTGAAGTATTTGGATGATCATTTTTGTTTTCATATTGATGCATAGGAAACCTCTATATAGCTACAAGATGAGACAACTTTAAGGAGGCTCTCTTTTTACTTTCCTTATATACAATAATGTATAAGGAAAGTATTGTGACGGGGTCGAAAATTCGAATTCGAATTTTCGACGGGAGAGCACGTTTCAAGCATCCCTGATCACAAATCGAACTTTTTTGAGGTGATGTGTGTGTGTGTGTGTGTGTGTGTGTGTGTGTGTGTGTGTCAGTGAGTCTGTTGAGACGATATCTCAGGAACGAATGGAACGATTTGAATTACAATCCGTAAATACTGGAAACCTATTTTTTTATACGCAATCGAATGTTCAGACTCCCCCCCCCCCCTAAATTTTCGAATGAAATTTTGAAAAAATCATCAAAAAATCAAAACCTCTAATAAAGTTAAGCAAATAGACATTTTTTATGTAATGTTTTATTAGAAAATGATTAACATAAATTTTAGAACGCTAACATGAACCGTTCTTGAAATATTGCACATTTTTAAAAAAAGTTATCAAAAAATTATGTAAAATAAAAAAAATTATTTCCTATTGAGAAGCATATTCACTTTTCATATGTAATATCATGCTATAAATTTGGTGACATCATTCTCATGGATCCTAGCTCGTTCCATTCATGAAAAAAGATACTTTGAGTAATACTTTTGTATTTGAACGCTAATAGTCATTTATCTGCTGTAAGAATAAATTATTTCTCCGTCCATAACGCTTGGCGAGATTTTGGCGAAGAAATTGGTGGAATGTCGCCAACTTGGCGACTTTTTCAAATGTTACCAAATCAAAGAAAATCTCGCCAAATGGATAAAAATGACGCTAAATCAATGAAAATAACGACTATTTGACGAAAATGCAATATCTTGGAAAAAATATAAGTATCTACTATAAGAATAACCTATTTTGTTTTTACTGTAAAAGTAGTAAATATATTGCATTATATAAGGAAAGTAATGTGCTGCCCACATCAGATTTTGTAGGAGGGTACGGGAAGCTATCTTGCTTTCTGTTAGAGAAAGCAGTGCGACTGCAGAATTAGAGCATTGCAAAATTCAAAATGCTCAAAATACCAACAACACCATTAAAAGAATGGTCTAGAAGAGCAAAAACTGCCATCGATATAAAGAGAATAAAAACCAACTGAGTGATGGCAAAAAGTTTAACATTTCAAAATAATACTGCTAGATGTCACTGAAAAAAAAGTAGTACTAAGTCTATTCCCCATTGCTAAACGATCAGACCTACTGTAGAATTAATTTATTATGAAAGGCAAAAGAATTTGGGGTTAAACAAGTGCTGATTATAGAAACAAGACATGAAATAAGATCTTGAAATAAGACAATGCACCGTCATCGAGGACATTAGTAAATAAAGTCTTCACATCAAAAGAAACCATAGTTAAACCCCGAGAGCTTAAACTATGAATTTTCTTTACAAACTGACTAGCATTCTAGCAAGTATAAATATTATTACTAAGAAAGTGATAGAACCTACCAACTTAATATTTGAATATATAATTTATGCTCGTTGTTTTAGTTTTTACTTGTGGTAAATGATTTAAGCTTCAAATAACGAAATCTTTTATTGGCTATTCTTCATATCAAACTATTAAAAAATAATTCTATAATTAATTGATTTACAACTTAAAATGTTTAAAAAGGTTGAAAATAAGGCAATATACAGAAATCAGAGTTAAAATATTGCTTCACGTACCGTAATTTCCATATTAACAGAAGTGTAAAATGTGCGCCACTTTTATGCTTGAATCTGAAACGGATATATATATTTTGATATTCAGAACTTTTATTAAGTGTGTATGTGTCATATTCAATGGATACTAGCTATTGGCAATGGCTAATATACCAAAGTGATTAATCGTAGTTATAAATGAAATTGTGTTATCTAAACAATAATTAATATTTTCTGCTATTTTTTCTGATTTTCTGATGCTCTAATTTTCCTTTCTTCCTACGGTCACACGCTAGGCGACATAGTGTAATCCTTTGTCGCAGCTCTAGAATAATCCCTCTTCTCAGAGATTAATTTAGACGTTGATTAATTAACATTACTTCCCAACCTCGTGCTGATTAAGGTGAGAGGGAATTTCTTTGTTAATTGAATTTTCTGGAATTCGTACAGATAGCTGAAACTTTACTGGAACGCAGTCTATCTGATGGCTGTCGTCTAACTGGAAGTGAATTTTAAATTGACTTGGTAATGTCTGCAGAGGAGAAGATGGTAATATGGCATGGAATTTTGTGTCAGTCTGAGAATCAGGCATAATTGTGGTAATAATTTGGATAATAGCACTTCTCAAAAATTTTGCCATACTGTTTTCTTATATTTATTTGTTTGTTTTCTCTGGGAAGGGGCTTAAAACAGGATGCTATAGATAAAGTTTAGAGCCGACGCGGTGGTGGAGCGATTTCCTTCTCCACTGCCTGGTTATGGGTCAGAGTTCTACTACCTGCTGGCATGGATATTGTGCTGTTGGACGCAATCCAACATAGATATAATAACCTTGGACGCAATGTGTTCCGTCTCCACCGGGGCAACGTTAAGTGACGGCTAAATGTTTTACGATGCTGGCCGATGTATAAGCGAGTGATGGTGTATCAAGTGCTTGGCCATTATTAAACAAGAAGGATTAATCATACATAAAGATAGATAAAATTGCATTTCATGGAACACTTTCCAACTGAAATGCAATTTTATTTAAACATCTAAAATGCGATACATTCAGCGGTAATATTTATTTAATTATCATATAACTACAATAATTTATTTTACTTGAAAACTTGAAACTTCATCGAAAAAAATTAACTTTATTCAAGTGACGTCATCGAAATATAAATCGTCTGGCTCTCTATATAAAAGCAGTGAATATTTCATTCATACAATTTTGTCCATACTCCAGAGTTAAATAATTTTGCGGGAAAATATTCAGCAATTCTTATACAACTTATCTTACAATCGTTTGTTTACATTCTGCATTCATTAAAATTAGGCTTCGTTATAGAAAGTTTGATGATCATTTAAACTAAAAAATATTGTAATTGCGTTGGCGCAGAATATCGATGCACAGAAAATTAACAAAAATAAAGCGGTTTTAGGACGGATGCAACACACAATATAAATTTAAAAGACCTTTAAAAATCACGATTTTTACTCTGGGAAAAAAGATGGATGCCATATTCTGTTTTGAAATGACTCACGTGATCTCTTCATATTATATGAGTGTAATTATCATTTTAATTTTATTTTATTTAAAACACTACCGAATATATTTTGCTGAAATTCTGTTTATATATTTTATGCAATGATATGAATATTTCCTAAAATTTTCGAAGCAATTTGCGAATAATTTTAACTTCGCTTAAAAAACGTTTGAAAAATTAGGTCCCATAGGGTTCAATGTATTTCATTTTTTCGACCCGGGTTCAATCCAAAACTAATTGAGTGATATTATTCATTTACATCTCCATAGGTCCCACAGACCGTCTCAACAGCATACTAAAATTTCATTTTGATAAAGTCGTTTTTACGGTAGTTGTCGTGCAAACGGACAGACAGACATAATGAACAAAGTCATTAACACTTTTCAACTCTGCTGCAAAGTGTTAAAAAGGATAAAGTTTAGATAATGACTGATACGTATTCAGTATGAAATTTTTGAAGGATAGAGGGATTTACTAAGGATTTCCAATTCCGGTTCAAAAAATTTCATTTTACTTGAAATATCTATTTCTCAAGATTTGCTACAGATGGAGCTCAGAGAATAACTGATATAAATTTCAGCATTAAATTTTAGAGGAGGTATTGTGGTTTACTAAGGATTTTCTTGTTTCTCTTCCACTTCAAGAAATTTTCCCGAAGCATCTATTGCTCAGAGATTTTTATAATGAATGATATGACAGAAAATAAATATCAAG
Source organism: Amaurobius ferox (assembly GCA_951213105.1). NCBI lineage: Eukaryota > Metazoa > Arthropoda > Arachnida > Araneae > Amaurobiidae > Amaurobius > Amaurobius ferox. The sequence continues at coordinate 111,962,269 of OX578146.1, forward strand.
TCTGTAACCATCTGGGGGCTAAACTGCAGATTCCAGAAAATCGGAGTTTGTGAAGCCATGTATAATATACACTTACCGGCTACGGATTTGAGCGTAACAACTTAGCAGGACGGAAAGTTGCCGCGCTCCTAAAATAATAGTTTTAAGTTAGGTATAAATAAAACTATTCACTTTATGAAAATTAAAACATTGATCTTTATGATATTTTGCTACTCAAAATATTTTCGTCTTTTATGCAAAAATATTTTACAAGAGATAAAGGAAAATTACACATTATAATTATGCACAAATTAATGCACAGCGTAACACACAGCTGTTTTAAGGATACAATATCCTCTTTACCAGTGCTAAATGAACCAGAAAACCCGAACCAAAAGACAAAATAGGTCACTTATTATAAGTAATATTACAAACAATAAATGTAAAGAGGAGAATTTTGCCAATGAATTTCCCCCTTTCATCTTTTTGACTGAGGATTTATTGGTCTATTTAACACTGATTAAGAGGATCTACCGTATCCTCAAAACATCTGTATGCTGTATTGTATATTTGCGCTGAAGAACTGGAGCAATTTACACTGCAATTGCTGTTTTTAAAACTATGATTTTTGCTTAATTACATTGCTTAATTTTTTCTTTAATTTTCATCTTTAATTCATTTCTTATATAGTCACGATATTTGAGTTTATTTTACGCAAACTATTACGTGAAATCAACACTTATTTGAAGCAGTTTACATTAAAATTGCTGTTTTTAAAAATATATTATTTTTATTTGGCTACTTGCTCACATTTTTAAAGGGAGACAATAAGCCAAAATCCCAAAAAATGAAAATACTATGTGAATGAAGATAGCTTGAGCAACGCGATCATACACAAATTAATAAATTCTGTTTATCAATTTGCACTGCAGTTATAGCTCCATTGTTTACAAATTCTGCTTAATTAAATTTCTCAAATTTTCCTCATCCTTTGCACAAAATGTTTTTACTTTTTGACTGCTATGAAAAATATATATATACTCTAATATAGAAAGTGGTGTTATTAATTTCGTTTTCAGAAATTACGAACAAATATTTTATTTAATTCTGTATATTTATTAGTTTCTTTTAGGAGTTTAATTTTGCAGACCAATTTTCTGAATGGCGCAACTAAATTTTTCGGATTTTTACTAAAACCCATTCATTAACAGAATGACGTATAAATCCCAGAATTACGCCATATTTCTTGAAAAATGGACAGATCGCTTTCGAGCTAAATTCGATGCTGTGCATACATTGCACAGACATACACACACACGTCCAATTACAAAATCATAGACAATTATTTAATGAAGTCTAATTAGTAAAAATCGACGCTAGGAACGCGTATACGAAAAGCAATAAATACTAGTCGCACTTAATCAATTAATGGATTCACAGACACACCAAAATATTGTGGAACATTGTTGAACGATTTACGAGCTTATGCAAATAATGCCAGTGACAAAGGACCCATTGGTGAGATAAAATGAGTGAGATTCTGTAAGGTTTCTGTAAATATAATTGTAATTTATTGCATCATTTCTGAATAGGACAGCAATTCACTAAAGCCATATTGTATTACATAAATACCTTCTATAACCGATTTAATATCTATTCCTGCTAATTATATAATGCTCTACAACTTTAGAATTGGCTTTTTAAGTCTATCTCTTTTTATTACAGAGTTCGTTGTCCTAACTTCTTAAATTCACAACTAGGGGCGCTGCAATTGCTTTTGTTCGATCGGGCATGGTCACTTTACTACAGATAGACCTAGCATGTACACTCGTGGACATTTCCTTACAAAGACATTGGAGTGCTTACTTAAAAACTTTCCTGGAACCCCTGTATATTTTGAAAGCACAAACATACGCATATCAAAATATACACCTAACAATGAAAATACAGACACAAAAAGTCACACACATACGCAGAAAAACAAACGTGCCCACAAAAAGTCACTTAAGATACATACACGCACAGAGAAAGATACAGCACGCACCTATGGTGTATGCGTATACACACTGCACCCATATCAAAATTCAAACCCGGCTCCAATAGATCTAAAAACAGACGGTTATCTGTCCAGTCACATATAGTTCTTTAAGCTTGCTGTAAGTCCGATAGTATATCGATGATAGATGCATGGGCGTATGCAGGAATTTTCCCAGAGAGGTACTAAAATTGATTTCATTCAGAATTTAAAAATTACTATTAACCTTGAACTATATGTTGTTACAAAGTAAATTTGAACAGCTGATATGAGCATCACCTTTAAGGAATTAGCGTGTATAATACTTTTAAAAATTAACGTGTATCACCTTCAAAAATATTCCCCCTTTCATAACAGAATTCTAACCTCTTTAAAAACAGAGCAACTAAACTAACAAATTGGACATTCTTAAACATACCAAATACAATTATCCAAAATTTTCCATTCAGGTATAAGTTTAAATTGCTTTTATGCACGTATGCAATTGCTTGTATGCACGTGGGAGAAACACACACAGTTGTGGTTGAATGTTCTAATTCCAAAAGGCATTTCTCTTATTTTTCTCTCATTGGCTTTTAATTAAATTAACAATTTTTCAGGAGGTTGCTTTAGCACACACACTCCTTCCCTAAATACGATAGATGATTGGATAGAATGTCGAAGTATTTAACTCTAATAAATCTCTTCTTAAAGGGTTTCTTGTGTTCTAGAACTTTGCGTTTTCTGAAAAAAACAACTGACTTCTTAACATTTTTGATTCCATAAAGAAATCGAAAGAATATATTTTGCAGTGTAGGGCAAACCATTCTCAAAATATGCAGGAGTGTGACGACATGACGAAATTTGAGATATTGCAAGCTACCTTATTAAAAAATGAATAATTTAAAAATGCTAAATTCCATATAATTCCATGTACGAACTCATTTTACATATGTTTACAAAACAGATTACAAATAAGCAAGGTTCTTTAATATAAGGTTGCGCCCTCAGCCCGGCAACCAATGAAAAATTGTCAGCTTGGCAAAATGGTAATTAAGATTCGTTCAGGATCCAGAGCACACTTTAAGAGGAGTTGCCAAAACACTTGTATTATTGCAGTTAAAAATAGTTTGTTAATTTTGAAGTGGCAACACCCAGGCGTAAACAACTTGCGCAAAGATTTTAAATTGTGCTGTGCACACAGGATCCAGTGACGTCCGAGGAAATTTAGTGACGTTGAACAAATTTGGTCCCTCTTGAGAACCCGAGAACAAAATGCGCGCTTTCTTAATTCCCATGTCGTCATATGAGCAAAGCGAGGTAAAAATAATTAAGTCAGTCATCCCCTGGAATGACACCATCCTGACAATAGGCACCCAATGAAATCAAAAAGCAAATAAGTGTTCTCATACTTCACCAACCTTGGACCACAGATTACATACAGACAGATAGATATCTCCCATAGGGCCCATTGTAACAAGCAACTACCGTGGCGCCCCCAAGGAAAAGAGGCAAACTAACGGCTTTTAAATTCGCCTCTACCACCCCCACCCGTTTTAGTGCTTTTTTCGCAGACATGCTATTCCAGTAAATGGCACTCGCCCCCGCAATCTCTAGCGTGGGAGAATTACCAACGCAATTACCAACAAAAATGAAAGGTTCATTCTGTGCATTCTGTGTGTAATCTGTGGGTTTATTAAACCACTAGATGGGGGGGGGGGGGTTCTGGGGTTTCTGCCGCTAGATAGTTCCTCTTTTTCCCCGTGGGGGCGCTTCCACGTTTTAGAGAGAGTCGGCTATCTGTATGTATGTAATCTATGCCTTGGACAACGGTTTCGCTATCACTGTCGCTAATCGGCAGGATGTTGCACAGGTGATTAGGTAAAAGTCACCCATCTGCGGAGACAGTATCATAATTCTAATTTAATTAAAAATGTTAGAATTTTTGTGGTAGAAGTACTGTAATTTCGAATCCATTAACGAAGTATTGGCGTTCTTAGCCCCGCCCATCATTAATAAAATTCTAAGCGCTCAAAATTTCTGCTCTATAATACGACGTCGCGCAAAAGCAAGAAAGTGTTCATTTAATCTTCCATCATCACCCACGGACCATATGGTTTTATTTCGGTGTTGTCAAGTTGGTTTATTACATTACAATGAATAATGTATTAAATTATCTTCAAAATCATGCAAAATACTAAGCATTTATATTTTATTCCAAGCCTCTTCATCCATGAGGGAACTCAGAATACTTACTTTTTGGACAGATGCCTTACTAAATGTAATAACTCTATTTCTTGCACAACTCTATATGTATCCACACGAAGGCTCCTAAATATACAGCCTGAATTAACCTCCATTTTGACTCCAAACGAATCAGTTATCGTCTGCTGTGCTATTTCAATGGCCCGTACATATTACGCGGCTGATATTTGATCTGGAATTTAGCTATAAAATAGGGGCTTTTGCTTTAAAAAAATTGTACCAAACCAATTATTCAAGAAAGTAATCTAGAATGTTGTAATTTTCTCGAAATTCCGAGAAAAGGAAGAGAAAGTAAGCCTATTTTTCGCCACGTACAGTCATCGCTTCAACTGGGAGACAAGATGGCCGCTATTAAACCGGCCTGTATATTTAGAAGAATTAGCCCGCACAGTCTCCATGATCTAATTACTGGAGAAAATTTCCCCTCAACTGTTGAACTTTATCGGTGAAGAGTAGCGAGCAATCAAACACTTGATCAACGTCGGAATTAATCTCGGAGAAGCTGGATCATGGCAGTAGAACTTCTGGTTATGAGATTATAATTTAATTAGTGGCATAAGTGTATTAACACGGGGTAAAAAAAGGAAAATTCATCTTATAGCATTGTTGCCAAAATACAAGACGGGAATTTTAAAGGTGCTTTAGAAGATCGGTGGTGTCCAACTCATGTGCTTTCTACAGATTAACGGATTTCGATTTACTGATAAAGCAATAGCGCAAAATAGAGCTTTCTTACAACTTAATGCCATTATAATTATAGGAAGATAATGATCCCGGTGAAAAATCAAAATGTCTGACATCTCGAAAACGGCTAGTTATAAGTATCAAACAATATGTCTGATTGTTGCTTGTTAAAAGTTTTTACAAAACATCTGTCATTTGATAATGGGAAGCATGTTTATTTTCATATTTTAGATCATTAGATCAAAACTATCAAATATCTCGAGAACAGCCCACACGTTATCATCCTGAAAATGCTTTTCATTCGCTTTTACATAAAATATTGCACATAAAACAGCTATTTTTGCAACATTTCATCTAATTCATTTGCAACATTTCATCATTTTGCAACATTTCGCATAACGTTCATTGTATTTCAAAAAAACTTGTTTTTAAAAACCTTAAAAGTTTCCCCTTGGTCCGTTCTCCACAAAATCAACATTTTTCTGGCGTTCATCGATAGAAAAAAACCGTACCGAATATCATTTGATTTTGTTATTATTTTAGATATAAATAGAAATATAATTTGACGTAGTCTTTCAACAGATGCACAGAGACATACTGTCACTTAGACGCCAACTGGCATCCACAAAAGAGTGATTCTTATTAAGCTATGCGCAAAACCTAGAAATTCAGCAAAATCCGATAGTAGAATTCTTGACCCACTCCCTCAAGACTTTCCCTTTACTATGTATAGTAGAAAAAATAATTATAAAAAAATCCATATCATAACACAAATAACACTATAAACATAATTTAATGTGATGCAGCATATTCCTGCAATAAAATCTCTTCTTTTGCAATCATAGCTTATATCCCAGTCAATGACATGGACCCACAACAAATTCTAAGGAAGATGAATTTTGGCACATAAATACGTAGTACGCTAAGCATATATTTTCCCAAAAGTCCCCTAATATCCCACGCTTGCTTCCCCCCCCCCTGCCACACACACACACGCACCAAAATGACATAAAGAAAAGAATTAAAAAAGTTAAACACAAAATTAATAATTAATAAAATATGAAAAAAAGACATACGCAAACACCTGGTGAAGAGAAACAAGAAAGATCAATCATGCTTAAAGCATTGATTATGAAACACTTTCCAACTTCAATACAATTTTATTTAAACATGTCTAAAATGCAATACATTCCTCGGTAATATTTTAAAACTTATCACAATACTACATTAATTTATTATATTTGGAAACTTAAACCTTCATAAAAAAAAAATGAACTTCATTCAAATGACGGCATTGAAATATGAATTGCCTGGTTTAAACATCTCTAAAATGTGATGCATTCCTCGGTAATAATTTTAGAATTATCATAATACTACGATAATTTATTATATTTGAAAACTTCATCGAAAACAACTGAAATTCATTCAAATGACGTCATAGAAAAAATAACACGCCTGGCTCTCTCTATAAAAGCAGCATTTCATTCATACATAATTTCCCATTCATGCCATTCATCACAATACTATAATAATTTATTTTATTTAAAAATTAAGACCATGGAGCTATAAGTAATTAAACTCTATGCGTAAAACTTCGTCGAAAAAAATCGTCCTTCTATTTGTAAAATCAATGAATATTCCATTCATATCAGCTATGCAGACTCCATGAACTAAACGATTTGAAAGCAATACAGCAACTCTAATACAACTCATTCTATATATTTTGCTGTTTACATTTTACATAGGTGAAAAATAGGCTTCGTTGTAGAAATAATCAAATTTGGATGAGCTTTTAAACTAAAATATATTGTAATTGCTTTGTTTCAGTATATAGATGCACAGAATTTAGGCAAAAATAAAGTGGTTTTAGGACGGATACAACACTCAATATGAATTAAAAAGAACTTTAAAAATCACGATTTTGAGACAAGATGGATGCCATATATCATTTTGAAGTGGGTCACGTGATCTTGTCATAGCATGGTCATGTGATCGCTTCATATAAAAGGTGTTATTATTATTTTAATTTTTATTTAAAAAACTACAGAATATATTTCGCTGAATTTTTTTTTTATATATTTTATGGAATAATTTGAATATTACCTAAAATTTTCGAAGCAATTTGTGAATTTTAAAACCGCTTAAAAAATGTTTGAAAAATTAGGTCCCATAGGGCTCAATGTACTTCATTTTTTCAACCCGGGTTCAATCCAAAACTAATTGGGTGCTATTATTCATTTATATTACCATAGGTCTTACAGACCATCTGAACAACATACTAAAATTTCATTTTGATTAAGTTATTTTTACGGCTGTTATCGTGCTAACGGACAGACAGACAGACAGACAGAATGAATGAACAAAGTCATAAACACTTTTCAACTTTGTTGTAAAGTGTTAAAAAACGAACTAACAATAAAAATAACTAAAAGTCCTCGTATTTCAGTATTTATGTTTACCTTTTTTCACTGTTGTTTAATTTCTTTCAATCTGATATGGGTAGCACATTACATACACCATGATGGATTATTATGATATATTTAGAAAATATTTATTTTCACTCTCATTTATATTCAATAAAATAATTTATACCAAATAAGTTATACAAAAAAAAAAAAAAAATGCAAAATTCAATTTAAAATAACATTGGTATTTAATTATTATCAAGTAAGACGAATTTTTAAATAAAGTTTAGCGAATTAGTTGAAGTAGAAATGCTAAAACTGTTTTTCTCGTAAATGAAATGTTCTAAATACACAAGAATGAATTTAATAAACTTATTGTTATTGGAAAAATAGCTACAATTAGCGACACACAGCAATATAACTACATGGAGATCAAAACTTCTTTAGTTTCATTTATTGCTAGTTTTTTACACTCGCGCTTCACGCGTTCTAAATGGCTAGTGGTCATTAAATGTGACACATACACACAATAATTGTTTTCTCGTTAGATCACCGAAGTCAAGCAGCATCGGGCGCCGTTAGTACTTGGGTGGGTACAATGGCGGATCCAGCTTTGGCGCCAGGAGGGGGTCACATAGTCGTGGTCAAGTCAAGAACTTATAATTTAATTTTGATAACAATAGATACAAGTAAAAAGTAGGTATTTTATTAATGTACGTAAGTACTGTACTTAAAAATATTTATTCTTTATTGTACACTTGAAAAACTTAACACATAATAACTTGTACATATACACGTACATATTGCCATCTTCTCTTGAAGACATCCAGAGAATCACTATCACGCACGGAATGAGGCAGCCTATTTATATTCCATAACCGTGGTGAATGATTTGTCATAACAGCTAGAGGTATGTCGAGGGGTATGACGCAAAACTCCGCAAAAGTGAAGAGGTGGTACGACAAGGGTTTCCAACAAACAAAATAGAAACAGACAAAATACATATATTTAAATAACAAAATCAATTTTTCTTTTACGTCTTCTCCCGAAACGCGTTATTACGTCATTTACGTCAATGGGTACGTTTTTATGAACGTGGAGAAGTACCAGTCCGGTTAGGCGATCTTCAACCATTGAAGATCTTAGCCACGATTTAATTCTGCGCAACGTAGAGAAAGACCTTTCTGCTGTCGCTACACTGACAGGTAGTGTAGCCATAATACATAAAAATTTTCTTATATTAGGATACATATCGATGTCACAATTTAAAATAAGATCAGAAATCGACAATGACAGAAACTGGAGTGTTATCTAGTAATAATGTATAGTCGGTAGCTAGTTGTTTCACAGTTTCAATGTCTTGTCACAGTTTCAATGTCGTTTCACAGTTTCAATGTCATTACTATATTCGCTTTTTGGCATGAAAACGCTTAGCTGAAACAAATTAAGTACATCAGGAGACAGGCGGTCCTGGAGATCACTTATTATTGAATCTAGAAGAGGGATGTATATAGCTCTGCGGAAATACTCTTCAGCAGATTGAGCAGGTTGGTTATTGGCCCTATGTATTTGTTTTGATACTATTCTGGGGCATGATATGTGTATATTGTTTTGATACTATTCTAATGTTTTTGTGTCGCGCAATAGTTTGCATCGAAGTTTTCGCTAGGTGCTTTTAAAAACTTTAACCAAGATTATTTTTAAGTTTATGCATCATGCTATATTCATTCTGTTGGTTGCTCTCTTATTTTATTTTTAAAGAGCATTAAAATCAGTGTGGTCACGACGACGATACACTTGATTTCATTGTGTGAATTTATCTAAGATTTTAGGTTAGGTCAGTAAGCTTAATGCTCTTCAATCTCCCTCGTCCAAAAAAAATATATAAGTAGGTACATAAGTCACGCAGCACTCTTTCAGTAAGTAGGTACCTACATATCTACCTATGAGGTACTTTATGAGCATTAACAACAATAACATTTAAGTTAAAACACACGCACTGGAATAATGAGAAACTGATTACTTACCATTTCTTGTAATTAATGAATTTGCAGCAACAATTTTTAAGAATACTTATAAAGGTACACTTATAAACACATTATAGGTAGAAATAAATTTTAGTTTTTTAACTTAGAACTATGTTATGATATGTTGAAGTTTAGTCGTTCCGATTCCGATTGAGGTTAGGTCAAGCTAGACGTTACGTAGTCGACAAGCGCGCGCAAGTGTGGCGCGGTAAAATTCAAATTTTCGATGCGTTCGTTCCCAAACGTTTGCCATCATACAAAGTTATTATATTATATTAAATTAATTAAATATTGGAGGTATGTAGTTACATAAAATCTGTATGGTGACAAAATATATAAATAAAATCATTATGTTCAATTAGTGGTCCACCTAAGTCCTGGAACCAGTTCAGGGGGGGGTCATGACCCCCATGACCCCCCCCCCTGGATCCGCCGTTGGGTGGGTAACCACCTGGGAATACCGCGTGCTGTTGGCACATTTCGGGTGCGGTAGCCCGGTGGTTTGCGCGCTGGATTTGCACGCTGCCACAACTGCCGCCGTGTTCATGCGGAGTACGATCACGTTAAACATGTGGGTCCGTAAGTCCTTCCGAGAGATTGGTGGTAGGGAAAGGAGGGTACGGTCCCTGTGGATGCCTCCCCACTGAGTTCCGGTCTAAATTGGGTGGCACTTCCCGGCCATCCAAACGGTTACCTTACACCTTTCTGGTAGGTCGGACGGTCTGGGTCTCTACAACAACACAATAAATATTGTTGATAACTATTTATAATATAAAAAACCCTTTCGGATCTAAACATAAAAATAGGTCGCATTTTATAATGTTGTTAACATATGAAATGGGATAATATATTGAATCTTATTTTTGCTTTTGTAAAGATGATTTAATTGTTTAATTTTTCCGATTAGCACCGAAAGCACATAAAATCGTTTTTTATTGTTTCCGGCTCGTGACTAATTGACTCTTGAAACGATTTTTAACAATTACAAAAAAAAATTGTATCGCGTTTATATTTGTGAAGTTATTTCTTTTGTCCACTTTTATTGTTGGCAGCAAAAGAATATTAAAATTGTGCATTTATTACTTTTAAGAGGTGAAGTTTTTTTTTAAAAAAAAAACTTTTGGATTGTCATAGTTAATTAAAATTTTTGACATTTTCGAATTTTTTTATTAATCTAAAAGCTGAGACGGATCGAATACGACTATAAACAAGATTCTAGCTAATGTAGAAGTACTAAATAATTTTGGTAATTTTTAATATCCCTTCGCATCGTCCACCTAATTCCAATTTTTGAAATATTAGATTTTTTTCTGTTGACCTGGAAAATAAGATGGATCAAATGAGACCAAAATAAAGATTCTGGCTCGAGTGGAAGTACACGATAATTAAGCAAAAGTGTTTTGAGTTGTTTTAACTATTCCTTTGAATCGTTGCCCCTAATTTGCATTTTTTGAAATATTAGATTCTTCCGTTGACCTCCTAGAAGATAAAACGAATCACCAAAGAGAGATTTTAAGTGCTCGATAATTTTGGAATGTCACACGGAAGTGCTCGATAGTTCTGGTATGTCACATGGAAGTGCTCGATAATTTTGGCACACGGAAGTGCTCGATAGTTCTGGTATGTCACATGGAAGTGCTCGATAATTTTGGCACACGGAAGTGCTCGATAATTTTGATATGTCACTCGGAAGTGTTCGATGATTTTGATATGTCACATGGCAGTGCTCGATAATTTTGGTATGTCGCTTGGAAGTGCTCGATAATTTTGGTATGTCACACGGAAGTGCTCTATAATTTTGGTACGTCACACGGAAGGGTACAATAATTTTGGTATATCACACGGAAGTGCTCGATAATTTTGGTATGTCACTCGGAAGTGCTCGATAATTTTGATATGTCACAGAAGTGCTCAATAATTTTGGTACGTCACACGAAAGTGCTCGATAATTTTGGTATGTCACACGGAAGTGCTCGATAATTTTGGTATGTCACACAGAAGTGCTCGATAATTTTGATATGTCACACGGCAGTGCTCGATAATTTTGATATATCACACGGAAGTGCTCGATAATTTTGATATGTCACACGGAAGTGCTCGATAATTTTTATATGTCACACGGAAGTGCTCGATGATTTTGGTATGCTACACGGAAGTGCTCGATAGTTTTGGTATGTCACACGGAAGTGCTCGATAATTTTGGTATGTCACACGGAAGTGCTCAATAATTTTGGTATGTCACTCGGAAGTGCTCTATAATTTTGGTATGTCACACGGAAGTATTCGATAATTTTGATATATCACACGGCAGTGCTCGATTATTTTAGTATGTCACACGGAAGTGCTCGATAATTTTGGTATGTCACACGGAAGTTCACGATAATTTTGATAAGTCACACGGCAGTGCTCGATAATTTTGGTATGTCACACAGAAGTGTTCGATAATTTTGAAAGGTCACACGGCAGTGCTCGATAATTTTGGTATGTCACACGGAAGTGCTCGATAATTTTGATAAGTCACACGGCAGTGCTCGATAATTTTGGTATGTCACACAGAAGTGTTCGATAATTTTGAAAGGTCACACGGCAGTGCTCGATAATTTTGGTATGTCACAAGGAAGTGCTCGATAATTTTGATAAGTCACACGGCAGTGCTCGATAATTTTGGTATGTCACACGGAAGTGTTCGATAATTTTGAAAGGTCACACGGAAGTGCTCGATAATTTTGGTAGGTCACACAGAAGTACTCAATAATTTTGGTAGCTCACACAGTCAGTGAGTCAGTCAGTTCAGTGCACATTAATAGTTTTTTAGATAAAGTAGATACATACTTTATATAAATACACATGCAAACAAACACACAGACAAACGCAACGCTGATTCATTTTACTATTATTATATTAGAGTGCTCGAAACGTGTAGATCCATTAAAAACTCGAGCTCCGATTTTCGACACGATTCCAATACTTTCCCCACACATTACGATGTATTTATTATAGGGAAAGTTATAAAACATGCACTGAATTGACTGAGTAAGTGAGTGAGGGGATGATGCTCCAAAATTATCCAGCACTTCCACTACAGCTAGAATCGTGATTTTGGAGTCATTTCATCCGTTGGTTTCTTCAAGACGAAAGGAAAAGTCTAATATTTTAAAAATTTTATCTAAATGTCATGAGTATGAGGAGATAATCAAAATACTCAAAACCACTTTTTAAATTATCGAACACTTTTACTCGCGCCAGAATCTCAGTTTTGGTCAGTGATGATTATTCGCCCCCACCCCCACACGGAGACATTTTATATTAACATAGTTTATATTTATGTGACAGCATTTAGATATAGTATTTATATAAGGCAAACAGAAAACATGTCCCCCCCCCTGGCCAAAAAGTCCTGAAATACTTCCTGGTTTCGGTCTCATTCGATCCGCTTCAGATCAGCGAAAAAATCAAAAATCACGAAATTTCGAATTAAGGGTGGTGATACAAAGGGATTTTTCATAAACTTACACCACTTTGCCTCTCAAAACGATAAATACGTAATTTGACATTCTTCCGTTCAACAATTAAAATTAGTTATGAACAACTTGATTAAGTGTGTATGGGTGTCACATTTAATGACCTCCAGCCATTGAGACCTCTAGTCATTTTTGCCGCGCGAAGCGCAGCTAAAATGTCTAGTAGAATTATATGCCCAGTAAAATAGTCATTAATTTATCTTATCCTGAAGCTCATCATGGCGGTTGAGCAGATTAAGCTTCTTACCCTTAACTCTGTAATTCGATTCCAATTTAGAAGACAGATGCAACATTTAATGTAAATGAACATAGCTTTTGAACATTTCCATCTCTGTCTAAGTTGTCTCTCGCGTAATCTAATGACCGGAGAAAAATTTCCGGGATGCTAAACCTTATCGATGAGGAGAGGAGTAACAGAGACAATGGATCAACGTCGGAATTAACTTCAGAAAAGAAGAATTGTCGCGATAAGCTGCAGGAATCTGGCAATGAGATAATAATTAAACATAGTAGGTTCGGCGATAAACATGGAAAAAACGGAGTGAATAAAATAACTTCTGATAAAATAACTACATCAAATTTTTATTTCCCGACATATAGTATAACTAGTATTTAAGCCTGTCAAAGACAGGGAAACCATAGCTCTTAAATAAAGCTGCAACATTTAATTTTTTTTTCTTTTGTTTAACAATTATGCTTAAAGCATCAAAAATAGTTGTCTCAATTAAATATTGGTCCAGTTAAGTTCTGCCCTGTGGTTGAATTTCAGCCTTTTACATCCCGAGTGAGTGAGTTTTGAGGTTCTTTGCCCTCCCCCCCCCCCCCCACCTCCCACCGTTTTCTCCACTCCGATTATAAAACATAAATTCCGGCTCTGTCAAGTTTGGTCCAGTGATCTATACTATAAGTATGCAGAGATTCAGACTTCTACGCCATCGGTGGCCTGCTTCTGAGTTGGAAAAGATTACTCGCAGCCCGGGGGGTCGAAAATTCGACTATGTTAGATTCTATCCAATGGTCGATACTGTAAGTAAGCAAATATTCAGCCTTTTAAGTCACTGGTGGCTTCTGGAGGGGCCTGAAAAGACAAAAGCACGTTAAACACATTAGAGAATTATATATAATGTTAGTGAAATATATCGCGACGTATAGCGATATATAGTAAAAGGATCAAACATTCGAATTCGAGTTTTTGATATATTTACTTGTTTTGAACATTCTTGAAATCGAATCAAACGATTTTGAGGCAATGTCGGTATGTATGGTTGCATGTACTATGGCACTACGTGTCCCTCACAGCAAAGGTCGTCACATGTGACAATGACGTTGTAGTCACGAGACACCCGGGTCACAATGTGACATCATATTTGTGGCTTCTATGCGGCGTTACGTATTAGTAACTTTGTAGCTTCATTGTGACTGTGCTCTGTAACGTTTCCACAATTTAATTAACACGTAACAATGTGACGACATTACAATGACAATTACAATGTGACATCACAAATAGGTTAATATGCGACGTCACAAACGAGCATGAAAATGACCAAAATGACTTCGCTGAGAACTCAATATGGCATTGCCGAGACGCACTGCGACGTCCTGTGACGTCCTGTGACTTCCCAAAGTCACGGTGTGACGTAAATCTTACGTCACTGTGGAAAAAATGCTGTTAAGGCGCGTGTGTGTGTGTGTGCGCGCGCACATGCGTGTGTGCATGCGTGTGTTGGGGGGAGGGGACCTATGGGCACTGTAGTGTGTAGAAAGAAAGTTGGTATCGTTATAAAAAATATGTGAATACTGGGGCCTTATTTAGTTTGTGCCTGGAGGTTAGAAAAAAACTAAAAATTTGAATGAATTTTTAAAAAAAATATTTTAAACTATAATCCTTCATAAAATGTGTTTTACACGAAAATTGGTTATGACAACATTTCTGTGGTAATCCATCGGATTTTGTTTCATGTCAAGCGGTTTCTACTCTACCTAATGGATCTGCGCTTATTTTCGCGCAGAGATAGAAAAAAATAAGTATCTTCACTTGCAATTCCACAACTCAATTACGAATTTAAGAGTCAGGTGTGTCACTTAATGCGAAGTAAATGGATTTAGCCTCTTGCACATATCCATCTACGTCCGCATCGTGGCTGGAGTAATCTAATAGCCAGAGAGAAATTCCCACAAACCGTCGAAACTTATCACAAAGGAGTAGCAAAGAAGAACTAATAGATCAACATCGGAGTTAATCCCGGAAAAACCATGTACTGCAAAACGAACTACAGGAATTTGGTAATGAGATTATAGTAAGGCACGTCGATAAACGTACACTGTAAAACATTTGCAAATATATTACTGAAAGTTTCAGGGAAATCAGCTGTCGGTAATGAGGAGTAAGGTTCCTGTTGATAGTTATGATAATATATATATATATATATATATATATATATATAAAGCTTCAGCAGACGGTAATTAGTGAATATTTCAGAAATGAAGCAGGAATTTTAATGAACACCTATAATTGTAACTTTTCTTGTCAATTTGCCGAAATTATCAACAAAGTAGCTGAAAAAAATGAGCAAAAGTTGCAAAATGTTTTACATTGTAAAAAGTACAAAAAATCTGATGTATTTAGCACATAACTAAATTTTCCCTTACTAATATCGTCAATCTCGTACGTACCAGACCTCAACATGATGGCAATTGGGTACTGTACATGTTGTTGTCCTGGAGACTATAAGGCTGGACAATAGGTATCTGTTAGTAGCAATGTTGCCCCTTCACTAAGACTGATAGTATTATCTTGTCTATAATATAAAGCTAATTTGTCGATATAGACGCTTTAAGACTTATACAGGTATAAACGATGTATTCTCAGCATTATAACACTGTTTATCTTTTTCATTATAACGGAAGTTTCTTCTTTCTCAATTGGGATAGTTTTGTGGAAAATCTTTGTCGTCATCAAGGGAGGGCCACGCTTTTTCGACTTCTTGGAACTGTCCTTTATCAGCCTTGACGCTGTATCAGGTCTTCCGTAGCGATTTTACGAGCAAAACAATATTTTCAAATTGGTTAAAATGAGAGAAGTTGCTTTAAGAAAGAATCGACGTCTTTCTATCTCAATTTCTAGAATACAGCAACGACCGCAAGCTGATGCCCCACAAAATATCCAGTTGTAACCCGCCAGCAGCTTGAGAAAGACTGGTTGAATCTCATGCTCTAAATTAAAATATTTTAATGAAAATTAATTATTAGTTTTATTGGTTGATAATTATTTTCCAAAATATTTTCTAAATAACAATACAACCGCTGTTACTGCCAAGCTGTACCATTAACATTTCATTATAAATTTTGCATGCTTGTATATTATTGATTTCTATAATCACTAATTAGAAATGTTAATCTGATAAATCTAGTATGATATGTAGGTATAGTCAGATGCTTACTATTTAGTCTTTTGATTAAGCCTGAATAACATTTATTTTATGGTCTGTGTTACACAGTTCACTTCGACAATAAGAGATTACAATTTTGTCCCAGTAGCTCAATGGTAGAGCTTCGGCTAGCCAGTTGGAAGATCTAGGGTTCGATTCCCTGTTGGAGCAGCAAGGTTCTTTACAGGGTATACGGCTAAAATCAGATCGTTATGAAAAATGTAAAGACTTTAGACGCTTATATCTCTGAGCCTAATAGATAAAAATATAAACAAAATAGGGTACCATTTCTAAATATACAAAAATAATTCATATATTTTAATATTTTGAACACTTATTTTTTCGAAAAAATAGTGTTTGTTTGAGTGAGTTTTCGGTGCACTTTACTAGCTTTCACACTCGAATTATTTTCTAAACTCTGAACGATAGATAATAGTAAGCAACAACAATATTTAATAAAAAATTCAATTTCAAGATCAATCATTTATTTTTGCAAATCCCTTACAGATTTTGAGAAATCGTCTTGCGTTTTTAAAGAAGGTTGATAATTTTCCCTTTTTAAAGATTGCAATATTTATATCTCAAAAACTAAAAGTTCTAACTATAAACCATCAGAACGTAATTTGTAGCCTCTTAAACCCCCACAAGCATATATAATTGGATTTTATATCGGTTTTTATATATTTTATTCTTGGTTTTTAAAATATAGTGAATGTAATATTGAAGAACTTTAGCGATACAAATATGACGATCCAGCTACTTTAGCGATCCAGCCTGTAAGTGGGAAATTTTAACGTAAAGCATACTATCTTTTGTGAACTAGACTAAAAACAATGAATAAATTTATTGAACTTTATCGGAGTCTTATTTTACAAAACTTTATTCAAGCAGTTTCGGTTCCATCGTATTAAAGCCGCCACTGATTTCTGATTTCTCATACGTAATATTGAGAAAGTATTGTTTTCACGAAAATTTTCGATTTCGACATTTTGATGCCAATGTATGTTTTAAGACCTCCTGAGCACGTTTTGATTATTTTTCGAGTGATGTCCGTCTTTCTGTCTAAATGTATGTCCGTAGTCGATTTACACGATAGCGACCACAAATATAAATGGATTTTCACGAAACTTTATATCCAATTTTGTTACCAAAAAATCTACAGCTAGATAAAAAAAAAATTTAAATTCAAGCGAAAACTTCGACATTTATTTGAAATTTTATAATTTCTTAACAGGGCAGCATCGGACAAAATCTGACATAGTCATGCATAAAAAGGTTTATTTATGGCTCAATGATAACGAAACTTCATAGTTTCAATCACAGTTGTTAAAAATAGCCGCGATACAAATGTTTTGTTCGTGACGTCTTTAGCTCCCCTTGGGGGCAAGTTACGCCCCCCGGGGTGTACATTGTCAAATATAGTATCAATCGAATAGTAACAAATAATCAAATATCAATCGAAAGATTTTTTTGCAAGCCCTTTAAAGTGAAGGGTAACACGCTATGGTTGTAATTATCTGAACTTACGGTGACAATTTTTCAAAATTTTTCTTATAGAATTTGAAAGAAACATGAATTCTGGCATGAGAAAATATAGTTGATTTCACAATTTCTTTAAAACAACAATGTGAATTCATTTTTTAAAAAGTATCTTTACGTAATGTAATGCAATAAACTAAATAAAATCATTATCAATAAATAAATATTGATGGCAAAACACAATAAAGGAAATTATGTTATAGTTATCATATATTAAAAACGACCGCATTAAAAATATAATTCCGGCATCATGAAAGATGATGCCAGTACTGGAACTTCATCGATCTTTAGCAAGACACAAATACCAAGAACACGCCTTTTTCCTGTTTCTCGCCAAATCAGAATCAGTTGATTTTGTTTCAGAATACTTTTTTTGTTGGTACCTTGGAGAATTTTTCGTGTTTTCAGCTATCGCGATGTGCCAAATAGGGTAGAAAAGAAGTATTTTTTGTTTTAAAGAACAGTTTTGGAGGTATAAAGATAAACTTGAAACATTATTGTTTGCCAAAGAAAGGCAGCGCATGACCATAATTCCTGTTTTGCAATTTCCTGTTTGGTGTTAAGTTGAGAAACTCTTTCTGCATAATGCTTTCATTATATATTATTTATCGGCTTTTCCGGTTTTCAATTCCTAACAAAGATGGTGATATTACATTTCTTAACATAACTCATATATACATACTTAATATCTATTTTAATAAAACAATAAAAATAATAATTATATTACATTATAGCAAATTATAAGTACAAACAAGGGCATATTTTACAAACTCCCTTAAAGCAAAGAATATGTTATAAAGCATATTTTAGTCCGTTAATACCTTTATACAAAGTGTATATACAAAGTGTATATGTGATGGAGTTAGAATGGAGGAGATGGATGAAACGCTTGAAAATGCCATAATGCTTTGAGAATTATATGTAGGTGTCGCTAGTGTTTGTTGCTATTGTTAGTTGACACTATAGAAAGGCGTAGTATTTAGTATATGAATTTTTAATAATTTTTAAATTAAGAATTATGAGCATAATTAACCAGTATTTTTTCATAGTTGTAGGATAGAGTACAGAATATGTGGAGATAAAAGTGAATTGGAAAGTAAAATAATTTTGAATACTTAGGAATATTCTTTATTACTTCAGTTATTCTTTGCGTTGTACTAATAATTAATTTTTACAAAATTGACAGTTTAAATAAATATTTTAGGTCTTTCGCCATAGAAATGCATACAATACAGGACTACTTATCTTATCCCTGCACCACCTGAATTATTGTCTCAAACGATATTGGCGTTTTCTTAATATGAAGATTTAACTCCTTACTTTTACCTCCATGGTATATGTAATGCAAAGCATATCAATGCGCAAAATGTCTCTTCATGAAATACCGGGTCATTCCGGAACATTTGTGTGAATTATTTATTCCCTTGCTCGAGAATATATGTTACCTACATATGCAAAATTAAAAATCTGTTTATTTATTTATTTTTTTGTTTGTCTGTTCCGAATACAAAGCTACAGTTTTTGATGGGCTTTTTTTTTCAAGTTTGCTATGGTTATTATTTACCTCAAAGCCATTACCCCCCTTCTATGTTTCGAATTTCTAGGACCAGGAATTATCAACATATTAATAAAAAACGCAAAATTAAAACTCCACAGAAATAATAATAGCATTATGTAGACGATATTTTTCAGAAAATTTATTTGAAAAATATTATACCATATTGCTTAGAAATGGGAATTTAATCAAATGTGTTTATACGACAGACAATTTTATTCATGTAAAATAATAAAGAATTTGATATAAAATAAATTTATAAATGAACGGTATTTATATTTTTTGATTAAGTCTTATTACAGCCTATGGATATAATATTACGAGAATTATTAATGGTCTCATTTTTAAGTCGTATATTTTGGCAAATATAAAAGTACGGGTATATCCTCAACCATTCTTCATTTTCACTATGTTGAACCAAATTACACATATTTTGTAAATTTGTAACTAAACATGACAAGAATTCTTTAAGAATGACAAGGATATAGCGAGAACAGAAAATCTTGTTTCTTTATATACGAGTAGGAGAATTAAATTAAATATTTCAATAAATACTTTTGGAGAAAAATACCATTTAAAGTATTATTAAATTTTTCACATATTTTAAATCTCGAGCAACGTCAGGTCTACTAACTCTATTTTATATATGAGTGACAAGGAAAATAATAAAAATCAACCTTCAACCGAACCTTGATCAACCTAGCCAAGTAATTGCACCGTACGTTTTTATGCTCAGTCCACTCGTAAATAACGCGTATACTTTAAATATATGGTTTGTATAATTTAGAGCGATACAGTAAAAAATATATTAATATATGGATATAATAAATCAACAGATTTATTAAATCAGAAACCCCTCACACCAACGGCGGCCATTGCATTTGTTAACACTTTAACATCACGATATCTCTCTATATTAAAAAAAATCTGATGTGGGCAACACATGACTTTCCTTATATAATGTAATGAACTTACTACTTTTAAAGTAAAAAAATAGGTCTTTCTTATAGTAGATACTAATATTCTTTCTATGATATTGAATTTTCGATAATTAGTCATCATTTTCATTGATTTAGCGTCATTTTTATCCATTTGGCGAGATTTTCGTTAATTTGGCAACATTTCAAAAAGTCGCTAAGTTGGCAACATTCCGCCAAATTCGTCGCCAAAAACTCGCCAAGCGATATGCACTAAGAAATAAGTTATTCTTACACCAGATAAATGACTATTGGCGTTCAAATACAAAAGTATTACTCAAAGTATCTTTTTTCATGAATGGAACGAGCTAGATCCACGAGAATAATGTCACCCAATTTATCTCATCGTATTACATATGAAAAGTGAACAGGTTTCTCAATAGGAAATATTTTTTTATTTTATATGACTTTTTGATAATTTTTTTAAAAAATGTACAATATCTCGAGAACGGTTCATGTTAGCGTTCTAAAATTTACGTCAATCGTTTTCTAATGAAAAATTTCATAAGAAATGTCTATTTGCGTAACTTTATTAGTGGTTTTGATTTTTTGACGATTTTTTCAAAATTTCATTCGAAAATTTAGGGGGTTCTGAACATTCGATTGCGTATAAAAGCAATAGACTTCCAGTGTTTACGGATTGTGATTTTTGTACCAAATTTGGCTCGAATCGGACAATTCGTTCGTCAGTTATCGTCTCCACAGGCTCACTGACACACACACACACACACACACACACACACACACACATGCACACATACTTTCACACACACACACACAGAGACATCACATCAAAAATGTTTGATTCGTGATCAGGGGTGCTTGAAACGTGCTCTCCCGTCGAAAACTCGAATTCGAATTTTCGACCCCGTCACAATACTTTCCTTATACATTATGTATATAAGGAAAGTAATAATGTAGCTGACGCTGCTATTTGACAAATTTCTCGTTTCTCGAGATTCTGTGCTTTGTACCACAAAAACTATTGCATATAAAAATATGAAATTTGGTACCCTGGTAGAAAAAAATTTGGGAAATACGCTAAAATAAACCGTTTTCTTATATATATTGTAGTTTAAGAAATATTTAATGTCAAAGACAAAATATTTGAGCTATGAGTTCGCGTCCTGGATGGACTAACAATAGCAAGATCACGAATTTTTGCAGGACGGAGCCCCTTTTTTAATTTCGATGTAGTTTTTGATGTATTTTACTTTTTATGCAGTTCTGAAGTGAAATTTATTTTTCATATCAGCACTTCCAACGATTTCTCTGTCTCGTACCGTAAAAACTATAGCACACAAAAATACGAAATTTGGTACATTGATAGGGAAATAATAGGGTAAAACGATGAAATAAACCGTTTATCGATTAAAACTTTAGTTTGGCGTTAGAAGCCAGTTCAGGATCAAGGAATTCAGTTTTTGAATTCCCTAGACTAAGAAAAATCTCTGCCTTTACCTCCTGCGGAAAAAAAGGTAGGGATAGAAAAAGAAATTTTTGAAAGTTGAATTTTTAGGAGAGATAGGTATGAAGCGAACTCTGCGAGCGCAAAGAAGTAAGAGGCGAAGCCTCCCGAATGAGGTTGTTGTTGTTGAGACCCAGACCGTCCGACCTATCAGAAATCCCGAATGAGGTTGGCGAAGCTTAGCGAAAGCTCCCTAGTTTAGTATATAAACTATTAATATGCCATCAGTATTACCTACGAAAATTCTCTAATTACATCTTTGTTGCAAAAGCTATTTCCATTAAACTAGTCCATGAATAAATCTGCAATAGGAGCAGTATCCTAACTTTATGAATACGCCTATAAGCGGGTTCTTTGAGTATGAATTTGACCATTATAGCCTAAGCTCAATCTTGAAGAAATGAAGTCGGCTGCAGTAATGGAACTTTTTGTATTTTTTGTCTTTCTACTAAGACTGCCTGATCTATCCAAAATTTTTTGGGCGGCCTGTAATATGCCACACAATTTAGACCACAATCCAATGAGGATGGCAGTCACATACACCATACTGTTCTTTTCTTAACCCATTCGCTGTCATGTGGACTTTCAAACTATTTATAGTGCCCATACTCCACTTCAACATAGGGAAAGTTTCAGGCAGTGTCGTGGACCGAAAACATGACTACTACGTGCGATCCTCGTTTTAACTGCTGGACTAACCCAGCCCACGGTGATGGTAATTTCTTTTTTTCTGCCACGACCATGCGAACTATTCGAAGGTATCAGGTAACTGTTTAGACAGCTGAAAAAGTGCCACCCAATTAAGACAGGAACCCAATGGAAGTGGCTACCACTGGAACCGTTTTATACTTCCCCTACCCCATCATCCGTCTAATGGACTTTCAGACCTATATATTTATCTTGCCATACTCCGAGTAGACACGGCGATAACTTTGGGGCAGTTTCAAGAATCGAATATGGAACTACCCCGTGCCATCATCTCATGTTAACCATTGGGTTATCCCCTCCTACTGTGATAAGACAGAATTTATTGGCATCCATAAACGTTGTTAAAATTGTGATATATAGGGAATTTTCTTCTGCTATTGCGGTCTTTGATAGTCTACATCGAAGAGCGCATAAAAATCCATAAAAATCCATAAAAATGGTTATCGGCTATGGATGCGCGATCCATTTCCAAACATTGTATCAATAAAGATAAAAAAAAATGATCTGAAATATTAGCAAGTGGCGTGTTCCTGCCGTTCAGTTTTATGGTTACAGATCACGCCAATTCCTGATCCTATGCCACGCAATAAATTTTAACTGTGACCTTGTAGACAATATTGTAACGGTGTCCGAAACGAAATTCATCGAATGAGAAACCACATTTTAGCCGACCTCAATGACAATTGGAAAGCACGGTTAGAAAATTATGGTGGAATAAATGGAGCAATTATGGGATAAAATTACACCTTTGCATGCAACGTATTACTTACATTTGCCTTTACAGTACTTAACCTGACTACTTCAGCCGATGAATTTATACGAATATCACGAAAGAATTCAAATCTCCCGTTACTTTCGCTCCTTGAATTATACATATACTAGCCTGTCAAAGATGAAACAAGAAAGATCAATCATGCTTAAAGCATTGATTATGAAACACTTTCCAACTTCAATGCAATTTTATTTAAACATGTCTAAAATGCAATACATTCCTCGGCAATATTTTAAAACTTATCACAAAACTACATTAATTTATTATATTTGAAAGCTTAAACCTTCATCGAAAAAAATGAACTTCATTCAAATGACGGCATTGAAATATAAATTGCCTGGTTTAAACGTCTCTAAAATGCGATACATTCCTTGGTGATAATTTTAGAATTATCATAATACTACGATAATTTATTATATTTGAAAACTTTATCCAAAACAACTGAAATTCATTCAAATGACTTCTTAGAAAAAATAACATTGATAAAATATGCGTTTTCAAATTTAAATCAGTTACTGTTTTTTCTTCAGATGATTTTGAAAGTTTCCTGACCTTCTCTCAAATCCAGACGATATATTTTTTCTAAAACATGTAAAATTTTTGAACTAGACAAAAGCTATGCATTGCATTGCCTGGAAATAATATTTATTCTAATTTATGCTGCGTTATTCATACCTGTAAACTTCGGAATACAGTCAATATTTAAATGATAACTGATTTGTCACATTTAGATTAGAAATATATATATATATCCTACTCAAACCGATTCACATAACACACCTAACAATTATTGGCTCTTCTCTGATCATTCACTATTTTTTTATACATAACCTTTGCTCATTCAATTATCTTTCAACATAGCATTCAGTAATCTTTGTATAAACTTCACTTATGTTAAAATTTTAATAGCTTCCACTCTCATAAAAAAATTGCTATTTCTTTTCATATGTACGGAATTTATTTTCATAAACTTCACATTACTATGCATGTACTGTTTTATTTTATTCTATATTGCTTGCACACCGTTACTATTAGATAAATATTTGAATAGTTTCCGATCAACGTTTCTCAATAGTTTTTCTCGCCTCTGTCAGAGAATGGGTCTAGCTAAGGCTCCTCTATATACGAGCTGACTCATCAAGCATATTGAAGCCCACCCTAGCTGGAAGCGCAATCCATTAGTATTAGGTCTATTCGTATTTTCACTTTAGGAAGTATAATTGAAATAATTATGGGTGGTTGCTCTGAACCGAACTGCTCTAATCATTCTAGAAAGGGTTTTAGGCTATTTTGCTTTCCTAGAAACGGAGAAAGAAGAAAACAATGGCTAATAAATAATTGGATATCCGGGTATTATGGGTGGTGAACCGAACTGCTCTAATCATTCTAGAAAGGGTTTTAGGATATTTTGCTTTCCTAGAAACGGAGAAAGAAGAAAACAATGGCTAATAAATAATTGGATACCCGGGTATTATGGGTGGTTGTTCTGAACCGAACTGCTCTAATCATTCTAGAGAGGGTTTTAGGCTATTTAGCTTTCCTAGAAACGGAGAAAGAAGAAAACAATGGCTAATAAATAATTGGATACCCGGTACTGGAGCATACTTGTGCGAGCTAAATTCTACAATATTCTAAATGAAATTTATTTTTTTTATATAAAGTACTTATTTTAAATACTTATTTTATAATTTCTATAACTGTAGTATGGAACCTTATGGGCTTCAATATGCTTGATAAATCAGCCTGTAGTAGAGGAGCTCTAGGTCTAGCTAGATCCCTAGACCCCTGGTTCCATGGCGAAGGGGAGAAAATATGCAGCTTCGCTTTTATTGAGGCTCCCCAAAGGCGGAAGTCTGACTTTGCCTCGGCAACACAACAACCATGCCCGCTGGGAGATTCGAACCCTCAACCCGGCGATCAGGCGGAAACGCATGCCCCTGACCGCTCGACCACCGGATCGTCCTTTTCGTTTTTAATATATATTACTTGACAACATTCGATATCCATATCAACGACATTTGTTTTCAAAGATGCTCAAATCGTGTAACTCCATCAAAATCGGAAAGTGGCACCGGAAAGTGGTCACAATATTTTATCAATACTCCTTATTCCAGTTTTACTATCACACTTTAATGTTGGAACAGTAAAACTGGAAAAAGGAATATTTCAATGGAAGTTTTAACATAACATCGTTCAGATGCCAACGGCCATACCGTGCTGAAAACACCGGTTCTCATTAGATCACCGAAGTCAAGCAGCATCGGGCGCGGTTAATACTTGGGTGGGTGACCACCTAGGAACACCGCGTGCTGTTGGCAGTTTTCGGACGCGATAGCCCAGTGATTTGCGCGCTGGATTTGCACGCTGCCTTAACTGCCGCCGTGTTCATACGGAGTACGATCACGTTAAACATGTGGGTCCGTAAGTCCTTCCGAGAGGTTGGCGGTAGGGGAAGGAGGGTACGGTCCCTGTGGATGTCTCCCCCACTGGGTTCCGGTCTAAATTGGGTGGCACTTCCCGACCGTCCAAACGGTTACCTTACACCTTTCTGATAGGGCGGACGGTCTGGGTTTCAACAACAACATAACATCGTTCGTCTGCAACAAGTGCATGTATTCGTTTGGTAATATTTAAACTACTAATAAGAAAAGTCCTTATATCGGTCTGTCCCACTTAGCGAAGTATTGGGCTACAATTTGGAAAAAAAATGGCACAATATTGTCGCCAAGTCATCGATAATCCCATATCTCTGGAATTAAAATACAATTTCTTTAATAACCCTTGTCGCACTGTGGCAATAATCCTGATTGATAATGTAGCAAACTTCACTCTTCGTAGGATAGGTACATTTTGTAAGGAGTGTTTGACTATAAAAAATGTTGGCTGAGCAAGGGGAGGGGGATCGTAGCAATTTTGTTTCTTTCGCATTTGCGTAAGAAAGGTTATAATATACGCGTTTCGTAGGAAAGGCTATAATTTTGTTTTATTTGAAGGGGTCGTATCACACCCTTTGCGTTGGTGTACACGGATTGAATGTAATGTTCACTGTTATTTATTTAAATAAATAAAATTCATTTATTTTGTTATTTTCTTAAATAATGAATTTAATTAATCCCTGCTTTAACGACCAGGCAACACCCATTACATAATAATAGAAAATATCTCTCTGTCTCTCTATCTATTATTATCTCTCTATTTATCTATTTCTCTCTCTCTCTCACTCTGTGCGTGTAACGAAAATTTGAAACGTCGTACAACGGTGAAATTCGGTAGAGGTAATTCAAGTCCCGGACAATACGACTAGGCAAGACTTTTTTTAATTCCAATTTGTTTAAAAATAATGGACATTTACAGCCAAAAATACATCTAAATTTCTACCTCAAAATCAGTTTTATTCCGGGAATGCAATAAAAGATAATGGCAGATATTTTTCGAGACGGAAAATAACTTTTTATGTGACAAAATAGCATCATTTATGTATCAGTTTTCTAACATTGAGAATTTAAAATACATGATTCCAATATTTTTAATTACGTATTATTATCATTATAAGTATTATGATAGAAAATGTCAATGTTCTGATAAAAATTGGCTGAAATAACGTTTAATATTGCTGTAATAAAGCCAATAGGGCGCGATTACGCCTTTTAAAAAAATTGAATGAATTATTCACTTAATCCCTGTTTTAAATAAAGCAATGGTAATACCGGGTACATTTTTTAGTCAATAATAGTTTACTTTCTTTGTAATTACAAGACACAATACTAAGACATTAATAAAGAAAGTTGCGGAAAACTTATTTTCTTTCTGCTTCACATTTCTCACACTTAAATCTACGTATATATATTTATTTCCATTTGTATTCTTACAGGATCCAGGATAAGTGAATTATGAGCCTGAAGACGTTTTCTGCGTTTCAAATACTGACCACTGAAATAATTACTTCTCAGTGGCCGTAAGGAAGAAATATTGCATGGATGTTGGTTGCTAAGACGTTGCTATGCAGGACCAGTCTTACACCGATTCACCGATTGAACTGATTGAATCCGATCGGGCCCTGCACAGAAAAGGACCCTGAACCGAAAGGGTAGTAAAAATTTAAATTCATTCAGATTACGAAAAGGTTGCTGAAATTCACAATGATTCCAAGAAAACGTACAAAATAGATTGTTTCAATCAAATACTGGACAAAGACGGATGATATTTAAAAGAACGATTTGATTACATGAAGAATTTTTTAGATCTTTTTGGTTTCTTGGCAAATTTTCGAAGATTGATAAAGAAACTCTGGAGATATTTGGAAATTCCGATCTCTGGTGTTGAAATTGTTGAAGAAATTGAAATGGACAACACCAATGAATTAGAAAATCTCGACTGTAGAATACTAGTTTGGGAAATGGAAGCATTAAAAGCAATCCTACCACCTTCAGCGTTAGTTTCAGGAGAGAAAAGTTTCACAAAATTTAAATTAAATATATATATATATATATTTAAGAAAAACTTAAAAAAATAAATTCAAATATATTATAAGTACTTGTTATTATGTTAATCGCGTATATTTTCGATGTAAATTATTTTCTTAAATAAAAACTGAAATACTGTAATTTGTCTATTACTTAGTCTATCTAGTATGATAAGAAGATAAATACAACCAAACATAATTTTACCACCGCACGATTGATTTCCCATGAATATTATTCTCAAATTAGAGTCATACAATGAACACACACCCTGTATAAAACATGAAAAAACGTAAAAGTTTTACTTTAGTACAGATTTTTTAATACAGAGTTTTCAGTACAGATACCAGAGCCCCGCAAATGAAACTTGCAATAAGAACTCGCGTTCTCTAAGATCGCCCCTGTTGCCATGGTTGTTAAACTTTTCTCCGAAATTATGAAATCAGATTAAGCCCAGTCATGGAGTTTGGGACAGAAATAGAAAGCTAGCTGTAAGGATTACGTCGCTGAATTGCAAGATTTAACTTATCTATAAAAAAAATCTAATCAAAGAAACATGTTCAATAGTTATTGAAAAAGTAAAATGAGATACTTACGAATGTTACTTTCCCTGCAATGCATGGTAATGTATAGGGAAAGTAGTGGAATTATGTCGAAAATAGCAACTTGAGTATTCGACAGATCTACACGTTTTGAGAACACGAAAACACTATTTTTGGCTGAACGTCTCTCTCTCTCTCTCTCTCTCTCTCTCTCTCTGTCTGTCTCTCACTCTCTCTGTCTCTCTCTCTCTCTCTCTCTCTCTCTGTGTGTGTGTGTGTGTGTGTGTGTGTGTGGGTGTGTAATGTACATATCAACTCTAACTCAAAAACTAATTGACCAAATTTCATAAAATTTGGTAGGGGATTACTCTGGTGCTGATTAGATTTTGGTAAGATTTGAATAAAAGAACCTGCCTTTTTTACGAAATGGCCCTCAAAAATTGTCAAAATATAAAATTAAAGACTGCGTATGAAGTGTATCAATTAAATGCTTGTTTTAAACGTAGTTTTTGAAGATGAAAAGAATAAGACCAACTCCATTACTCCAGGACTAGCCGTTCTCGAGATATATTGCTTTTTTTTTTAGCATTTTTGCTACGCCGCCTTTGAACATAAGTCCAGTTACCAAATGAAAACGAAAATTGAATTGAAAGTGCAAACTCCGTGTAATTTCAAATAAATATCCTTGTCATTTTGTGCAATTAAACTCAGTTTTATGAATTATGAAAGAAATAAAGAGAAAATGAATTTGAGTCTGTAATGAAAGTCATGTGCCGCCCACATCAGATATTTTTCATTACTAAATATATATGTTTTGACATTTTTGATGTCAATAACATCTATAGTTGGGGTAACTCTGGCTGAAATCAGAGCTTTGCGAAAAATGTAAACATTTTAGACACTTATAACTCTGAATGTAATAGATAGAAATGAAATTTTAATTATTTCATCGTAAATAGGTTGTTATTTATGAGTGTGTATAAAAATAATTTTAATATTTTGAGCTTTTTTTTCCGAAAACACTAAATAGTTTTTATCCCAGCGAGTTTTCGCCTCACTCTATTTACTTTTACTCGAAATATCTTCTAAACTATGAAAAATACATATAAATAGAAAACCACAAAAATGTTCAGTAAGGAATCCAGTTTTTATATTATTAATTTGTTTTCACAAAGCTATTATAGTTTTTGAGGAATCGGCTTTGTGAATTTCGACAAGATTGCAGTTTTTTTTTTTTTTTTTTTTTTAGTTTGCAATGCTTGTATCTCGAAAATTAAAAGTTACATGAGCTGTAAGAAGTAATTTAAAATCCTTTGAAAGCCCTACAAGGATATACAATTATGTAAATTTTAGATTAGATTTTTCGTTTTGAAATAGATTTTAAATTCCATATTTTAGTATTTTGAACTATTTTAAAAATGTGGTTCTAATTTCGATATTTTAATATTTTGAATTATTTTGAATATCTAAAGAAAACAAACCACCGACAAAGGAATGGGCTATTCAAAGACATTTCGACTCCATCGGATTAGAGCCATTGTTGATTTTTTGCTTGAGAGGAGTTAGTTAGCTTGAACTTGCACATAAAATTGCACTGGCCAACACACATTTTGGTGCCTTAAAAGTTGAAACCTACTCTCAGATATATGTGTCGCGTCGGTTTAAAAAATGACATCAGTTTTGCCCTATCAGCTATAGTATTGGAAATAAGGCAAGGCCAACTTTTTTGCTGATTCAATCTGCCGTCGATCAAAATTCTGCATCGTTAATAGCATAAGCTGCTATTTTGAATTTAACTATTACTACCAACTATTATTACTAACTATGAGTATTACATACTATCAAAACAATCACATATTACTAAATCAGTTTATTTCAATCTGAAAGCACATAAAATGATCAGCCATTTAGCTTACGTAAGAAGCTCCTTTACTTATACAGAAGCTTCTTTTATAGGGCTTTTCTAGAGTGAAATAAATCTACCGGAACAATCCAGATGAAGATTTAGCAATAATCTGCCTAAATGTGGGTATTCCACCATCCCTGGCATTTTTATTCCATAGTTTTTATGTCCTGACGATATATTTCTCTGAAAAAATGTGAATTGAAACCCGGGTAAATTTTGATAACAATTTAGCAATGTCGGAAACCTTGGTGCAAAGTTTCCTGTATGGGGATTATAATAGGGTATGTACAATATATGCAACTGTGCAATGCTTGTTTTATAGGTATTTCAAAAACTAGATCTAATATGCTGTTTTAACGACTGTTTTCATATTCAATAATAATCGCCTAAACAATATTCAGGTAACTCTGTTTAATCTCAGAGACGCACAAAAAATCAAAATTTGCTGCACAGTGTTATTGTTTTCCCCTTCTCCAGAAAGGTTGCGTTCTTTTTACTTGCCTAACATTCAGCGTGTTAAAGCAATGCCAGTTGTTTAAATATTCCAGAATTTGTCTCGTTACAGAATAGATAGATAAACGCCACAATTACAAGACATATTGTATTGTCATTTATTTAATTACAACTCACCCTAAAAAATGGCACACTCAACAGAAAATCGGTGCTGGTACTAGCAGAAACAGATAACGCTAACAGAGTACTGATCTTTTGCGACTATAAAGCCGCCCTCCAGGCAATACAATAAGGTCGAGCATGGCTAGCACAGAATATTCACTGTCTTCTGGACAAAATGAGCCAAATGGGGAAGCCTTGAATTCTGTAATGGATGCCGGCATATGTCGGCATAGAGGAAATGAG
Source organism: Amaurobius ferox (assembly GCA_951213105.1). Lineage (NCBI taxonomy): Eukaryota > Metazoa > Arthropoda > Arachnida > Araneae > Amaurobiidae > Amaurobius > Amaurobius ferox. Next base: position 111,993,377 of record OX578146.1, read on the forward strand.
ATTACTGACGATTTGGCTAAAGAAGTCAGGGATCTATCTCAACAACGACACGAGACACCTTTCTGGTAGGTCGGACGGTCTGGGTTTCAACAACAACAACTTTAAATCTCATGGATCCAATGGTCCTACTGTGCTGAAAACACCGGTTCTCGTTAGCTCACCGAAGTCAAGCAGCATCGGGCGCGGTTAGTACTTGGGTGGGTGACCACCTGGGAACACCGCGTGCTGTTGGCACCTTTCGGGCGCGATAGCCCGGTGGTTTGCGATCTGGATTTGCACGCTGCCACAACTTCGCAGTGTTCATGCGGAGTACGATCACGTTAAACATGTGGGTCCGTAAGCCCTTCCGAGAGGTTGGTGGTAGGGGATAGAGGGTACGGTCCCTGTGGATGCCTCCCCCACTGGGTTCCGGTCTAAATTGGGTGGCACTTCCCGGCCGTCCAAACAGTTACCTTACACCTTTCTGGTAGGTCGGACTGTCTGGGTCTCAACAACAACAACTTTAAATCTCGTAACCTCAGATGATGCAAATGCAGTGGCGAGATACATAATTAGAGAAAAGCCGATCAAAAGGAGCACCAGGTCTGTGAAATAAAGACTAACAGAACAATCACCAATGCAATTACTAGACTGAGAACTCATCATCTAAGAGGAATGGATATAAACGAAGATGGCACAAGGAAGTTGTCCAGAGACTGAACTTACACCAAAACACATTTTTTCATGCCCAGCCATTTTGGTGCCCATACAGAATGTGAGAGAATTCCTACGAAAAATCTCTGACAAAATTAATGATATAGCTAAAGCAGTACTCTCTGCACATGGACCAATTTGACTTCTTGTTGGTACGACGCCAACCAACCATTTATTTAATTCATATAATGGTAGAAAGCATGGCCACATAATTTGCAGATATATCCCTATTCATTAGTATAGTGGCTACGTCAGTCGTGACATCACATGAAAACATCACATAACTTGACTTAGAAAGATATAGGTAAAGCAAAAATAATTCCCCGAATTGCATTGTTTATTTATTAAAGAGGTTAATATTTGAAAACCTAACACTTTGCTGCATTAAACCAATGATTTTAATACAAATCAATTACCCTTATAATTAAAATTTTAAATTACGCTTTGTTCTTCATATTGCAATAAAAAAAGTATTCTAAATTGATATTCAAAATAAATTTTGTTACTAAGAATACCATGTAACCATATACGCATATAATGGGCACATGAATTCCAAATTAGGTAAAAAGCTTCCACAATATATTCCTTAAATTATCCTTATCCAAAATATAGTTACTCTGAGTCTTTGGTATGCACATCTCTATAATACCGAATATATTTCTTACTATTTGTATTCTTACGGGATCCAAGATAAGCGGATTATGAGTCTGAAGACGTTTTCCGTGTTTCTAATTCTGCCCACTGAACCAATTATTTCTAAGAAGCGAGCGAAAGAACCATTGCTTGGGGGCGTTGCCAAGGGGAGTTCACAAACTTTTTGCCGAAATTATGGGATTAAACCTAGTTATGGAATTACAATCAGAAATATATAGTTAGGATCATGTCAGAGAAAATATTCGGCTTGTATAAAGTAGTCAATTTCGTCAGTCTATACATTTGCAATTTCTTATAATTATTCTAAATATCCATTTAGTGAATGTTCTAAATGCATCATATAATTTACGTCAGCACCTGCCGCCTGGAACAAATTAATGCCTAAAAAATAATTAACTAGTCTTGTATAGAACATAGAACATAGCAAATGTTATAACTGGCGAAACATACAACGATACATACATACATACATACGTACATACATACATACATACGTACATACAAACAAACATACAACGAAACATACAACATACATATACGGTGTATACAACTTCGCCATGATGTGATGAAATTGTCAAGTTCACTACAAACGTCCAACCAAGTTACACTCTATAGAAAAGATGATATTTTTGTTTTATTGTCTTCGCAATTGAAGGGTGCAGATGGAAACAGATCATTGGATCTTTTTTAACTACAGTAGTTCTGTTGATGGCGTTTCGAGTTTTTCTGGCTGGTTAAGTCTTACGGGAAGTACTTAGTATATCTTCGAAATGAAGTTACACTTTGATGTTAACAGTAGCAGAAGCATCTATGTCTAATAGATCAGTCACTTTTCTTGCTTATATTTGGCGTTTTGGGAAATCAAACATCACTCAAAGGTATAATTGCCTCCGGTGGCAAAATTACAAACAAAGCAGGAATACTCCTTTATGCCAACTAACCACACAGGCAATACAATAAAAAAGTAATTACTGATTCAAATGCAGCAGATAACATGGAGTTCAGTGACATGTTAACATTAATACTGTGAGACCAGGAGGCAATTATGCAGTTTTGATGTTTACGATGAAACAAAGCGCAGACTTTCAGGCGCCGTTTTATTGGAGTCATGACCTTCAGGGCCAAGACTGGTAAGATCCAGCATGTTGCTTACAACAAATATGACTACTGCTCTCTAGAATGTTGCTCTTTGCGGCTGACACGCTGTGAACCAAATATCTTCTCTATAGACTGTAACTTATGTCATCTACTGTACACTTATGTAATCTGGTGGTTCTTATTCCTTTTTCATGAATTGGTTATAGTTGGCGAAATTATAAACAATGGAGAATATGTGAACACTACCTGCCTGACGCCAGTGTCCAAAATTGAATTTCGAAAGTTGTATTCGTGGAAGGAAAATTCCTTTAACGAAATTTTAAAGAATTAGGTGTGTAAGCACACATAACCCCATAATGTGGAGATATACGATTTCGTAACTATAAATCATTTAGTTCATATCAAAAAATTGATTTTGCCGGATACATGTTTCGAAGTTTCTAGAACATGCATCCACATTTTACCCATTCATATAGAACACGATGAAGTAAATACATCTTGATAAAATCTGAATACAAAAAGGTACGCTTCAGTTTTCTAGGAAAGAGAGGATGTAAAACCTGTACCGATAACGTAATTTGAGATACATGCAACTCTAGATAAAATGTGGAATGTGTAATGCCCTTATTACAGTAATTTGGGAAAACAAACCGTTCGCAAAACAGCTCAGAGAGCAAATTTAGCCACAACATTTTAAGTGTAACCCGAAAATGTAGTTGAGGGAACGGCTGTGCAAAAATCGACCAATAAGAAGTGCGCAAATCCGAAACGTCACAGGTCACGTGCTTTCGAGTTATTTTATTTCTTACTTTAATGGCGAGCAAGATGACCGATAACCTGTTTTGGAATGCAGAAATGGAAGCTGATCTTATTGAACTTATTTAATCCAAAAGGTACCTTTGGGATGTTAAGGGTACTCTTTACAGTAAGAGAACTCTAAAGCTTCGCCATTTGCTGCTTGGAGTGACGTTATTTTCGTTCTGTGCTGCGTTGAGTGACGTCACAAACGTCCCAAAGTTGTTTTGCAAATGGTTTGTTGTCCCAAATTACTGTCGTGTAATAGGGGCTTAAGTATATTCTAAATGTACTCGTACAACAAAAAATTACTCTCAAGATTTTAAAATTACTAAGCTGTACTACTGTTTAGAAATTATAAAGTAATAAAAGTAAAACACAATTTAGATACATGTTAACACACAACATAATTTGATTTTTAATGCATAATCATAATTAAATAATTGATTTCACTAGCTCCGATAGTAAAGCAAAACAATATAAACGCTATTGAAACAGCTCAAAAACAGTGACGTAGACAAGGGGTCCATACATCTCCACGTGCTAAAAATATACTTTAGTTTTCTAGACTATCCATATTTTAAAACGAAATCCAACAGTTCCCCCCTCTATTTGATCACAACAGACACACATACACACTTTCAGAGATCTTGGCTACGCCTATGATTCAAGAATACTGCTCAAAACATAAATTTATCAAAATCCACCAATTAATTTTCTGACCCCATCACAATACTTTCCCTATATACATACTATGTATTATGGGAAATTTAAAACAATTGACTCGTATTCAGATTTGCTCAAAATGTGTAAATTCATGGAAATCCACTTTTTAACTGCATCACATATCTTTTTTTTATAGTAGTGTATTGTTGGAAAAGTAAGAATCAAAAATTATCTCAATACCAAATGTAAAGGGAGCAAAATGATGCTTTGCAATTCGATTTATCTTCCCTTTCTCAAAATACAATACTTTCACCAGTAAACTCTCCTGTGAGGCATTTTAAGGAACAAATCAATGTTCAATTCGAACGTCTCATTACCAGCCTTCGTCACTGGGATTTAAAACAAACGAAGCAGATTTTCGAATGTCTGTTATCGGCATTCGAATTGCGCTGTTGAAAATATGTGCTCTGCTTATCAAAACAACACAACCAATTGTTTCGAGTGCCATAAAGGAGTTCGGGAATTGAAGAAAAAAAAAATCCTGCGATCATTAGGATGCGATTTGTTCTGAACCCAAAACGCACTTTATTTATCTGAAAACTTTATTTCCATTGAGGTTTTAGTCGATATAAGACCATAACTTATACTTGGGTAATTTAAGGAATAAGGGGAAAATGATTATACTCTTTTATAAAAGCATCTGAGGAGAGTGAGTTGCCACTCAACTTTCTGAAACATTAATATTCTATGTTTTTATGTCCATTTGTATCATAATCAAAAGTCAAAAAATTTATCGTTTTATGAAATTTTAAGTAAATCTATAAAATATTACAGAAGAAATAAAATTATTCTCAACTTTTACCGCGCTATTGATGTGATATCGTCTGCTACAGATTCCGCTAATTGCTATTTTATTTAAAAGTTTAAACACGTTATGCTGAAGAACGAACGAGCTTTCGTAATTTACTTCTTCTATTACACATTTTATCGGACTCTGAGAATTTGTTTTTCAAGTTGGCGAAACGGCATCATAATTTAATTTTCTGATTGAATAAAGATAATTGCATCAAAGTACGCAGAATTTCACAGAACGGGTAAAGTAAGCGACAACTTTTGATTTTCTAGAATTTGGTCTTCCTGGGTGAAAGTTATTCTTATATCTTAAATAATTTTTTTCAAACTGTTCAATGTAACAAATATTATCGATTGCATTTTACTGGAATTTAGCTCCTTTATACCCGAGGCTTACGTGAAAATGTTGGCATGTAAGTTCTTCTAAGTTCTTCGATTCAGCAGATCTTGAATATTTTTTGCAAATAATTTGAACGCATTGATGAGATGGACATAGTAAAAGAAAATCAGAGATAGGTGATGTTGTCGAGGGATTATCATCGAAAATGGACTGCCAAATGTTATATTCTCTTATTTTAACTGCTCAAGATCGCAAAATATCCTTCTCCTTTTAATGATTAGTTTTTTCTTAATTTATTCGAAAATTTGCAGATCTTCAGAGCATTTGACCGCGTTTGAAATCAAAAGGATTCCAGTTATGGAGGTAAAAGTAAGAAAGTAAAACTTCATATTAAGAAATACGCCAATATCATTTCAGGCAATAATTCAGGTGGCACTGGGATAAAACAAGTAGTCCTGCACTGCATGCATTTATATGTTGAAATATTTATTTAAACTTTCAATTTTGCAATAATAAATTATTAAGGCAATGCTAAGTAGGACTAAGTAGAATATTCTTATGCATTCAAAATTAGTTTACCTTTCAATTTATTTTTATCTTCATCTATTCTATACTCTATCCTATAACTATGAAAAACTGCTGGTTAATTATACTCACAATTAGGGAACACTTAAGAATAATCAAAAATGCATATTCTAAATACTACAACTTTCTGCTGTGTCAACTAACACTATAGCGACACCTAGATATAATACTCAAAGTATTATGGCATTTTTAAGCATTTCATCCATAGGAGTTTCATCTCCTTCTTTCTAACTCCATGATTCCAGTATTCATCGATTGTAATAATCGTACCGAATTTGTTTTGAAACGTACGTATCATTCGTACGTGAGATATCGCTTCCTTAAACTCACGGATACACGCACATACATCATCTCATAAACGTTCGATTTGAGTTAAAGATTCGTTGAAATATGTTCTTTCATCGAAAATTCAAATTCGAGTTTTCGATCCCGTCGCAATACATTCGCTATACATTGTACTATGCAAGTCATCATCATCATAACTCATCGTGCCTAGTGGCACATAAGGCCTTCAGCTTGCGTCGCCACCCTGGTCGATCTTGTGCCGCATTCCTTGCTTCTGACCAGCTCGCCCATCCCATCAAATTTCTCTCCTGCTCCACCAGTCTCCTCCAAGTAAACTGGGGTCGACCCCGAGATCCTTTTCCTTCAGGCGCCCAAGTAAGTGTCACAGAAGGGATGTTATGCTGCGGCATTCTCAGGACATGTCCAGTCCATTCCCATCTACGTTTTTCTATCTCTATCTCAATTACTTCTTGTCCAGTACTCTTGTAGAGTTCAGTGTTAGTCATAACATACGGTCAAAATACTCCCAAAATGCTCCTCAGATATTTAGTCTGCCAGCCATTTAACTTGTTGCATTGGCCCCTTGTTAATTTCCATGTTTCAGCTCCATATAGTAAAACGCTTTTCACCAAGGAATTAAAAAGGTTGTTTTTGGTTTTTAAATTAATGTTAGTAGTTCTCCATATTTTATTTAGTTTTCTAAAACAACTCTGAGCTTTTGCAATTCTTATTTTGATTTCTTCATCTGTTCCACCCTCCTTGTTCACCGGTACACCAAGGTACGTGAAGCTATTTACATCTTCAATTGATTCATCATCTAATTTTACATTTTCAGAAGTTTTTCATTAATTCTTAAGACTTTTATTGAGTTGTAGACCAGTAGTTTTGGCAAACTTGTTAAGGCCATTACTTTTCTGTTGTAGATCACAAAATCTAGAGTCCAAAAGAACAATGTCATCTGCAAAATCCAAATCCTCTAAAACTAATGTAAATTTCCATCTAATGTCTCTTCTCTTGTCTTTGATGGTGTTCTTCATGATCCAGTCAACAACTATATTAAATAATAAACCTAACCTCACACAGCCTTGCTTTATACCTGATTTAATTTGGAAGGGCTCTGTCACTTTTCTATTTACTTCAACACAACAACTGCTGTTTCGATATAGCTCCCTAATAATGTCAATATTTTTTGTGAGATTCCATAGCTATCAAGTATCTTCCACAACATATCGCTAGTCAATGGTATCAAATGCTTTTCTAAAATCAATGAAATTTAAATATAAAGGTGCATCATGATACTATGCAAGTAGGGAGATTAAAAAATACGCTTATATATTCAGCTAGTCTTAGTATCCCATAAAACGTTTGTCACTGAAACAGAAAATCCTTTCTGCGAGTGAAGTAAAAGGTTCAAATGAAATATGAGAAATCCTGCTGCCATACATAAAATTTTTCCTTAAAAACTAAATACAGCCGTAACCTATTACGACCATTTGAAGCCATTTACTAATGAATAAAAAACGCATGAGTAAATAATAAAAATATTCCACACACATTTAGCACTTCACATTTCATCATTTATGACCTAACAGGGCCTACAAAATGTCAAAGAAATGGTGAAAAACCGCTGTGTTTCCCATCAAACGTGCAATGAATCGTTCCGGATTAAAGAATTCAAGAATTAATGGTTTGCACAGGACATGGAACGTTGCCAAAGTAGTTCAAATAGTTGGATCGCTAAATTATTCATTTCTTCTATTTATCTCTTCTATTTTGTATTAGATCACTATCGTTATTAGTTTTGTCAGAAGCCTACCCATGACCAGGGGTGTTATAACGTTTACACACATGACATATAAACTGAACCTGGAACCTTGTATTCGTACAGCCAATCAGAGCGCTAAATTACTGAAAGGGTGCCATATTTCCATTAAGATGATATAAAGAGTGAGAGGACTTATATCACAGTGTTGAAATATGTAATCAATTTTAATCTAAATATTAAAAATATTTAAATTTATTGAAAAGCCTTCAGATTTCTCGAATGTAAATAAACGCACTTTATTCTGCTGCACTCTTAAACATTAAGTTAGAAGCATGTATGGAAATTTTCACATTTATATACTAGATTTCCTATAGTTTCTTTAACGTTCTTCAGATTAAAATAAACATTTTGCGATAAGATTATTATCATATAGCGGTATCGACAGAGTATTTTGTTTATATCTAAAACTAACAATTTCCACCCGCGTTTCGTGCGTTCAAAATGGCTAGTGGTCGTCCAATGTGAAATCTATACACTTAATAAAGGTTGATTACAACTTCCCATTATGTAAAGTCCTTTACGTATTAAGCATAAAAATAGCATACATTTCATAATTCTGTTAACATGTGAAAGAAGAAAATATATTGAAACTTATTTCCATGCACGATAAAATGATTTTTTTATTTTTTCCGAGTTAGCAGTGAAAATATGTAAAATTGTGTTTGTATTACTTTTGAGAGGAAAAGAGGTTTAAGTTATTTTTCATATATTTATTCTTTGTGTCTTCCCCGCACTTCCAATTCGAAATTTTCAATTATTATACTTTCCCTGCAATACATGGTAATGTATAGGGAAAGTATTGGAATCATGCCGAAAATCGCAACTCGAATTTTCGACGGATTTACGCTTTTCGAGACCTCTAGAATACCAAAATACTATTTTTAGCGTGACATCTGTGTGTGTGTGTCTGTCTGTGTCTGTCTGTGTGTCTTTGCAATGTATGTATCCACTCTAACTAAAAAAATAATGGACTGAATTTCATAAAATTTGGTAGGTAAGTCACTTGGGTAAGACCCTGGTGCTGATTAGATTTTGGTAGAATTCGTAAAAACAGAAGCCGCCTTTTTTTTCTGAATGGTCCATAAAAATTTCATGTATCTACTCTAGCTAAAATACTAATTGACCAAATTTCACAAAATTTGGTAGATAAGTTACTTGTAGGATATTCTGCTGCTGATTATATTTTGGTACGATTCGGAAAAGAACAACCTGCCATTTTTTTGCAAAATGGCCTGAAAAAATCGTTAAAATCTAAATTAAAAAACTACGTATGTTCAGATATATCCATTAAATGCTTGTTTTATACGTACTTTTTAACAAAGAAAAGAAAAAGACCAACCCCATTACACTAGGACTAGCTGTTCTCGAGATATTTTAGTTTTTTCGTTTTTTCTGTACGCCATCTTTGAAAATGAGTCCAGTTACCAAATGAGAACGAAAATTGAATTAAAAGCTAATTAAATTTAATTAAAATAAAGAGAAAGTGTATATAAGTCTGCAGGGAAAGTCATGTGCTGCTCACATCAGATTTTTCGTTTATCTGGAAGCTGAAACGAATCAAATGAGTCCAAAATCAGGATTACAGCTATAGAATAAGTGCTTAAATATTAAACAAAGTGGTTTTGACTTTTATTATTATTATTATTATTATTCCTTTGCCTCGTCAACCCTGATTCGAATTTTTCGAAATATTAGATTTTTCCGTTAACTTAGACACTGATCGAATGAGACCGAAGCCGAGATTTTAGGTAGAGTTGACGTGCTCTGTAATTTCAAAACGTGGTTTTGAGTGTTTTGATTATCTCTTCGCATCGCGATTCGAATTTTCAAAATTTTAGATTTTTTTTCTTTATCTAGAAGCTAAGACAGATCGAATGACACCAAAACCAGGATTCTTGCTATATAATTAATTACTTCCCCTATATATACAGTAAAATGTATAGAAAAAGTACTGGGAAGGGATCGAAAATTCGAATTCGAGTTTTCAACGGAAAAGCGCGTTTCAAGCATCCCTAAACTTGAATCGAACTTTTTAAAGGTGATATCTGTGTCTGTGTTGTGTGTGTATGGAGTCGATATCTCATGAAGGAATGGAGCGTTTCAAACGAAATTTGATTCAAAATTACAGTCAGTGAATACAGGAAGCCTATTGATTTTAAACACAATCAAATGTTCAGACCCCCCCCCCCTCCAAATTTTCAAATGAAATTTTGAAAATATCATAAAAAAAACTTTCAATAATATTACGCAAATTATCATTTCTTATATAATTTTTCATTAGAAAACAATTGACACAAACTTTAGAACATTAGCACGAACTGTTCTCGAGATGTTGCACTTTTTCAAATAAATTTATCAAAAAAGTCACGAAATTAAAAAAGCATTAACTATTATGAAATATGTTCACTTATTTCACTTATTGTTATGTTATATGTTCACTTTAGGATCTGAAGCGAATACTTCCAAACATTTTATATGTATTCAAATTTGAAATATATCAGACAGCATTATACAATATCATATCATACATCAATGATCCAATAGTTATCATGTTGCCATTTTCAATTGCAGATGTAATCTACCTCAAATATTAGATTGATAGTGAGCAAATTCAGCCGAATTGTCTGCCAGTTAATCGTTTGGAATCCAAAATCTTATCATGCACTATCACTGGGCATAATTTGCATCCCGCCAATACAATTGACAAATGACCCTTGCAAACAGTTATAATGTTGTAATACATTATAGCTATGATTTAGAGTAACATTAATTGTTGTTAAATCATAAATATCAAGGCATTTGATTCAGGGCCGGATTAAAACTGTTTGGAGCCCAAAACACGGAAAATTATGATGCCCCTAGGTTGTGGAGCTGACAATTTCTTTCGAAAAAAATGTCATTAATCCTCCCCAAGGTCTATATTAGCAAACAAACTTACCCATTTGATCGTCGAATATCCTTTTACGAAGATCTTGGCAACACATATGCTCTTATACAGGGTGTCCCAAAAACACTGACTTCGGCTCTTTTTCCTTAAATATTGATCTTAGACATATATAATAAATTACAAAGTTGCGTAAAAAAGGGTACAGAATTTTACGAAATCGATAAAAAATTTTCAAGGGATTAAATTTGAAGAAATACAAAATTTAAATTTTTGTATGCCTCCCTTACAAAAAGATTTCCAATGAGTAAAATGTGCCCCATACACTAATAAGGTGATGTACAAAATTTCATCATTTTATCATAAAAAGTCCCAGAGATATGTTTAAACAAAGTTGGTGAGGGATTAATCACAAATTAAAATGTAAATGTTTACAACAAGAGTGCAAATGACGCAACGCAGAAATGTATCATAGGTAAATAATATCTGCCTCTTATCTTTAGATTTATTTAGAATTTTTCAAAAATATGCTACCTGAAAAATACCTTAAAATTTTACATGATTAACTACAGAATAAAACTTGGGAATGGCACAATCAAAATGAACATTAAAACAGCTTAGAAATGTATGCATGCGCCACCGTGGGGTGCTACAGATGCAGGAAGAAGTAAAAAAAAATTAATACAGATAATACAGCACGGGTTTATTAAACATAACAATTACAAGTATTAATTACAATTGTTTATCATGGTATTAAAGTAGGTGTTCAAAGGTCTTGGCATCTACAGATATGCATGTCTGGCAATGTCGACGCGTTGATTGGCGAATGCATTCAAATATGCCAGGATGCTCGCGAGCACATGCTGCTGCCGTTGACTCTAGCGACAAGGTCATCGTCAGATGTTACAGGGATCTCATAAACTTATAAATTAATATTACGTTATAAATTAATATTATGTTATAACGTAATATAATATAATATTATGTTATATATGTAAAAAAATCCTTTCCTGGCCGTTCATTCAACTGTTCCATACTCTCGAGTGAGCTGGACGGTCTGGGTTCTCAGGGGTCTAGTAAACAGCCGGTCATGCTTATTGCTACTCAGTACCCATTGGTTGGTTGCACCGTCTGGGTTCTTTAGGGGTCTCGTAAGCAAGACTTTTGAGGTAACCCCACAGGAAGAAATCAATGGGGGACAAGTCGGGGGACTGTGGTAGTTAACTGACGGGTCCTTCCCGGCTGATCCATCTTGCATGATATAGACCTGCACATCCTGGCTGAAGCATGCACAGCTGCGGATAGCAAAAAATGTGCATCTACTTTAATACTATGATAAATAATTGTAATTGTTATGTCTAATAAACATGTATTGTATTATCTGCATTCCTTTCTTTTTGTTTCTTCCTGCATCTGTAGTACCCCACGGCTGCATTTGCGGCCATATATTCCTATGCAAAACGGGCTTGTTTTTGTATGTCTGACCTATTCTTTAAGTTTATCTAAGACCTTTTGAACCACCCTGTATACTTGTATTGGTCTTTAAAAGGCTACAAGTTACTTGCCTATTGTTTATATCTAGCACTTTTAGTGTTTTAAATATAAGTATTACAAACTTTAATAACGGGAAACTTCCCAACTTCTTCAACTTCACAAGACGATTGCATGAAAACTATGAGCTTTGTAAAAACAAATCATTGATCTGGAAATTGGATTTCCTATTGAACATTTTTATCGCTTATTGTTTGCATTTTATAGCTTTGGAGATATTTCGAAAGTAAGTAAAGTGATGTGAAAACTCGCTCCGACAAAAATTGTTTTTTTTTCATTTCTTTCTTCAAAAATGAAATAGTTCAAATTATTAAAATATTGAAATGATTATTGCATCTTAATAAATGCTGCTCCATTTTCGACAAAACAAGTATAATTTTTTTACATTTTTTTCTATTAGATTCGGAGACGCAGACATCCAAAATGTTTACATTTTTCGTAACGCTCCGATTTCAGCCAAAGACTCCGAACCATAGACATAAATCACGTCAAAACTATGAAAAACAAATGAACCAGAAAGAAACTCCAGTGGAGACTCACACTTTATATTTTTTATTCCAAATGTCATAAGCCTAAAAACGATTTTGAAATCATTTCTTTCAGGAGATTGATTTGGATATTCTCGACTTATAATTCAAGGCAATGCCCTAATTTAAATGTTCAAAATTCGATCTAGTCCATTACCTCTGATTGGCATAAAATCATTTAAAACACGAAATTCAATCTCCTACCCATCTCTAGAGCATAATTTACCTCTCACTGATGGCGTCCTTTGCTAATGATCCGTGTCTAACATCTCCGACTCTGGCTTATCTAACATATGATCACATTTTACGACTTCATACGGTTTCAACGAATGCGAGAAAATTTAAATTCTGCGGTTTGCGAATGATTTAGGAGAATCATCTGCAATGGAGCTTGCAGACAATACTTGGCAGACGAATTTGAGCTCTTATCTGTCATGTAAAGAATTGTTTATTTCTGTGACATGTTTAATACATAAAATATACTGATCAGCAAACTAATCTGATGCTACTAATACAAGATTTTCTGTAAAGCCTCAAACATGGCATTTATATATATTTTTAAATGCTTTAACAATACTTAGCAGTAACAACACTTAGCAATAACAATAAACAATACAACAAATAATCTAAAACATGCAACCAATTACATTTTATAGTTATACTCCATTGCACAGCCAGCACATGTTATACTTGAACTTGCCCTTTAATCTCGTTTAAAATTTCAAATATTTTAAACATTTATATTTTCAAAATGCACATTCTAAATTCAACAAAATTTTTATATCTAAAAATTTTAAAATGCGTGGATTGAATTTTGTAAAAATGTTGATCGTTGCAGTTGACTTAATTGAAACTCACTTTTTCATTATATTCTAAACTTTAAAAGAAAATAAAAAGTTAAAACATTTGCATTCCAAATTTTCGTTTGGATCATCAAATTAAATATTTTAAACTGAAAGTGATAGATAAAAATATCTCCGGAAATCCAAAGTTCTGTTGATATTTGTTAAAAAAGTTCCTGTATTAAGTGTCACGGAAGGGGCAATTGCACATGTAAGGCATTATATTGTAAAAATAATTTTAAACTACATATACCTTATACCTATATCATGAAAACTACAGTGGTTAAAAGAGTTTGAGATGGCCTGTTGGGAAGGTCTGTGGTAGGCTAGGAAATTATTTAAATGTCAGAAACATCATTTGTATACAATAGAGCATGGGCATGAATGTAAATAAACAGCCTGAGCAGTAGAATACTCAAAAATGTAAGGGCAAAAGGGCATTATTTTTATCATAACGGGTAATGGTAAATTGACGACGATGGCAAACAAAAATTAAAACTAGGCCCATTAAACATCAATTTTTTTTTTTGCTTAAAGTAAGTTATTTGGAATACTTGAGTAACAATCTATCTTTAAACATTACATTTGCTAAAGTTCACTTAAAGAGATTTTAAGTAAATGTACACTACTAGACATTTATACCGTAGTAGCGTTCTAAAGATGTACATATTTACTAGCATATTTTGCAGTGCATATACAGGCGAGAAGGATAAGATGCATAACAAATTTTCTTAAAAAACTGGCGTATATCTTTTATTGAAAGTGAATAATTTATTTACCGAAAAATCAAACGTTTCCATGAAAGAAGATAAATTTAGATATTTCCTACTAAACTTAGAGCTATACGATAGTAAATTTCTAAAATAGCCGTATTTAATGCGCAAAAACTAAAATTACCATACTGATAAGCATATGAGTATTTTGCTCAGGAATCGTAAAGACAAAATTACCCATGTAACATCACGCACCTATGCTCTATTCTCACAGTTATGCTTAAAGCTTTTTACACACATCGCCCAGTGAATTAGAAACCCATCTTCAATGTTTTATTGGACCGCTTTAATCCGAACTACAGCACGTATGCGGTTAGGCATAGATTCTACAAAGAGTGGGGTGATTCAAGTCAAGAGAATGTCAGGCGTTGAACAAGCAGATCTTAAGCTCCTGTATAGTTGAGGTAGAGGAGATTGTTATTGGATATGTCTTTTCAACGTGTCCCAAACGTTCTCGATAGAGTTTAAATTTGGACTTTGTGGTACCCATGGTATATAGTGGAAGTCAGCGTTATGTTTCGTGAATTACTGTTGCACTGTTCCTGGGCGGTAGATGGCAGCATTATCGTCTGTGAAAGACCACTTGTGGGGTAAAAATGTAATATTGCAGGAAGTACGTGACCTGTAAGAATGTTTAAGTAATCCATGGATGACACCCGCATCCAACCAGTAGAATATGCCCCCCGCCATGAGTTCCAAGCCTCACGGAGAGCAGTTTTCAATCCCGGAACGGAGCTTGGTAAGTAGCGGAGGGCTGCAAGATGTCTCTAGAGAATATCTAACACATGCTCTATTGGATTCAGATCAGGAGAGTTGGCAGGCCACTGCATGTACTGGATATCTTCAGTTTGAAGGAAGTCGTCGACCAAAGCCGCACACTGAGGAGGCGCGTTATAATCCATGAATATGAAATCAAGACCAACACCACCTCGAAACAATCGAACGGTAGACTCAAGGACTTTGTATCTTTGACCGGTAACGCCCTCATGTTAAAGATGTGAAGATCTGTGAGGTCGTCCATCATGATATGATGCCTTCCCAGACCATGACTCTCCAAAATGGAAAACTATGTCTTTCCGTGATGTTTCCCGGGTGAAAACGGGTGTCACGTTCTCTCCAGATTGTGGAACGACGAGAATCAATTTGCAGGCTAAACCTGGACTCGTCACTGAACATGACATTGCCCCACTGTTGTCCACTCCACTGCCGATATTCTAAACTCCATTGTAAACGCGCGCGTTTCTGTGCAGACGTCAGGGGGATGCAAACTGCTGGTCATCTGGCATAGATACCAATGTGTGTGAGTCTCCTGTAAACAGTTTGTCTCGAAACAATGACTCCTATGGCGGCTATCTAGGCTGAACCCAGTTGTCTGGCAGAACGGTTCCTCTGACGTCACGCAATTATCACCAAATATCGGTCTTGCCTAGCGGTTATTACCCTTGGCCGACCTGGTAATAGTCGTCGGCTAACATCTCCAGTGGTTTGGAACCTCTGCCACAGTTTGGAGATCACACACATAGGCACATTCAGAATTCGAGACGCTTCGGTTTGGGATCGACCAGATTGCAACATTCCAATAATTCGTCCCTTCAAAAACATATTCAGTTGGCATCTTTGTGACATCTTTCGTCCTTTTTTATTGTTAACAACGCTCCGTACCAGAACAATTGCGAAATTCTACCTCAATTGGCCCTGCCCTGCCGATCGAGCCGATTTTATACTCGTTCCGACGTGCACGATGCTTTGTGCATGTCGACGTCGACTGAACTGTTTTGTATATGCAAAATGATTTACCTTCGTCCCATGATTCTCTGCAACTGATTGTGAACCATTGTATCCATATTAACTCAGAATTTATCGCATTTTATGAATTATGCCTAACTTTTAAACATGAGTGTACATATTTATATATATATATGTGTGTGTGTGTGTGTATATATATATATATGTATGTATGTATCTTTGGAAAACTGCATTAAAACTCTTAAAATTTTATTAAAAATATTTAGGACAAATGTGGTAAATTTAACCCCTATAATTTACTAAAATATTAATCGACAATTCTGGTCTCTAGTGGCAACTACGGAAAAGTCACTCCACATGGTCAGAATTTCGATCCTTGTTAATCCAAATATGGCATTCACTCAAAATTGCCACTTTTTTAGTTGTGTCATTCTTGTAGTCGATATGCGATACATTTCTATGGATATAGCAAAGAGGTTTTCGTAAAACAGCGCTTAAAAGTATGTAGTCACGCATTTCTTATCATTCAAGTACAAATAAATTGTATTATACTCAGGATAAAAATTTCGCCATAACACCATTGCACTCACTGAAGCTTTAGAATGTGAATCCGGCAAAAGTTTAAAAAAAGTCACCAAAAATATTACTTCCTCTGATGATACCAAGCCCACAATCCAACTAATCGACAGTTCTGAACTTCGCCATCCATTACACTTCGATATATGAAAGACACAGGATTTGATAGCTAGATGAACATTTCGAAAAAATCAAGTGATATAATCTGTGTTCAGTGTTCGAAATTGCCGATTTGTTTAGTTCAGACTAATAAGCTAGAAAATGTGTTCAAAACATAGATATCTGTCGTTACTGTTTGTAGTACCAAACCAGAACACAACCGACTGACAGTTCTGAACACACACAATACTAAAATCTATTTTGAGTGGCATCAAAATCATTTGTTTACTCTCATATGTTTATGTTTTAAAAAGCAGACCGACTGTCGCTTGGATATTCAGGGAAGTAAACGTTAAAATTTTACTTGCATTGTAGAGTTTTACTCGATAAGCATAAAAATAATGTGTGTAATTTCCAAATCGTTTTGTTTCTCCGTATTTTAATGTAAATGTGTGATTTATACCTGCTTGCAAGTATAAAATAAAGCTGCCTCATCCTGTGTTTATGTAACGTTTTAAATGCGGCATAATGTAATTAAGTGACAATGTCATTTATTATTCAGAAACAATTGAATTCCATTTTATATTCATAGCTCTATCTTTAGAAGTGTAGCACCCATTTGCATCGAATTATCTTGTTGCTAAACTAAATCACAAGGCACAATTTATTCAAAAATTAGTACTGCTAAATTTGTTAGAGCTTTCAAAGTATCTGTATTGTTGTTTTCTCTTCAATTTCAGTCACTTATTATTAAGAAATTCTGTATCTCTAAGTTTGCTATAAAAAAGTGAAAATTCGGATTTGATTACAGCGTAACTTCAATTAAGTATACAAATACTGAAAATTAAGTAATTCTATGCATTGATGAGACAGTTCCTTACCGATAGAAATACGGAATAAAAAGAGTATTATATTAAAAGATCAAAAACTATATAGTGCATTGAATAAAATTATGTTATTTTTAATATGTTCAGTACATATATGAAACTTTTACAAAATCAGCCGGCCAGGTCTGAAAGGAAATCGGGTTTTTTTTTCCGTGATAGTTTACATCCCTATGTTATTTTTGTTTCAATCAAATATATTAATTCGTTATCAACGCAGTACCAACAATATGCGCAGTTTTATGTATTTTATTTAATTTTATGAAATAAATTAAAAAAATAGTTTTAATACGTAGAATTTCAGATTTTTTTCAACGTTCACAATAGTTTAAATTGCTTTGCCTTAACTTTTTGTCTATTAATTAATTGCCGAATTTTAATAAGGTTCGATAAAACATTAAACTATGTTAGTCACGGTATCGAAATTTTGGTTGTAATCCCTGCCGCTCTCATGGCTCTGCGGTAAAGGCGGGGGAGTCTTGACTGGCCATGAGGGTGTGGGTTCGATTCCCGCTGAAGGCTTGGTTGTTTCTCTTGTGTCTCTTGTCTTCTTTCCTATTTTCATTCTCTGTCTTTCTCTCCTGGATCGGTGTACCCACAGCCGAGTGGTTGGGACTGATGAATGACTTGACCACTGAATTGCGGGCAGTCGATCCGCGGAACGGAGTTTGACTCTGCTAAAACGGCATTGACAGGCTACGTATGCTGGGTTTTTCATGGTTTCCCTAGCATGTAACGTGAATACGACGTAGTTCCCTTAGAAAGTCCTCCATGAAAGGCATTCCTCCCACTTCTCAATAATCGGTCTTGCGTCAGGATGATTGGTTCCTGGGTCGTCTATGGGCCGGAGGCCCTTTAAAGGGCCTCCGGCCCATAGGTCGTTCCTGGGAAACAACCGCCCTGACGCAATTCCGAGCAGGCATTTTGCAAAATTTTATAAATAATATTCCCCTTTTAATTTTAGAAATGTAAAATTACCGTTAATATTATTAACAGTATATAACGGTTTCTAGTTTATTGTAAAATTTTAAATATGCTCTTTAAAATATTGGTTAAACTAACTTTATTTATTTAATTGTCTTTAATAGTTGATAGTATAAAATTAATTGTTGAGAGTATGAAATAAAATAGTTTATAGTATAAAATTTAATAAATTGATTTATATTTCCTATAAGCACTATTTTCAAATGCCATAATTTTCATTAGAACCACTAAAATTAAAACACAAAAGAAATGCAAACTATTTTTCTCTAATATTTTAATACGTCACCAAGTTTTGTGATCTTCGTCACTAAATTTTGTCAGATCTAGGACATATTTCACTAAAACTTGAAATGTCGCTTGTAAAAGATTTCACAGTAGATGTCGCCACTAGCGTAATTAGCTACTAAAAATTAAAATAATCGCGTTTTGAAGATTTTACAGTAGATGTCGCCACTGCAAATTAAAATGCAGAAGATTATTTCACGCCACTAAAACTTAAATAGGTAAAAATTGCAAAGATCGCATAATACATTACTGAATGTTATATAAAATAACTTGGTTTTAAAGATTTTGATAATTGCTCTTATTGATAGTCTAATACTTCTTGTATAGTTAGTAGTCTTAGTGGCATTTTAAATTGCATGTTTCCATTATTTGAAAATGTTTTCATATTTTTAAATCCGATAATCAACTAGTTATATCATTTTATTAGGTCGTTCCTGGGAAACAACCACCCTGACGCAATTCCGAGCAAGCATTTTGCAAATTTTTATAAATAATATTCCTCTTTTGATTTTAAAAATGTAAAATTACCGTTAATATTATTAACAGTATTTTATTTTCTCAATTAACGGTTGCTATTTTATTATAAAATTTTAAATATGCTCTTTGAAATATTGGTTAAACTTTATTTATTAATTTGTCTCTAACTAGTCTTTATTTAAACTTAAACTTTATTTATTGATTAGTCACTAACTAGTTGATAGTGTAAAATTGTACCTTTGAATAAATAGATTTACAATTAATATAATCAATATTTGTTTAAAGCAAAATTTAAAACAATCACATAAAATGTAGATCAGTTTTGAGGAAATATTTGAATCATCAGAAAGTGCAAACGATCTTTTTTTCCTAATATTAAAATAATTCACTAAATCTTATATTGATCAGATCTAGAACATTTTTCACCGGCGCCAGTAAAAGTTGAAATGGCGCATTTAAAAGATTTTACACTAGATGTCGCCACTAGAGTAATTAGCCACTGAAAATTAAAATAGTTGCGTTTTGAGGATTTTACATTAGATGTCGCCACTGCAAATTAAAATGCAGAAGAGTTTTTCACGCTTTGAATGGATCCCATCACTAAAAATCTGATGTGGGCACCACATGACTTTCCCTGCAGACTCAAATTCATATTTTCTTTATTTATTTAATAATTCATTAGACTGAGTTTAACTGCACCAAATAACACTAAATTTGCATTTTTAATTCAATTTTTATTTTTATTTGGTAACTGGATATTTTTGCGATAACGGGGTAACAAAAATGCAAGAAATCTCAAATATCTTGAGAACGATTAGTTCTAAAGTATAATGGAGTACGTTATATTATTTTCCTCGTCAAAAATTGCGCATAAAGCAAGAATTTGATTGATTCATTTCAGCATACGTAATCTTTTTTTTTTTTTTAATTTTGGCGAGCCATTTCGTAATAAAATGCAAATTGTTCTTTTCCGAATCATACCAAAATCTAATTAAAACCAGAGCATCCTACAAGTAACTTATCTACCAAATTTTGTGAAATTTGGTCAATTAGTATTTTAGCTAGAGTGGATACATGAAATTTTTACTGACCATATCGCAAAAAAGGCGGATTCTGTTTTTACGAATTCTACCAAAAAGTAATCAGCACCAGGATCTCACCCAAGTGACGTACATACCAAATTTTATGAAATTCAGTCCATTAGTTTTTTAGTTAGAGTGGATACATACATTGCACAGACGTCACGCTAAAAATAGTTTTTCCGTATTCTAGAGGTCTCGAAACGTGTAGATCAGTCGAAAACTCAAGTTGTGATTTTTGGTATGATTCCAATACTTTCCCTATACATTACCATGTATTTCAGGGAAAGTAAAAATTGCAAGGATCGCATAATAGATTACTAGAAGTTGCTAACTTGGTTGAAAAGTTTATAAAAAAAAATGCTCTTATATTTATAGTCTAATACTTCTTGTATAGTAGTCCTAGCATTATTTTAAATTGTGTGCTTCAATTCAAAACGTTTTCACACATTTAAATCTAATAATCAATTAGTTATATCATTACTTTTCTATAGTTTGATTTAAAAGAGTAGCTCGATTACTATACGTAGTTATTACAATGGAATCAAAAACTATAAATAGTCCTTGATATAATATAATAAAACAATCCACATAGAATATCCATCCCTTTCTAAATTAACTACGTGTGCTGTTACTACTTTGTTTATAAATGGAATTAAAAACAGTCAGAAATACACTTCAATTTTAAGTGGGTCCTTACCCTGGCTTCTCAAGAAAATTAATGAAATTCGATGCAAACTTTCTTCCGTGATGAAGAGCTACATAAACAAGCAGATTTTCAATGTTATTTGTATAGATTCCTTGTCATGAACGGAATACGTTACAATCAAGATTCCTTAAAAATATATATATTAATAATACATATATTTGCTATTAAACATTCATCGTCAAATTTATTTAGAAGTATCATTTTGTAATTTAAGTACAACTAATGTAGTAAAGAGTTTGAAGTGTTTCAGAGAGGAATTTTGCTATTCTTGATGAGTTTTAATTTAATGCTTAAACATTAAATTTTAGAATCTCCCCACTGATCATTAAAATCATTTTCATGTGTTTTTAGCATCCAGAGTGCACAGGGCATTTATTATTTGATTTATCATTTGATGGGCATATCATTTGATTTATCATTTGATTGGGCATTTATCGTTTGATGACCAGGGCATTTATTATTTGATTTTGAGAAGGAGGTGTGATCATTTCCGAGAAATCAAAAGTTAAAATTTAATATCCATTCTAAATACTGAACATTATTTTAACAACAAATTAAATTATCGTTTACATACCCTTGATAGATCGATTACCCTTTATTACAATTTCAATCTTTAATTAAAATAGATAAATAAGTAGAAAATTTAATTCTTGACCGTGCAGTAATATTTCACCTACATATAAAATTTATTAATTTTTAATCAGCTGTATATACTTAATTGTGACGCATATATATTTTTGGAGCGAAGTTCCCCTTCTTGATTCACTTCAATTTCAAAATGCTTGAAAGAACATAACTTGTTACGGTCATTCCGATTTTGATAAAATTTTATTTCTAATCAGTGGGCAATGTAGAGCTATTTTATTTTCCAAAATAAATTCTAAATTGAAAAAATTTTACTGGATTTAGCGGCATAAATCAAATATCTCCCCTTCTCCACACAGTTGTATGATGGGAAAGCAGAATGGTAAATGATCGTATAATCCTCTCATTGTCGGGTGCATTTGTAAAGAAATCTTCTGTCAGTTAGAGGCGTAAAGAGTTAGTCTAACTAACTGGCTGATGCGTTTTCAACTTTTTTAACGAATTCTCTGTCTAACTGCCCCATGATGACAACTGAGAAGATATAGTGTTGCTAATACTCTTAAAATTCAGCGTGTAATAGTTCTGTGAGGAATTATAACACGCTGAATGCTATATCAAAGTTAAAATTATATAAAATTTGATGCCTGTGACTGTTATTATAATCATATGAGGGTCAGGGAGGGTTTGTACTTCGTTTAATAAGAATAATACACACAGGTTAGCACATTTTGAGTTAAAATATTTATTTGCATCAGGGGTAATATCTTCGGGGCTCTAAACAACCGCTTATTCCACCAATCGTAATCCCTCAATGAATGTTTCCTTCCTGGGTCGGGATCTTACTTAGTTTCATGAAGTTCTTGTCTCTAGATTTCTTTTGAAACCTTTCGAGCAACTGACCAAAATCCTCATATATTGTGTCATGCCTAGTCAGATTCGTACCTTGTTTCTTAAAAAATTTGGGTCTTCGCATTTCTGTCATATTGTTTCTCAGTAACTTATTTACTGTCCTATGGACCACTTGCGACCACACAGTCATCTTATCGTAATTTCACATGTTACTTTGTACGGATCGAGTTTGCATTTATTCTTTAAAAAATCGTGTCTCCAGATTTCTGTTAAATGGTTTCTTGGCATCGAGTCGCTTAGTTTGCCTACTATAAATCCACATGTGAGATTTCAGGTCAATCTGGGTTTCTACAAAGTTTCATTGGTTCCAAGAACATAGTGAGGAATTCCCAAGGATATGACATGACACCCCAAATTCAACAGATATTATTGAACATTTGTTCGATATCTTCGAGAAATGTTTAAGAACTACATAACCCCAAACTCGCAATTTACGAGACCATTAGGATCTTCTCTTGCGGAGATGGTACAAAATGTCAACAACTGGCTACCAAAGTGTCGTTGCACTCGTGGGGTAAGTGCTATTTTGCTAGCAAAAGGAGGACCCACATTATATTAGGTAAGTAGTTTTATATTTTGGTTCATCTGTGTATTCTTCTTACACACTTTATATATATATATAAAACAAGAAATGAATAATGGAAAGCTTTAATTCATAATAAAACAAAATTTATGAATATATTTTTCATACTGAATACGCCCAAAATTATTAGGGGTTTGAGAAGCCCTGAACCCTAACAAAACTATTGGGATTCAAAACGTGTCTCAAATCCACGAAGTCGTCGCCACTGGTATGCTGCTTTTAATAAAGTTATTTTAGTTTTATTACTTTAACAGCAGTGGTAGCTGTATATGCAAACAGTTTATATATATATATATATATATATTGAAAATCGTATCCAACGGTATTGATTTTTACAGGCAAATACAAGGTATACCTATGGGTGGAGGATGTTCCTCCATCCTCGCCGATATATATCTTAATAAGTATGAACAAGGGACCTTTTTTTACTTAACGAAGTACCGTTCTTTTGTTTAGTGGACGATGTATTGTTTGGTACATCGGACCATAATTGGCAAATTGACTTTGGATTATACCCAAAAAACTTGGAACTTATTGAATCTCAACACACTGAGGAAGGAACTGCTGATTTCTTGGACATAAGTATTTACTATAATAGACAAGAAGAAATATGTTTAAAGCTTTATGACAAATGTAACAATTTCGATTTTGATATTAATTACATAATCGATTGGAATTCAAACTTGAGCAATAGTATCTTTAGAAATGTGATCCTTAACCATTTAAATCGTTATAAAATACTTAATACAGAAAAAGAAGAACGAGACCGATGTGTATCCAAATTAATGAAGGAAGCAGCGAAACATCATTATCCTTTTCGTTATCTAAGGCATTATGGCAGAGCAGAGCAATCTATGATAAGACGTATGTGCACATGAAGTGATAAATTAGATGTTGTCATACTATCATATAAAGGATTCTTATGCTGTGTGTGGACATGAATGGAATGTATTATGGTGGTGTACTTAGTTTCTTTCCAACTTGCCTCTTTGTGAATTTTGGCTCGTTTTCCTCTTGGATGTTTCATTAGTTTTCATCGGACGGAGAAATGTTTCGGGAAAGCAGAGGTACCGGGAGTGTTTCCATGCGATAAAAGCACTTTAACCGGGAACGAGGGTCAAAATCCCTCCCCGGCCTTTTTACTGCCGTTCCTGTAAGTACTCTCTAAACTTCCTCCGCTCTTTTCCACGCCCTCATTTTTTCAATCTTTTTCAACGATTTTCTAACTTATTTCGGCTTATATTGAAAGTGCGGCATTGCGCCTTACAATAATTTGCTTTTGAGTCTTGGTTTACTTGTTCATATGTTTTTAAAATACTTTATACTGTATATATATATATATATATATATATATATATATATATATTAAAATAACAAATACTAAAGTGCAGGAGTGTGAATCAGTAACCACAGTATCAAACCGCGAGCAATATAAAAGCGTGTAGTGAATAGCAAAAAGCTACGAGGAAGGGTCGGAAAAGTAGAGCACGGAGAGGCCAGGACAAGAAAAATATATTAAAGAATAGTATATCTGCCAGAAACGTCTTCAGGGGCACATTCTAGACAGACATACTAAAATCCGTTGTTTCTATGATTGCATAAAAACACGTGGTTAAAATATTATGCAATCTGTGCCCAACAACGGAATAACGAGAATAACAGAAAAAAACCAAATAGGATAAAATTCAATTATAAAACATAAAATACCACATAAACATGAAATATAAAATACCACATAGACATGAACATGAAAAATATAGCGCACAAATATACGAACTTGCAATAAAGAGCAACTCACATGTCGAAAGGTCGCCACCGTGAATAATCTTCAAATGAGTCCACCACACGCTACAGTCTGATATATATATATATATATATATATATATATATATATATATATATATATATATATATTTGAAGAAATACGTTAAAACACTTGAAACTTTTATTAAAAATATTTAGGACAAATGTGGCAAATTAAATGCCTATAATTTACTAAAATATTAATGGAAACTTCTGGTCATTGATGACAAATACGGAAATGTCCCTCCACATGATCAGAATTTCGATCCTCGTAAATTAAAATATGCCATTCACGCGAAATTGCCACTTTTCTAGTTGTGGTGTTCTTGTAGCCATCGTGCGATACATCACTATGGATGTGGCAAAGAGGTCTTTGTAAAACAACGCAAAAAAAAATATGTAACCACAAATTTCATATCGTTCACGAGCAAATCAATTATATTATACTCAGGAACAAAATTTTGCCATTACACCATTGCACTAAAGCGATAGAACGTAAATCCGACCAAAGTTTCAAAAAATGACCAGAAATGTTATTTCCCCTGATGAGACGAAGCCTACAATCCAACTAATTGATAGTTCTGAACTTCGCCATCCATTACACTTCGATATCTGAGATATCCAGGATTTGATAGCTAGCTGATCATTTTGAAGAGGTCAAGTGATATAATATGTGTTCAGTGTTCGAAATTGCCAATGGGTTCAGTTCAGACAAGATTGAAAATGTGTTCAAAACGTATATATCTGATGTTAATGTTTGTAGTACCAAGCCTCAATACAACTGATTGACAGTTCTGAACACACAACACTAAAATGTATTTTGAGTGGCATCAAAATCATTTGTTTACTCTCCATATGTTTATGTTTTAATTCAAAAGCAAAGAGCGACTGTCGCTTAGATATTCAGGGAAGTAAACGTTAAAATTTTACTTGCATTGCAGAGTTTTACTCGATAAGCATAAAAATAATGTGCGTAATTTCCAAATTGTTTTGTTTTACCGTATTTTAATGTAAATGTGTGATTTTATAACTGCTTGCAAGTATAAAATAAAGTTGCCTCATCCTGTTTTTATGTAATGTTTGAAATGCGGCAAAATGTAGTTAAGTGACAATATCATTTATTATTTATGAACAAATGAAATTTTACTTTATCATAGCTCTATTTTTATAAGTGTAGCACCCATTTGCATCGAATTATCTTGTTGCTAAACTAAATCACAAGTGACAATATATCCAAAAATTAGTATTGTTAAACATGTTAGAGCTTTCAAAGTAGCTGTATTGTTATATTCGCCTAAATTTCAGTAACTTGTTATTACGAAATTCTGTATCTCTAAGTTTTCTAAAAAGACGTGAAAATTTGGATTTATATACAGCGTAACTTCAATAAAGTCTACAAATACTGAAAGTTAGTTAATTCTATGCATTAATGAGACAGTTCCTTACCGATGGAGATACGGAATAAAAAGCGTATTATATTAAAAGTTCAAAAACTATATAGAACATTGAATAAAATTATGGTGCTTTTAAGATGTTCAGTACAAACATGCAACTTTTAAAAAATCAGCAGCCCAGAGCTGAAAGGAAATCGGCTTTTTATGTACCATGATAGTTTTAGATCGCTGTGTTATTTTTGTTTCAAACCAATATATTAATTTGTTATCTATTCAGTACCAACAATATGCGCAGTTTTATGTATTTTATTTTACTACGCAGAATTTAAGACCTTTTTTTACGTTCACAATAGTTTAAATTGCTTTCCCTTTACTCTCTGTCTATTAATTAATTGCCGAATTTTAATAAAATTCGATAAAGCATTAAACTATGTTAGCCACGGCATCGAAATTTCGCTTCCAATCCCTGCCGCTCTCATGGCTCTCCGGTAAAGGCGGGGGAGTCTTGCCTGGCCATGAGGGTGTGGGTTCGATTCCCGCTGAAGGCTTGGTTGTTTCTCTTGTGTCTCTTGTCTTCTTTCCTATTTTCATTCTCTGTCTTTCTCTCCTGGATCGGTGTACCCACAGCCGAGTGGTTGGGACTGATGAATGACTTGACCACTGAATTGCGGGCAGTCGATCCGCGGAACGGAGTTTGACTCTGCTAAAACGGCATTGACAGGCTACGTATGCTGGGTTTTTCATGGTTTCCCTAGCATGTAACGTGAATACGACGTAGTTCCCTTAGAAAGTCCTCCATGAAAGGCATTCCTCCCACTTCTCAATAATCGGTCTTGCGTCAGGGTGATTGGTTCCTGGGTCGTCTATGGGCCGGAGGCCCTTTAAAGGGCCTCCGGCCCATAGGTCGTTCCTGGGAAACAACCACCCTGACGCAATTCCGAGCAAGCATTTTGCAAAATTTTATAAATAATATTCCCCTTTTAATTTTAAAAATGTAAAATTACCGTTAATATTATTGCAGTATATTTATAGTATATAACGGTTTCTAGTTTATTGTAAAATGTTAAATATGCTCTTTAAAATATTGGTTAAACTAACTTTATTTATTTAATTGTCTTTAATAGTTGATAGTATAAAATTAATTGTTGAGAGTATGAAATAAAATAGTTTATAGTATAAAATGTAATAAATTGATTTATAATTACTATAAGCACTATTTTCAAATGCCATAATTTTCATTTGAACCACTAAAATTAAAACACAAAAGAAATGCAAACTATTTTTCTCTAATATTTTAATACGTCACCAAGTTTTGTGATCTACGTCACTAAATTTTGTCAGATCTAGAACATTTTTCACTAAAACTTGAAATGTCGCTTGTAAAAGATTTCACAGTAGATGTCGCCACTAGCGTAATTAGCTACTAAAAATTAAAATAATGGCGTTTTGAAGATTTTACATTAGATGTCGCCACTGCAAATTAAAATGCAGAAGATTATTTCACGCCACTAAAACTTAAATAGGTAAAAATTGCAAAGATCGCATAATAGATTACTGAATGTTATATAAATTAACTTGGTTGTAAAGGTTTTGATAATTGCTCTTATTGATAGTCTAATACTTCTTGCATAGTAAGTAGTCTTAGTGTCATTTTAATTGCATGTTTCCATTATTTGAAAATGTTTTCATGTTTTTAAATCTGATAATCAATTAGTTATATCATTATTTTTCAATAGTTTGATCTAAAAGAATAACTCGATTACCATACATAGTTACCACAATGGAATAAAAAATTATAAATATTCCTAAATATGTATAATATAATAAAAAAATTAACTTGGAAGAGGACAAACTTTCTAAGTGAACTACGTGTGCTGCTACAACTCAGCTTACAAATGGAATTTAAAACAATCAGAAGGAAGCTTAAATTTTAAGTGGGACCTTACCATATGGTTACTATAGCTACTCATGAAAATTAATGAAATTCGATGCAACTGTTTTCCCGTGATGAATGGACAAATTAAAAGACAGATTTCCTATTTTATTTGTATAGATTCCATGTCATGAACGGAATACGTTACAGTCAAGATTTCTTCAAAAAACTAAAATAATACAGGTATTTGCTATTAAGCATGGATTGTCAAATTTATTTAGAAGTATCATTTTAAGTTGTATATTACGCAAAATAGCAATTTAAGTATAACTAATGTAGTAAATGATTTAAAGGGTTTTCAAAAGGAATTTAGCTATCTTTAATGAGCTTTAATATTTTAACATTAAATATTAGAATTTCCCCACTGGTCATTAAAATCATTTTCATATGTTTTTAGCGTCCAGATTGCACATCCATTCCCATCTTTCTTCTTACCAACAGGGATTTTTAATACAAGGATTCATGACCAGGGTTGGATTGATTTAAGATGATTTGAAGAGGGAGGGGGGATCATTTCCGTAAAATCAAAATTTTAATTTTAATATTCATTCTAATTATTGAACATTATTTTAACAACAAATTAAATGGTCGTTTACGTACCTTTGATTATATTTTCAATATTTAATTAAAATATTTAATTAGATAGAAAATTTAATTCTCAACCGTACAGTAATAATTCACCTACATATAAACTTTAAAATTTATTAATGTATATAAATTATTGTGATGCACATATTTTTAGAGCGAAGCTCCCTTATTTATCCACTTTAATTTGAAAATGTTTGAAAGAGCATAACTTGAGAACGGCATTTCCGATTTTGATATAATTTTATTTCTTTGGCGCTACTCAGTGAAGTTTAAAGGTCTTTATGTAGAATTTGGGGGATGAGACATAAATCGAATCTCTCCCCTTTCCTACACAGTTGTATAGTAGGAAAGCAGTAGTAAATTATTCTCTAATTGTCGGACGCATTTGTAAGGATATCTTTTGTTAGTTAGAGGTATAAAGAGTTAGTCTAACTAATTAACTGATACGTTTCAACTTTTTAAACTACTTTTCTGTCGAGCTGCCCAATGATGGCAACTGAGAAGATATAATTTTGCTAATAGGCTTAAAATTCAGAGTTGTTGAGAACCAGACCGTCCGACCTACCAAAAAGGTGTAAGGTAACCGTATATGCTATATAAAAGTTGAAACACGATAAAAATTTGACGCCTGTTACTGTAATCATATGAGGTACAGGATCGATTTTGTACTCAGTTTAAACAAGAACACAGGATTACATGATTTCAGTTAAAATGTTTATTTATATCAAGTGCACAGTTTTAGAGGTTCTCAGCATTCGGGTTTCCACCTGTCGTAATCCCACATGCTATGTTTCTTCCCGGTTCAGGCTTAGCTTCAAAAAATTCGTGTTCATAGATTTATTTTAAAAATTTTCGAAGCAACACATTACTTATCACAAAAATTGTAGATGCACATGATACTTTTGGCCGGACCTAGTTTGCATTTTTTTTTAAATATCTTGCATAATTATACAAGATATTTAAAAAAATCTTCTTAAAGATTTTTATAATTAAAATCTTTTAAATATCTTCCCGGATATATATTAAATGGTTTCTTAGCATCGGGTCGCTTAGTCCGCCTACCATAAGTCCACATGTGAGGTTTGGGGCCAGCCTGGGTTTTTACTCAGTTTTAGAAGATTCGGGTCCTACGGATTAATGTTGAAAAGTTTTACAGTATCAAATGCACTATCTGAGGAGCCCTAAGCTATCGCTTTGTCCATTTCTTGTAAATCTACATGCAAAGTTTGTTATTAATAGTTTTGTTTCGCTCCAATTTGCAAACCGGAAAGAATTTGTGGTCTAATTTAAATAAAAATGAAGAATAAGGAAAAATTTTGAAATGCATAAATGCACATTTCGAATATAATTTTATAATTAAAATAACTTTTGTGACATGCTTAATGTAATGTTATTAATGTTATTTTTGTTAAACTCAGTTGAAAAATATGCAATGTTTCAACAACGGTTCATGCTAGCGGTTTTCTTTTTAAATATATTTAGAAGTTTATTTTTTCCAGGCAACAACAGTATAGTGGAGTCAATGGATGGGATATGTTTTACTCATTTGTGTTAATATACACTGATGAACCAAAACATTTAAACCACCTGTAATATATTCAAATGCATGCGCCCACAGCAAATGTACGGCATGTGTCAAAGTCAGATAGCTTGTAAATAAGACCTGGATCGACGCTCTTCACGCGCGGCATGCAGAAATGAAAAGATTTATCAGATTTTAACGAAAAACTGCAGATATTTATGCACGACGTTAAGATAAAAGCATATCAAAGAGAGTGACACTGGTAGACTGTTCACATGCAGTATTAGTACATATCAAAGGTGGTCCGAAACAAGTAACACTTAGTGCTATCGACAGGGCATGTGACGGTCAACGAAGGCTTACTCGTCTTGTCCACAGAGACTGAAGTAATAATGGGAAGGACATCATCTATAATTTCAATCAGGGTGATGAGTGTCCATACACAGTTCATTGTACATTGCTGGATATGGGTATCTGCAGCCACCGATCCATTCGTGTGCCCATTCTCAATACTGTTCATTGTTGTAAACGCCATCAGTAATCATCGTCATTGAACTATCGATGATTGGGAAAAAGCTGCATGGTCCAAAATATCCCGATTTTTCTTGCACCAAGTAGACGGGAGAGCTCGTGTGCCTAGTTTACACAAGAAAACCTTAGCACTTGGATGGACTATGGGACGCACTCTGGTTGGTAGTAGAAGTTTGAGGGTCCGAGGAATATTTTCTGTGGGCGTGCTAGGACTCCTTATCCCTGTAGTGGGATCTATGAAAGCTGACCAAATACACCCCTTTATGACGACTGTGTTTTCTGCTCAAAATGGCGTCTTTCAACAAGACATCCCACCCTGTCATGCAATGAAGAAAATGTAGTATTGATTTCACGAACATGATGAGGAATTTTCATGGAAATGGCATTACCTCCAAATTCATTTGAACATTCGTTAGATGACCTCGAGAAATGCTTAAGATCTGCATCATCACCCCAGCCACGTAATTTGCGAGAACAGTTGGATCTACTCTTGCAGACATGGTATGTAATGTCAACAGCTACCTACCAAAATCTCGTTACATCTGTTATTAGTCGGTTAAAGGCTCTTTTTTAATCAAGAGGAGGAACCGCACTATATTAGGTAGGTGGTTTTAATGTTTTGGTTCATCTGTGTATACTGTCTTAATACCATTTACATAAACAGCGAGCATCAAACCCTCATTTTTTGACACAAACTTCATTTTGTGCTGAAAATGATTATCTAAGTAATATTAATGAAAGTTAGCAATTTTCAAAATTTAATGTAAAAATTTGGAAGTCTTACGAATATTCAATTGCGCTTAAATTTATTATGCTCCCAGTGTTATAAATTTTGAACCAAATTTCGTTAGAAATACACACAACCATAACATCTTTAATGTTCGATTCGCGTTCAGAGATGCTTGAAACATTCTCTTTCGTCGAAAACTCATTCGAATTTTCGACGCCGTCACAATACTTTCCTTATCGGTATCTTTAAAATCAACTAAATTATGATAAAGGAAAAAATCTGACTTATGCCACTTTTCCGTTCCATGTGAAAGTAAGTCTGTTATATCAGTGAAAATAGGGATCATAAACAAATTAACGATGGAAATTGTTTAGATAAAAGAAGCACTTAAAAGTACTTAATTATTGAAAAAGTACTTAGTTATTGAAAAGTACTTAAGAATCTGATTGCATGGTGAGCCTACGCGGTATTCGCAAAAATGTCTCTGTATTATCATCCAGTTTTATCTTTTTTCTGATATGTCACAAATTTACATGTCTAATTGGATATATGGTCCCCATTCACAATGTTCAATTTTCATTGATATATAACTCGCTCAATTTTAAAGCCACAGTTTTGCGGGTTTTTTAATCTTGTTACATTAAAAATAAAAATGTTCTGATTAACCAAATATGTCTAAGGGGTCGTATAAAAATTTAAAAATTGTAACTTTTGGAAATTAATGGGAGGACTATTTCATTAACGTAGTCTTATTTCCTTCCTTACTTTCAACATTTTTGCAATTTACATTGCCCACTTATCTCCAACAGGTAAAGAATTAAAGCGCGTGCCGACGCAGTGGTCGAGTGGTCAAGGCGAGCGTTTCCACAAGAATCGCTCGACCGCTGCGTTGTGGGTTCGAGTCCAACGTAAGGCATGGATGTTTGTGTTGTGGACGTAGTGTGTTCCGCCCTCCTCTGGGGCAACGTCTTAGGACGACTAAATGGTTCACGTTCTGGCCACTGACGAAAGTCGAATGACGAAAGTTAAGTGCCTGGCCATTAAAAAAAAGAAAAGAAAAAGAATTAAAGCGCGTTTCAATCTTTTTGGGACACCCTGTATATTTTACTGTATATAGGAAGTAAAAAAAGAACAGATGTATTCTTTTATATTTTAATTATGTCGAAAATTTTAAACTTTATAGTAATTATGAAATCTATATCAGTATTATTATAGCTTTTGATCATAATTACATGGGGAAAGTAAAAATTAAAATAGAAAAGCATTAACCTAAGGTTAAGGAAAAAAATAAAATTCAGAAATGAAATATTAAAAAGTTTATAAAATACCAAAATTGTGACTTTGAATCTGAAGAGATGATGTATGGTTTGTCAATGTAATATGGTATGCTCTATCTCAAAATCTCTGGATGTGCTACCTAGGCGCCGACTTGAAAGATTATTTGTGTTTCTGGAAATTTAAAATCTTATAACCCATACATTTTGCAAAACATTTAAGTCTAATTTATATTTCATTCAGCAGATCATCTGGCACATTAAAACGTCTGAAATGCTAAAATGAAGCGAATTATAGGTAAACAAAGAAATAAAAAATTTCTCCAGATAATTATTAAATGTCATATATTTTGCTTTTGTATGCAAAACGTTATTATATACAATACTAGCCGCCTTCGGCGACCAGCCTGTTAGCTACCATTGAAAATTCTGACCTTGGCAAACTCGCTGGCTCCATAACTCCGTGGAGTTAACAAAGTTTGTTTTAGTTTAATGACGTTAAAACTAATAATGAAATTTTAACTCCGTGGAGTTAACAAAGTTTGTTTTAGTTTAATGACGTTAAAACTAGTAATGAAATTTTAAGATGAAAAATAATGTTCTAGGGGGGTTCTTGAAAATTGATTTGTAAAGTAAATTTATTCTAATGCTTGTGAACTGTGAGATTCTGAGGATTTCTGTACCTGTAACCCTAGGAAAGGGATCCCTTTGATGTGTACTCACAGCCGGGATCAGCTGCTCCTATGTTTTTTATAGAGGCATGCTCCTCTATTTTTTGTTTTACATAAATGAAATTGTATCCGTTTGTCTGCATTTTTACTTTCTCTGCAATACATGGTAATGTATAGGGAAAGTATTGGAATCATGTCGAAAATCGCAACTCGAGTTTTCGACGGATCTACACGTTTCAAGACCTCTAGAATACGAAAAACCATTTTTAGCGTGGCGTCTGTGTGTCTGTCTGTCTGTCTGTTCAGATTTTGTATCCACTGTAAGTAAAAAACTAATGGACCGAATTTCACAAAATTTGGTACGTGAGTCACTTGTGGGCTAGTCTGGGGCTGATTAGTTTTGGGTACGATTCGGTATAAAAGAACCCGCCTATTTTTGCGAAATAGCCCGCAAAAGTTTGTATCCACTCTAACTAAAAAACTAAAGGACCGAATTTCACAAAATTCGGCAGATGAGTCATTTGTGGGTCACCCTGGTGCTGATTAGATTTTGGTATGATTCGGAAAGAAATAACTTGCATTTTTTTGCAAAATGGCCCGCAAAAATCGTCCAAATCTAAACTAAAGAACTACGTATGCTCAAATATATCCATTAAATGCTTGTTTAATACGTAATTTTTAGCGAAGAAAAGAATTAAGTCCAACCCCATTACATTAGGACTAGCCGTTCTCGAGATATTTTAGTTTTTCTTATTTTCTCTACGCCTCCTTTGAAATTAACTCCGGTTACCGAATGAGAACGAAAATTGAATTAAAAGTGAAATAAATTTTATTAAAATAAAGAGAACGTGGATATAAGTCTGCAGGGAAAGTCATGTGCTGCCCACATCAGATTTTTAGTATTGCATCGAAAATGACATGAAAGTATTTTTGAGACTGATGATATTGAATGTGAACTTAGTATTTAAGAAATAAAGATGCTGCTCAGCGAAAAAAAGTTTTTTTTTAAGATTGTACTCACCACCACCCGATGCAAAAATGCACCTCGTCAATCTACATAAATTTATTTTTACTTTCCGTGCAATACATGGTAATGTATAGGGAAAGTATTGGAATCTTGTCGAAAATCGCAACTCGAGTTTTTCGACGGATCTACACGTTTCGAGACCTCTTGAATACGAGAAAACCATTTTAAGACTGACGTCTGTGTGTGTGTGTCTGTCTGTGTGTCTGTCTGTGCAATGTATGTATCCACTCTAACTCGAAAACTAATGGACCGAATTTCATAAAATTTGATAGGTAAGATTCTTGGGAGTGACCCTGGTGCTGATTAGTTTTGGGTACAATTCGGAAAAGAGAACCCGCCATTTTTTGCGAAATGGCCCGCAAAAATTTCATGTATCCACTCTAGATGAAATACTATTTGACCAAATATCACAAAATTTGGTTGATAAATTACTTGAGGGATAATCTGTTGCTAATTAGATTTTGGTACGATTCAGAAAAGAACAATCTGCCTTTTTTTTGCGAAATGGCCCGCAAAAATCGTCAATATCTGAAAAAAGGGACTATGTATGTTCAAATGTATCAATTAAATGCTTGTTCTATACGTAATTTTTGACGAGAAATGGAATAAGAAAACTCTATTACGCTAGGACTAACCGCTGTCGAGATATTTGAGATTTTTTACATTTTTGTGATGCCGCCTTTGGAAAAATGTCCAATTAACAATTAAAAAGCAGAAATTGAATTAAAAATGAAAATTTTGTATTATTTTTTACAATTAAACTCAATTTAATGAGTTCTTAAAGAAATATAAAAAGAATGAAATCGTGTCTGCAGGGAAAGTCATGTGCTGTACACATCAGATTTTTATTTATTTTTTAATTTCTTCAGTGTTTAAGTTTTTTAATTGTTATCCCAACCACCACCTGATGTATGCAATACATCACCATAATTTAATCATTTAAATTTTATAATGACCATATGCTAAGCTCTTAATTCCGTCATTTAAAATATGGCGTCTATCATCATATGTAAATAATCCCATTTTAATTTACTTAACAGTATAAATCTGATGGTCTTTACTTGCAATTTTAAATTGTTCAACTCTATTATATCTTCGCCTTGTTAGACAGATATAGTAATTTTGAAGACAAATTAATTTTTTCACAGCATTCTTATTAACACCTTTAGCTGTTATCTTTTCAGAAAACAAAGTTTTGTATACGCAACCTCGTCAGAACAGCGACGTTAGAACCCTCCCTCCACCATAGAAACACCATGCGTATGCGCGCGCATGTGGGTGAGAAATCGAACTCTACTTTCGCGGTTTGGAAGAAAAATTAAAATACGGATTGTGTGGCTACATTTTCCTATTTCTTGACCATATTGGGCTTGTAAGAAAGCCTGATCTTGGAGCTTTCTAGAAATGTAAATTATTAGTAGAAATTATCGGTACTTTTCCCGAGACGAAGATGTAAATACTAAAGTTAGTTTTTTGAGCCGAAAGTGACTTTTGTTTTAAAATCTTTAAAAAATATTAGAATTTGTTCCTGAGTTTTGAAATTGATATATTTTTACTCGCAATTGTCTGCTCTTTCTGAGCGTGTGATTTGTCTTTTTCTACGATATCCGGATGGTGGAAAAAAAAGGAAAAATGGGGAAAAACGATCGAAATCGCATAAAACATTAAATAACAAAAAAATTCAAATTTTAAAAATGGGGTTTCACGTGTACCTTCCCATTCCCCTGGTCTCCGATTGCAATATTTCGTAACTCTGCTACGCTCGGTCGCTGAGGCTATAGTGTATAACACAGACACACAGACATTGCTTTTATTATGCACCCAAAACACTTATATGCACCCAACTTATATGCACGGTTTGTATGCATTTTATCATGCACCCAAAATACTTGTATAGGCCCACGAACCGCTAAAGCACCGCAAACACTTATATATAGTCCTACGTAGGGAACAAACCGAAAACATTTATATATAGGCCAACGAAACACCGTTGAACCCAAAACACTTATATATAGGCTCACGAAACGTCGATGCACCCTAAACCCTTATATAAGGGCCCAACATACGACGAAACACGCAAAAGACTTACATAGGCCCACAAAACGCCGTCGCATCCAAAAACACTTATATATAAGCCAAACATACGCAGATAAACCCAAAACACTTATATAGGCCTACGAAACGCCTATACAACCTAAACACATATATTGGCCCAGGAACCGCTGAAGCACCCAAAGCACTTTATATAAGTAGTCCTACGTAGGGAATGAACCCAAAACACTTATATATAGTCCCACGAAACGCCGATACACCCAAAACACTCATATAGACCCACAAAATGCCAATGCACTCAAAAACCCTTAAATATAGTCCTATGTTGGTGATGAACTGAAAACACTTATATATATGCCCACGAAACGCCGATGAACCCAAATCACATATATATATATTTCCATATAGGTGATGAACCCAAAGCTCTTATATATAATCCCATGTAAGTGATGAAACCAAAGCACTTATATATAGGTCCACCAAACGCCGATGCACCCAAATCACTTATATATAGGCCCACAAAACGCCAATGCACCCAAAAATCTTATTAGACCCACCAAACGCCGATGCACCCACAGCACTTATATATAGGCTCACGAAACGCCGATGTACACAAAACACTTATATATAGGTCTACAAATCGCCGCAGCATCCAAAACACTTATATATGAGCCCAAAATAACCCGATACACCCAAAACACTTATATAGGGCCTCAAGACACCGATGCACCCAAAAACAGTTACATATAGGCCCAACATACGGCGATACACCAAAACACTCATATAGGCCCACAAAACGCAGATGCACCTAAACACACTTTTATATATGCCTGCCATACGCAGAAGCACACAAAACATTTATATAGGTTTACGAAACGCCGATGCACCCAAAACACTTATATAGGCCCAGAACCGCTGAATTACCCAAAACGCTTATATATAGTCCTACGTAGGTGATGAACCGAAAACACTTGCCCACGAAACGCCAATAAACACAAAACACTTGTATATAGGCCCATGAAACGTCAATGCACACAAAACACTTATATATGGGTCCGCGAAACGCCGATGTACCCAAAAAACTTTTATATATAGGTCCATAAATCGCCGATACACCCAAAACCCTTATATATGAGCCCAACATACGCCGATACACCCAAAGCACTTATATAGGCCCACAAGACGCCGAACCACCCAAACACACATATATATAGGCCCAACACCCAAAACTATACATCCAAAACACTTATGGTTTACGAAACGCTGATATACTCAAAACACTTATATATAGGTCCACAAATCGATGCACCCAAAATACTTATATATGAGCCCAACAAACGCCGATACACCCAAAATACTTATATAGGCCCACAAGACGCCGATGAACCCCAAAACACTTATATATAGTCCTATGTAGGTGATGAACCGAAAACACTTATATATCGTCCTACGTAGGTGATGAACCGAAAATAATTATACATACTCCTACGTAGGTGATGAACCGAAAACACTTATATATCGTCCTACGTAGGTGATGAACCGAAAATAATTATACATACTCCTACGTAGGTGATGAACCGAAAACACTTATATATCGTCCTACGTAGGTGATGAACCGAAAATAATTATACATACTCCTACGTAGGTGATGAACCGAAAACACTTATATATCGTCCTACGTAGGTGATGAACCGAAAATAATTATACATACTCCTACGTAGGTGATGAACCGAAAACACTTATATATCGTCCTACGTAGGTGATGAACCGAAAATAATTATACATACTCCTACGTAGGTGATGAACCGAAAACACTTATATATCGTCCTACGTAGGTGATGAACCGAAAATAATTATACATACTCCTACGTAGGTGATGAACCGAAAACACTTATATATCGTCCTACGTAGGTGATGAACCGAAAATAATTATACATACTCCTACGTAGGTGATGAACCGAAAACACTTATATATCGTCCTACGTAGGTGATGAACCGAAAATAATTATACATACTCCTACGTAGGTGATGAACCGAAAACACTTATATATCGTCCTACGTAGGTGATGAACCGAAAATAATTATACATACTCCTACGTAGGTGATGAACCGAAAACACTTATATATCGTCCTACGTAGGTGATGAACCGAAAATAATTATACATACTCCTACGTAGGTGATGAACCGAAAACACTTATATATCGTCCTACGTAGGTGATGAACCGAAAATAATTATACATACTCCTACGTAGGTGATGAACCGAAAACACTTATATATCGTCCTACGTAGGTGATGAACCGAAAATAATTATACATACTCCTACGTAGGTGATGAACCGAAAACACTTATATATCGTCTTACGTAGGTGATGAACCGAAAATAATTATACATACTCCTACGTAGGTGATGAACCGAAAACACTTATATATCGTCCTACGTAGGTGATGAACCGAAAATAATTATACATACTCCTACGTAGGTGATGAACCGAAAACACTTATATATCGTCCTACGTAGGTGATGAACCGAAAATAATTATACATACTCCTACGTAGGTGATGAACCGAAAACACTTATATATCGTCCTACGTAGGTGATGAACCGAAAATAATTATACATGCTCCTACGTAGGTGATGAACCGAAAACACTTATATATCGTCCTACGTAGGTGATGAACCGAAAATAATTATACATGCTCCTACGTAGGTGATGAACCGAAAACACTTATATATCGTCCTACGTAGGTGATGAACCGAAAATAATTATACATGCTCCTACGTAGGTGATGAACCGAAAACACTTATATATCGTCCAACGTAGGTGATGAACCGAAAATAATTATACATGCTCCTACGTAGGTGATGAACCGAAAACACTTATATATCGTCCTACGTAGGTGATGAACCGAAAATAATTATACATACTCCTACGTAGGTGATGAACCGAAAACACTTATATATCGTCCTACGTAGGTGATGAACCGAAAATAATTATACATACTCCTACGTAGGTGATGAACCGAAAACACTTATATATAGGCCCACGAAACGCCGATGCACCCAAAACTCTTATATATATTCCCATATAGGTGATGAACCCAAAGTGCTTATATATAGTCCTATGTAGGTGATGAACCCAATGCACTTATATATAGGCCCACCAAACACCGATGCACCCAAATCACCTATATATAGGCCCATGGAAGGCCAATGCGCCCGAAACACTTATATAAGCCCACCAAACGCTGATGTACCCAAAACACTTATATATAAGCCCACGGAATGGCTAACTAATTGCATAATAACTTGAAAATATCAATAATCCCTGAATCAATAATTCCGGAAAATATCAATAATAGTAACGCTTAAACCTGAAGACCGTAATTGATATTATCCATTCAAAAATGCTATAAGAAAAATCAAATCGTTCTTTTATAAAATATATTTTGATATCCATTATTTATTATACAAATCGAAAAATAATATTTAAAATTAACAGACAGATTTAATTTAATTGTGTGTCTGAGCAACATGATATAAGATAGTATCTTCCTCATAAACTGCGAAATTAAATAACCATTTTGATTTCTTTATACTTTTCATTGTTCAGTAACAGCTTGTGAAAAATAAAGCATGGAGATAGATTTTCCCATTTAAATCATGTTTCAAACAATTCATGTTTTCAGACAGTAATTAATTAGCGCAAAAAATCTCCCATCAAACTCAGAGATAAAATTTTAATTCACTTTCAACCGATTTTCAAGATTTTCGTTTGGATAAACCACTGAGTTAGGGAGTAAAACTCCCAGGAAAAAGTTTCGTTCTTCATTAATATTTCGAAAACCCCTGGTCTTGGATACTTGAACTCGAAATTTGGGCTAAATTTATGTGAAGCTAATTTAAGGCTATCCACAAAATTTCATCAAATTCGGTTCAGCCGTTCTCCCGCGATGATGACACAAACGAAAATTTCGTTTTTTACTAATATCTCGGGAACCACTGATCGCAGAAACTCCAAACATAGACTAAATTTTAAGTGGGACTATTTCCAGGCTACGCACAAAATTTCATCAAATTCGGTTCAGCCGTGATGACGGGACAGACAGACAGACAGATTTTCAATTTTATTTATATAGATATATATTTGAAGAAATATGTTAAAACACTTGAAACTTTTATTAAAAATATTTAGGACAAATGAGGCAAATTAAATGCCTATAATTTACTAAACTAGTAATGGGCATTTCTGGTCACTGACGACAACTACGGAAATGTCCCTCCACATGGTCAGAACTTCGATCCTCGCTAATTCAAATATGCCATTCACGCGAAATTGCCACTTTCTAGTTGTGGTGTTCTTGTAGCCATCGTGCGATACATCACTAAGGATGTGGCAAAGAGGTCTTTGGAAAGCAACGCAAAAAAATATGTAACCACAAATTTCTTATCGTTCACGTGCAAATCAATTGTATTATGCTCAGGAACAAAATTTCGCCATTACACTATTGCACTGAAGCGATAGAACGTAAATCCGGCCAAAGTTACAAAAAATGACCAGAAATGTTATTTCCTCTGATGATACCAAGCCTACAATCCAACTAATCGACAGTTCTGAACTTCGCCATCCATGACACTTCGATATCTGATATATCCAGGATTTTATAGCTATGATCATTTTGAAGAGGTCAAGTGATATAATGTGTGTTCCTGTTCAGTGTTCGAAATTGCCTATAGGTTCAGTTCAGACAAGATATAAAATGTGTTAAAAACGTAGATATCTGACATTGCTGTTTGTAGTACCAAGCCCCAATACAACCGATTGACAGTTCT
The DNA here is from genome assembly GCA_951213105.1 of Amaurobius ferox. NCBI lineage: Eukaryota > Metazoa > Arthropoda > Arachnida > Araneae > Amaurobiidae > Amaurobius > Amaurobius ferox. The sequence goes on from OX578146.1 coordinate 112,035,020, forward strand.
GAACGCACAACACTAAAATGTATTTTGAGTGGCATCAAAATCATTTGTTTACTTTCCATATGTTTATGTTTTAAAAAGAAAAGCGACTGTCGCTTAGATATTCATTTAAGTAAACATAAAAATTTTACTTGCATTGTAGAGTTTCATTCGACAAGCATAAAAATTATGTGTGTAATTTCCAAATCGTTTTGTTTTACCGTATTTTAATGTAAATATGTGATTTTATAATATAACGACTTGCAAGTATAAAATAAAGCTGCATCATCCTGTTTTTATGTAATGTTTGAAATGCGGCAAAATGTAGTAAGTGACAATATCATTTATAATTTAGAAACAAATGAAATTTTATTTTATATTCATAGCTCTATCTTTATATGTGTAACACCCATTTGCATCGAATTATCATGTTGCTAAATTAAATCACAAGTGACAATATATCCAAAAATTAGTACTGCTAAACTTGTTAGAGATTTCAAAGTAGCTGTATTGTTATTTTCACTTAAATTTCAGTAACTTGCTATTACGAAATTCTGTATCTCTAAGTTTTCTAAAAAAAAGTGAAACTTCGGATTTACATACAGCGTAACTTCAATAAAGTCTACAAATACTGAAAGTTAGTTAATTCTATGCATTAATGAGACAGTTCCTTACCGATGGAGATACAGAATAAAAAGAGTATTATATTAAAAGTTCAAAAATATAGCACATTGAATAAAATTATGGCGTTTTTAAGATATTCAGTACAAACATACAACTTAAAATATCAGCAGCTCAGAGCTGAAAGGAAATCGGCTTTTTATGTACCTTGATAGTTTTAGATCGCTGTGTTATTTTTGTTTCAGGCCAATATATTAATTTGTTATCTATTCAGTACCAACAATATGCGTAGTTTTATGTATTTTATTTTACTACGTAGAATTTAAAATCTTTTTCTACGTTCACAATAGTTAAAATTGCTTTCCCTTAACTCTCTGTCTATTAATTAATTGCCGAATTTTAATAAAATTCGATAAAGCATTAAACTATGTTAGCCACGGCATCTAAATTTCGCTTCCAATCCCTGCCGCTCTCGTGGCTCTCCGGTAAAGGCGGGGGAGTCTTGCCTGGCCATGAGGGTGTGGGTTCGATTCCCGCTGAAGGCTTGGTTGTTTCTCTTGTGTCTCTTGTCTTCTTTCCTATTTTCATTCTCTGTCTTTCTCTTCTGGATCGGTGTACCCACAGCCGAGTGGTTGGGACTGATGAATGACTTGACCACTGAATTGCGGGCAGTCGATCCGCGGAACGGAGTTTGACTCTGCTAAAACGGCATTGACAGGCTACGTATGCTGGGTTTTTCATGGTTTCCCTAGCATGTAACGTGAATACGACGTAGTTCCCTTAGAAAGTCCTCCATGAAAGGCATTCCTCCTACTTCTCAATAATCGGTCTTGCGTCAGGGTGATTGGTTCCTGGGTCGTCTATGGGCCGGAGGCCCTTTAAAGGGCCTCCGGCCCATAGGTCGTTCCTGGGAAACAACCACCCTGACGCAATTCCGAGCAAGCATTTTGCAAAATTTTATAAATAATATTCCCCTTTTAATTTTAGAAATGTAAAATTACCGTTAATATTATTAACAGTATATTTACAGTATATAACGGTTTCTAGTTTATTGTAAAATTTTAAATATGCTCTTTAAAATATTGGTTAAACTAACTTTATTTATATAATTGTCTTTAACAGTTGATAGTATAAAATTAATTGTTGAGAGTTTGAAATAAAATAGTTTAAAGTATAAAATTTAATAAATTAATTTATAATTCCTATAAGCACTATTTTCAAATGCCATAATTTTCATTAGAATCACTAAAACTAAAACACAAAAGAAATGCAAACTATTTTTCTCTAATATTTTAATACGTCACCAAGTTTTGTGATCTACGTCACTAAATTTTGTCAGATCTAGAACATTTTTCACTAAAACTTGAAATGTCGCTTGTAAAAGATTTCACAGTAGATGTCGCCACTAACGTAATTAGCTACTAACAATTAAAATAATCGCGTTTTGAAGATTTTACAGTAGATGTCGCCACTGCAAATTAAAATGCAGAAGATTATTTCACGCCACTTAAACTTAAATAGGTAAAAATTGCAAAGATCGCATAATAGATTGCTGAATGTTATATAAATTAACTTGGTTGAAAAGGTTTTGATAATTGCTCTTATTGATAGTCTAATACATCTTGCATAGTAAGTAGTCTTAGTGTCATTTTAAATTGCATGTTTCCATTATTTGAAAATGTTTTCATGTTTTTGAATCTGATAATCAATTAGTTATATCATTATTTTTCAATAGTTTGATCTAAAAGAATAGCTCGATTACCATACATAGTTACCACAATGGAATAAAAAATTATAAATATTCCTAAATATGTATAATATAATAAAAAAATTAACTTGGAAGAGGACAAACTTTCTAAGTGAATTACGTGTGCTGCTACAACTCAGCTTACAAATGGAATTAAAAACAATCAGAAGGAAGCTTAAATTTTAAGTGGGACCTGACCATATGGTTACTATAGCTACTCATGAAAATTGATGAAATTCGATGCAACTGTTTTCCCGTGATGAATGGACAAATTAAGACACAGATTTCCTATTTTATTTGTATAGATTCCATGTCATGAACGGAATACGTTACAGTCAAGATTCCTTCAAAAAACTAAAATAATACAGGTATTTGCTATTAAGCATGGATTATCAAATTTATTTAGAAGTATCATTTTAAGTTGTATATTACGCAATATAGCAATTTAAGTAATAATATAATAGCATTAGTATAACTAATGTAGTAAAGGATTTAAAGGGTTTTCAAAAGGAATTTAGCTATCTTTAATGAGTTTTAATATTTTAACATTAAATATTAGAATTTCCCCACTGGTCATTAAAATCATTTTCATATGTTTTTAGCGTCCAGATAGCACATCCATTCCCATCTTTCTTCTTACCAACAGGGATTTTTAATACAAGGATTCATGACCAGGGTTGGATTGATTTAAGATAATTTGAAGAGGGAGGGGTGATCATTTCCGTAAAATCAAAATTTAAATTTTAATATTCATTCTAATTATTGAACATTATTTTAACAACAAATTAAATGGTCGTTTACGTACCTTTGATTATATTTTCAATATTTAATTAAAATATTTAATTAGATAGAAAATTTAATTCTCAACCGTTCAATAATAATTCAGCTACATATAAACTTTAAAATTTATTAATGTATATATATTATAGTGATGCATATACTTTTAGAGCGAAGCTCCCTTATTTATCCACTTTAATTTGAAAATGTTTGAAAGAGCATAACTTGAGAACGGCATTTCCGATTTTGATAAAATTTTATTTCTTTGGCGCTACTCAGTGAAGTTTAAAGGTCTTTATGTAGAATTTGGGGGGTGAGACATAAATCGAATCTCTCCCCTTCTCTACACAGTTGTATAGTAGGAAAGCAGTAGTAAATTATTCTCTAATTGTCGGGCGCATTTGTAAAGATATCTTTTGTCAGTTAGAGGTATAAAGAGTTAGTCTAACTAATTAACTGATACGTTTCAACTTTTTAAACTACTTTTCTGTCGAGCTGTCCAATGATGGCAACTGAGAAGATATAATTTTGCTAATAGGCTTAAAATTCAGAGTTGTTGAGAACCAGACCGTCCGACCTACCAAAAAGGTGTAAGGTAACCGTATATGCTATATAAAAGTTGAAACACGATAAAAATTTGACGCCTGTTACTGTAATCATATGAGGTACAGGATCGATTTTGTACTCAGTTTAAACAAGAACACAGGATTGCTGGATTTCAGTTAAAATGTTTATTTACATCAAGTGTACTGTTTTAAGGGTTCTCAGCATTCGGTTTTCCACCTGTCGTAATAGCACATGCTATGTGTCTTCCCGGGTCGGGCTTAGCTTCATAAATTCGTGTTCATAGATTTATTTTAAAAACTTTCGAAGCAACACATTGCTTATCACAAAAATTGTAGATGCACATGATACTTTTGGCCGGACCTAGTTTGCATTTTTTTTTAAATATCTTGTATAATTATACAAGATATTTAAAAAAATCTTCTTAAAGATTTTTATAATTAAAATCTTTTAAATATCTTCCCGGATATATATTAAATGGTTTCTTAGCATTGGGTCGCTTAGTCCGCCTACCATAAGTCCACATGTGAGGTTTGGGGCCAGCCTGGGTTTTTACTCGATTTTAGAAGACTCGGGTCCTACGGATTAATGTTGAAAAGTTTTACCGTATCAAATGTACTATCTGAGGAGCCCTAAGATATCGCTTTGTCCATTTATTGTAAATCTACATGCAAAGTTTGTTAGTAATAGTTTTGTTTCGCTCCAATTTGCAAACCGGAAAGAATTTGTTGTCTAATTTAAATAAAAATGAAGAATAAGGGAAAATTTTGAAATGCATAAATGCACATTTCGAATATCATTTTATAATTAAAATAACTTTTGTGACATGCTTAATGTAATGTTATTAATGTTATTTTTTGTTAAACTCAGTTGAAAAATATGCAATGTTTCAACAACGGTTTATGCTAGGTGTTTCCTTTTTAAATATATTTAAAAGTTTGTTTTTTCCAGGGGACAACAGTATAGTGGAGTCAATGGATGGGATATGTTTTACTCATTTGTGTTAATATACACTGATTAGCCAAAACATTTAAACCACATATAATATATTCAAATGCATGCGCCCAGAGCAAAATTACGGCATGTGTCAAAGTCAGAAAGCTTATAAGTAAGACCTGGATCGACGCTCTTAAAGTGAATACTTTTCTTCGCGCGCAGCATGCAGAAATGAAAAGATTTATCAGATTTTAACAAAAAAAACTGCAGATCTTTATACACGGCGTCAAGATAAGGGCATATCAAAGATAGTGGCACTGGTAGACTGTTCACATGCAGTATTAGTACATATCAAAGGTGGTCCGAAACAAGTAACACTTAGTGCTATCGACAGGGCATGTGACGGTCAACGAAGGCTTGCTCGTATTGTCCACAGAGACTGAAGCAATAATGGGAAGGACATCATCTATAATTTCAATCAGGGTGATGAGTGTCCATACACAGTTCATTGTACATTGCTGGATATGGGTATCTGCAGCCACCGATCCATTCGTGTGCCCATTCTCAATACTGTTCATTGTCGTAAACGCCATCAGTAATCATCGTCATTGAACTATCGATGATTGGGAGAAAGCTGCATGGTCCAAAGTATCATGATTGTTGTTGCACCATGTAGACGGGAGAGCTCGTATGTCTCGTTTACACTAGAAAACCTTAGCACTTGGATGGACTATGGGACGCACTCAGGTTGGTAGTAGAAGTTTGAGGGTCCGAGGAATATTTTCTGTGGGCGTGCTAGGACTCCTTATCCCTGTAGTAGGATCTATGAAAGCTGACCAAGTACACCATTTTATGACGACTGTGTTTTCTGCTTGAGATGGCGTCTTTCAACAAGATATCGCACCCTGTCATACTATGAAGAAAATGTAGTATTGATTCTACGAACATGATGAGGGATTTTCATGGAAATGGCATGACCTTCAAATTCATTTGAACATTTGTTAGATGATCTCGAGAAATGCTTAAGATCTGCATCATCACCCCATCCACGTAATTTACGAGAACAGTAGGATCTACTCTTGCAGACATGGTATGTAATGTCAACAGCTACCTACCAAAATCTCGTTACATCTGTTATTAGTCGGTTAAAGGCTCTTTTTTAATCAAGAGGAGGAACCGCACTATATTAGGTAGGTGGTTTTAATGTTTTGGTTCATCTGTGTATACTGTCTTAATACCATTTACATAAACAGCGAGCACCAAACCCTCATTTTTTGACACAAACTTCATTTTGTGCTGAAAATGATTATCTAAGTAATATTAATGAAAGTTAGCAATTTTCAAAATTTAATGTAAAAATTTGGAAGTCTTACGAATATTCAATTGCGCTTAAATTTATTATGTTCCCAGTGTTATAAATTTTGAACCAAATTTCGTTCGAAATACACACAACCATAATATCTTTAATGTTCGATTCGCGTTCAGGGATGCTTGAAACGTTCTCTTTCGTCGAAAACTCATTCGAATTTTCGACGACGCCGTAATACTTTCCTTATCTGTATCTTTAAAATCAACTAAATTATGATAATGGAAAAAATCTGACTTATGCCACTTCTCCGTTCCATGTGAAAGTAAGTCTGTTATATCAGTGAAAATAGGGATCATAAACAAATTGACGATAGAAATTATTTAGATAAAAAAAGCACTTAAAAGTACTTAATTATTGAAAAAGTACTTAGTTATTGAAAAGTACTTAAGATTCTGATTGCATCGTGAGCCTACGCGGTATTCGCAAAAATGTCTCTGTATTATCATCCAGTTTTATCTTTTTTATGATATGTCACAAATTTACATGTCTAATTGGATATATGGTCCCCATTCACAATGTTCAATTTTCATTGATATATAACTCGCTCAATTTTAAAGCCACAGTTTTGCGGGTTTTTTAATCTTGTTACATTAAAAATAAAAATGTTCTGATTGACCAAATTTGCCTAAGGGGTCGTATAAAAATTTAAAAATTGTAACTTTTGGAAATTAATGGGAGGACTATTTCATTAACGTAGTCTTATTTCCTTCTTTACTTTCAACATTTTTGCAATTTACATTGCCCACTTATCTCCAACAGGTAAAGAATTAAAGCGCGTGCCGACGCAGTGGTGGAGTGTTCAAGGCCAGCGTTTCCACAGCAATCGCTCGACTGCTGCGTTCTGGGTTCGAGTCCCACGTAAGGCATGGATGTTTGTGTATTGGGCGTAGTGTGTTCCGCCCCCTCTGGTGCGCCTGGGGCAACTTCTTAGGACGGCAAAATGGTTCACGTTCTAACCGCTGACGAAAGGCGAATGACGAAAGTTAAGTGCCTTGCCATTAAAAAAAAAAAGAAAGAAAAAAAGAATTAAAGCGCGTTTCAATCTTTTTGGGACACCCTGTATATTTTACTATATATAGGGAGTAAAAAAAGAACAGATGTATTCTTTTATATTTAAATTATGTCGAAAATTTTTAACTTTATAGTAATTACAAAATCCATATCAGTATTATTATAGCTTTTAATCATAATTATATGGGGGAAGTAAAAATTAAAAGAGAAAAGCATTAATCTAAGGTTAAGGAAACAAATAAAATTCAGAAATGAAATATTAAAAAGTTTATAAAATACCAAAATTGTGACTTTGAATCTGAAGAGATAATGTATGGTTTGTCAATGTAATATGGCATGATCTATCTCAAAATCTCTGGATGTGCTACCTGGGCGCCGACTCGAAAGATTAATTGGATTTCTGGAAATTTAAAATCATATAGCCCATATATTTTGCAAAACCTTTAAGTCTAATTTAAATTTCATTCCACAGATTATTTGGCACAATAAGACGTCTGAAATGCTAAAATGAAGCGAATTATAGGTAAACAAAGAAATAAAAAATTTCTCCAGATGATTATTAAACGTCCTTTATTTTGCTTTTGTATGCAAAACGTTATTATTTACAGTACTAGCCGCCTTCGGCGACCAGCCTGTTCGCTACCATTGAAAATTCTGACCGTGATAAACTCGCTAGCGCCATAACCCCGTGGAGTTAACAAAGTTTGTTTTAGTTTAATAACGTTAAAACTAATAATAAAATTTGAAGATGAAAAATAATGTTCTAGGGGGGGTTCTTGAAAATTGATTTGTAAAATGAATTTATTCTAATGTTTGTGAACTGTGAGATTCTGACGATATCCGTACCTGTAACCCTCCCTTTGATGTGTTCTCACAGTCGGGATCTGCTGCTCCTATGTTTTTTATAGAGGCATGCTCCTCTATTTTTTGTTTTACATAATTGAAATTGTATCCGTTTGTCTGCATTTTTAGTATTGCATCGAATGTGAATTTAATATTTAAGAAATAAAGATGCTGCTCAGCGAAAAAAAAATCTTTTTTTCTAAGATTGTCCCCACCACCATCCGATGCATATATGCACCTCGACAATCTCCATAAATTTATTTTTACTTTCCCTGCAATACATGGTAATGTATAAAGAAAGTATTGGAATCATGTCGAAAATCGCAACTCGAGTTTTCGACGGATCTACACGTTTCGAGACCTCTAGAATACGAAAAAACCATTTTTAGAGTGACGTCTCTGCAATATATGTATCCACTCTAACTCGAAAACTAATGGACCGAATTTCATAAAATTTGGTAGGTAAGAGTCTTGGGCGTGACCCTGGTGCTGATTAGTTTTTGGTACAATTCGGAAAAGAGAACCCGCCTTTTTTTGCGAAATGGCCCGCAAAAATTTCATTTATCCACTCTAGCTGAAATACTAATTGACCAAATTTCACAAAATTTAAATGATAAATCACTTGTGGGATAATCTGTTGCTAATTAGATTTTGGTACGATTCGGAAAAGAACAATCTGCCTTTTTTTTTTTTTGAGACAATGGCCCGCAAAAATCGTCAATATCTGAAAAAAGGGACTATGTATGTTCAAATGTATCAATTAAAGGCTTGTTTTGTACGTAATTTTTGACGAGAGAAAGAATAAGAAAAACTCTATTACTCTAGGACTAACCGTTCTCGAGATATTTGAGATATTTTGCATTTTTGTGATGCCGCCTTTGGGAAAATGCCAATTACCAAATAAAAGCACAAATTGAATTAAAAATGAAAATTTTGTGTTATTTTGTGCAATTAAACTGAATTTAATGAGTTCTTAAAGAAATATAAAAAGAATGAATTCGCATTTTCAGGGCAAGTCATGTGCTGCCCACATCAGATTTTTATTTAATTTTTTATTTCTTCAGTGTTTAAGTTTTTTGATTGTTATCCCAATCACCACCTGATGTATACAATACATCACAATAATTCAATCATTTAAATTTTATAATGACCGTATGCTAAGCTCTTAATTCCATCATCTAAAATATGACGTCTATCATCATAAGTACTTAATCCCATTTTAATTTGCTTAACAGTATAAATCTGATGATCTTTACTTGCAAATTTAAATTGTTCAACTCTATTATATCTTCGCCTTGTTAGACAGATATAGTAATCTTGAAGACAAATTAATTTTTTCACAGCATTCTTATTAACACCTTTAGCTGTTATCCTTTTAGAAAATGAAGTTCTGTATACGCAACCTAGTCAGAACCGTGACGTTACAACCCTCCCTCCACCATAGAAACACCGTGTGACTGTGGGTGAGAAATCGATCTCTGTTTTCGCGGTTTGGTAGAGAAATTAAAATCCGGATCGTGCGGCTACATTTTCCTATTTCCTGATCAGATTGGGCTTGTAAGAAAGCCTGATCTTTGAGCTTTCTAGAAATGTAAATTATTAGTCGAAATTATCGGTACTTTTGGCGAGACGAGGATTTAAAAACTAAAGTTAGTTTGAGCCGAAAGTGGCTCTTGTTTTAAAATATTTAAAAATTTAAAATCTTTAAGAATTTATCCCTGAGTTTTGAAATTGATATATTTTTACTCGCAATTGTTTGCTCTTTCTGATCGTGTGATCTGTCTTTTTCTACGACGTCCGGAAGGCGGAGAAAAGAGGGAAAATGGGGGGAAAGGTCGAAATCGCATAAAACATTAAATAACAAAAAAAATCCAAATTTTAAAAATCAGTTTTCTCGTGTCACCTTCCCACTCCCCTGGTCTCCAATTGCCATATTTCGTAACTCTGCGACGCGCGGTCGCTGAGCCTGTAGTGTATAACACAGACACACAAACATTGCTTTTATTATGCACCCAAAACATTTATATGCACCCAACTTATATGCACGGTTTGTATGCATTTTATCATACACCCAAAATACTTATATAGGTCCACGAACCGCTAAAGCACCCAAAACACTTATATATAGTCCTACGTAAGGAACAAACCGAAAACATTTATATATAGGCCCACGAAACACCGATGAACCCAAAACACTTATATATAGGCCCATGAAACGCCGATGCACTCTAAACACTTATATATGGATCGAACATACGACGATACACGCAAAAGACTTACATAGGCCGAAAAAACGCCGTTGCATCCAAAAACACTTATATATAGGCCAAACATACGCAGATAAACCCAAAATACTTATATATGCATACGAAACACCGATGCACCCAAAACACTTATATAGGGCCAGGAATCGCTGAAGCACCCAAAACACTTATATATAGTCCTACGTAGGGAATGAACCCAAAACACTTATATAAAGACCCACGAAACGCCGATACCCCCAAAACACTCATATGGGCCCACAAAATGCCAATGCACTCAAAAACACTTATATATAGTTTTATGTAGGTGGTAAACCGAAAACACTTATATATATGCCCACGAAACGCCGATGAACCCAAAACACATATATATAATCCCATGTACGTAACCCAAATCCCTTAAATATAGGCCCACCAAAAGCCGATGCACCCAAATCCCTTATATATAGGCCCACAAAACGCCAATGCACCCAAAACACTTATTAGGCCCACCAAACGCCGATGCACCCATAACACTTATATATATGCCCACGAAACGCCGATGTACCAAAAACACTTATATATAGGTCTACAAATCGCCGATACACCCAAACACTCATATAGGCCCACAAAACGCCGATGAACCCAAAAACACTTATATATAGGCCCGACATAGCCGATACACCCAAAACATTTATATAGGTTTACGAAATGTCGGTGCACCCAAAACACTTTTATAGACACAGAAACCGTTGAATTACCCAAAACACTTATATATAGTCCTACGAAGGTGATGAACCGTAAACACTTGCCCACGAAACCCAAATGAACACAAAACACTTATATATAGGCCCACGAAACGCCGATGTACCCAAAACACTTATATATAGGTTCACAAATCGCCGATGTACCCAAAACACTTACATATGACCTCAATATACGCCCATACACCCAAAACACATATACAGGTTCACAAGACGCCGAAGCACCCAAACACACATATAGGCCCAACACCCAAAACTATACACCCAAAACCCTTATGGCTTACGAAACGCCGATGCACCCAAAACACTTATATCGTCCGACACAAAGCACTTATATAGTCCCAGAAACTGCTGAAGCACCCATAACATTTATATATAGTCCTACACAATATTTATATATAGTCCGACACAAAACACTTATATAGTCCCAGAAACTGCTGAAGCACCCATAACATTTATATATAGTCCTACACAATATTTATATATAGTCCGACACAAAACACTTATATAGTCCCAGAAAATGCTGAAGCACCCATAACATTTATATATAGTCCTACGCAGGTGATGAACCGAAAACACTTATATATATGCCCACGAAACGCCGATGAACCCAAAACTTTTATATATAGGCTAATATAAATGATGAACCCAAAGCACTTATATATAGTCCCATGTAGGTGATGAACCCAAAGCACTTATATATAGGCCCACCAAAGGCCAATGCACTCAAAACACTTATATATGAACCCAACATACGCCGATACACCGAAAACTCATATATAGGCCCACAAGACGCCGAAGTACCCAAAAACAGATATATATGGGCCCAACATACTCCTGTACACCAAAAACACTTATGGTTTACGAAACGCAGATGCATCCAAAACACTTATATAGGACAAGGAACCGCTGAAGCCCCCAATACACTTATATATAGTCCTACGTAGGGAATGAACCCAAAACACTTATATATAGACCCACGAAACGCCGATACACCCAAAACACTCATATGGGCCCACAAAATGCCAATGCACTCAAAAACACTTATATATAGTTTTATGTAGGTGATAAACCGAAAACACTTATATATATGCCCACGAAACGCCGATGAATCCAAAACACTTATATATAGGCCCACAAAACGCTGATGCACACAAAACACTTATATATAGTCCCATGTAGGTGATGAACCCGAAGAACTTATATATAGGCCCATCAAACGCTAATGCACCCAAGTCACTTATATATCGGCCTACGAAACGCCAATGCACCCAAAACACTTATATAGGCCCATCAAACACTGATGAACCCAAAACATTTATATATAGGCCCACGAAACGCCGATGTACTCAAAACACATATATAAAGGTCCTCAAATCGCCTATGCACCCAAAATCCTTATATATGAGCCCAACAAATGCCGATAAACCCAAAACACTTATATAGGCCCACAAGACGCCGATGCACCCAAAAACACTTATATATAGTCCTACGTAGATGATGAACCAAAAACACTTATATATAGTCCTACGTAGGTGATGAACCGAAAACACTTATATATATACCCACGAAATGCCGATGAACCCAAAAGACTTATATATAGGAACACGAAACGCCGATGCACCCATAACTCTTATATATATTCCCATATAGGTGATGAACCCAAAGCACTTATATATAGTCCCATGTAGGTGATGAACCCAATGCACTTATATATAGGCACACCAAACGCCGATGCACCCAAATCACTTATATATGCGCCCACGAAACGCCAATGCACCCAAAACACTTACATAGGCTCACCAAACGCTGATGTACCCAAAACACTTATATGCAGGCCCACGAAACGCCGATGTACTCAAAACACTTATATATATGTTCAGAAATCGCCGATGCACCCAAAATACTTATATATGAGCCCAACATGCGCTATTACACCCAAAACACTAATATAGGCCCACAAAACGCCAATGCATTCAAAAACACTTATATATAGGCCTAACAAACGCCGATACACCGAAAATACTTATATAGGCTTATGAAACGCCGATACACACAAAACACTTATATAGTCCCAGAAACTGCTGAAGCACCCATAACATTTATATATAGTCCTACACAATATTTATATATAGTCCGACACAAAACACTTATATAGTCCCAGAAACTGCTGAAGCACCCATAACATTTATATATAGTCCTACACAATATTTATATATAGTCCGACACAAAACACTTATATAGTCACAGAAACTGCTGAAGCACCCATAACATTTATATATAGTCCTACGCAGGTGATGAACCGAAAACACTTATATATATGCCCACGAAACGCCGATGAACCCAAAACTTTTATATATAGGCCCATATAAACGATGAACCCAAAGCACTTATATAGAGTCCCATGTAGGTGATGAACCCAAAGCACTTATATATGGGCCCACCAAAGGCCGATGCACTCAAAACACTTATATATGAACCCAACATACGCCGATACACCGAAAACTCATATATAGGCCCACAAGACGCCGAAGTACCCAAAAACAGATATATATGGGCCCAACATACTCCTGTACACCAAAAACATTTATGGTTTACGAAACGCAGATGCATCCAAAACACTTATATAGGACAAGGAACCGCTGAAGCCCCCAATACACTTATATATAGTCCTACGTAGGGAATGAACCCAAAACACTTATATATAGACCCACGAAACGCCGATACACCCAAAACACTCATATGGGCCCACAAAATGCCAATGCACTCAAAAACACTTATATATAGTTTTATGTAGGTGATAAACCGAAAACACTTATATATATGCCCACGAAACGCCGATGGACCCAAAACACATATATATAATCCCATGTAGGTAACCCAAAACCCTTAAATATAGGCCCACCTAACGCCGATGCACCAAAATCCCTTATAGATAGGCCCACAAAACGCCAATGCACCCAAAACACTTATTAGGCCCACCAAACGCCGATGCACCCATAACACTTATATATATGACAACGAAACGCCGATGTACCAAAAACACTTATATATAGGTCTACAAATCGCCGATACACCAAAACATTCATATAGGCCCACAAAACGCCGATGCACCCAAAAACACTTATATATAGGCCCGACATAGCCGATACACCCAAAAAATTTATTTAGGTTTTCGAAATGTCGGTGCACCCAAAACACTTATATAGGCACAGAAACCGTTGAATTACCCAAAACACTTATATATTGTCCTACGTGGGTGATGAACCGTAAACACTTGCCCACGAAACCCAAATGAACACAAAACACTTATATATAGGCCCACGAAACGCCGATGTACCCAAAACACTTTTATATGGGCCCACGAAACGCCGATGTACCCAAAACACTTATATATAGGTCCACAAATCGCCGATGTACCCAAAGCACTTACATATGAGCTCAACATACGCCGATACACCCAAAACACATATACAGGTTCACAAGACGCCAAAGCACCCAAACACACATATAGGCCCAACACCCAAAACCCTTATGGCTTACGAAGCGCCGATGCACCCAAAACACTTATATAGGTCCTCAAAACACTTATATATAGTCCTACGTGAAGAATGAACCGAAAACACTTGTATATAGGCCCACAAAACGCCGATGAACCTAAAACACTCATATAGGTCCACAAAACGCCGATGCAACCAAAGCACTCGTATAGGCCCACAAAACTCCGATGCAACCCAAAACACTTAGATATAGGCTCAGCATACTTCGATACACCTAAAACACTTATATAGGCTTACGGACCGTTGATGAACCAAAACACTTACATAGGCCCATGAACCACTGAAGCGCCCAAAACATTTATATATAGTCCTACGTAGGTGATGAACTGAAAACAGTTATATATAGGACAACGAAACGCAGATGAACCCAAAACACATATATATGGGCCCAACATACGCCGAAACATCCATATAGGCCCACAAAATGCCGATGCACCAAAAAGCACTTATATATAGTCCTACGAAACGCCGATACAACCAAAACACTCATATAAACCCACAAAATGCCGATGCAACCAAAAACACTTATATATCGTCCTACGTAGGTGGTAAACCGAAAATAATTATATATATTCCTATGTAGGTGATGAACCGAAAACTGTTATATATATGCCCACGAAACGCCGATGAATCCAAAACACTTATATATAGGCCCACAAAACGCTGATGCACTCAAAACACTTATATATAGTCCCATGTAGGTGATGAACCCGAAGTACTTATATATAGTCCCATGTAGGTGATGAACCCAAAGCACTTATATATAGGCCCATCAAACGCTAATGCACCCAAGTCACTTATATATCGGCCTACGAAACGCCAATGCACCCAAAACACGTATATAGGCCCATCAAACACTGATGAACCCAAAACACTTATATATAGGCCCACGAAACGCCGATGTACTCAAAACACATATATAAAGGTCCTCAAATCGCCTATGCACCCAAAATACTTATATATGAGCCCAACAAATGCCGATACACCCAAAACACTTATATAGGCGCACAAGACGCCGATGCACCCAAAAAAAATTATATATAGTCCTACGTAGGTGATGAACCGAAAACACTTATATATATACCCACGAAATGCCGATGAACCCAAAACACTTGTATATAGGAACACGAAACGCCGATGCACCCAAAACTCTTATATATATTCCCATATAGGTGATGAACCCAAAGCACTTATATATAGTCCCATGTAGGTGATGAACCCAAAACACTTATATATAGTCCCGTGTAGGTGATGAACCCGAAGTACTTATATATAGTCCCTTGTAGGTGATGAACCCAAAGCACTTATATATAGGCCCATCAAACGCTAATGCACCCAAGTCACTTATATATCGGCCTACGAAACGCCAATGCACCCAAAACACGTATATAGGCCCATCAAACACTGATGAACCCAAAACACTTATATATAGGCCCACGAAACGCCGATGTACTCAAAACACATATATAAAGGTCCTCAAATCGCCTATGCACCCAAAATACTTATATATGAGCCCAACAAATGCCGATACACCCAAAACACTTATATAGGCCCACAAGACGCCGATGCACCCAAAAACACTTATATATAGTCCTACGTAGGTGATGAACCGAAAACACTTATATATATACCCACGAAATGCCGATGAACCCAAAACACTTGTATATAGGAACACGAAACGCCGATGCACCCAAAACTCTTATATATAATCCCATATAGGTGATGAACCCAAAGCACTTATATATAGTCCCATGGAGGTGATGAACCCAATGCACTTATATATAGGCACACCAAACGCCGATGCACCCAAATCACTTATATATGCGCCCACGAAACGCCAATGCGCCCAAAACACTTATATACAGGCCCGCGAAACGCCGATGTACTCAAAACACTTATATATATGTTCAGAAATCGGCGATGCACCCAAAATACTTATATAGGAGCCCAACATATGCTATTACACCAAAAACACTAATATAGGCCCACAAAACGCCAATGCATTCAAGAACACTTATATATAGGCCTAACAAACGCCGATACACCGAAAATACTTATATAGACTTATGAAACGCCGTTACACACAAAACACTTATATAGTCCCAGAAACTGCTGAAGCACCCATAACATTTATATATAGTCCTACACAATATTTATATATAGTCCGACACAAAACACTTATATAGTCCCAGAAACTGCTGAAGCACCCATAACATTTATATATAGTCCTACGTAGGTGATGAACCAAAAACACTTACATATAGTCCTACGTAGGTGATGAACCGAAAACACTTATATATATGCCCACGAAACGCCGATGAACCCAAAACTTTTATATATAGACCCATACAAATGATGAACCCAAAGCACCTATATATAGTCCCATGTAGGTGATGAACCCAAAGCACTTATATATAGGCCCACCAAAGGCCGATGCACTCAAAACACTTATATATGAACCCAACATATGCCGATACACCGAAAACTCACATATAGGCCCAAAAGACGCCGAAGTACCCAACAACAGATATATATGGGCCCAACATACTCCTGTACACCAAAAATACTTATGGTTTACGAAACGGAGATGCATCCAAAACACTTATATAGGACAAGGAACCGCTGAAGCCCCCAATACACTTATATATAGTCCTTCGTTGGGAATGAACAGTAAACACTTGTATACAGGCCCACGAAACGCCGATGAACCCAAAACACTTATATATAGGCCTACGAATCGGCGATACTCCCAAAACACTCATATAGGCCCACAAAACGCCGGCGCCACCAAAAGCACTTAGCTACAGGCTCAACATACCCCGATACACTTAAAACACTTATATAGGATTACAAAACGTCGATGCACCCAAAACTCTTATATAGTAGGTCCAGGAACCGCTGTTGCACCCAAAACATTTATATATAATCCTATGTATGAACCTATATATGAACCTATATATGGTCCTATATATGAACTAAAAACAGTTATATATAGGACCACGAAGCGCCGATGAGCCCAAAACATTTATATATAGGCCTACGAACTGCTAAAGCCCCCAAAACACTTATATATAGTTCCATGTAGGTGATGAACCTAAAGCACTTATATATAGGCCTTCGAAACACGATGCACCCAAAACACTTATATATTGGCCCACGAAAAGCCAATGCACCCAAAACACATATATGGGCCCACGAAACGCCGATATACCCAAAACACTTACATATAAGACCACAAATTGCCGATGCACCAAGAACACTTATATATGAGCCCAACATACGCTGATATACCCAAAACACTTATGTCTTACGAAACGCGGATGCACCCAAAACACTTATATAGGTCCAGGAACCGCTGAAGCACCCAAAACACTTATATATAGTCCTTCGTCGGGAATAAAACGAAAACACTTATATATAGGCCCACGAAACGCCGATACAACCAAATACTCTTATATATAGACCCAAAACACTTATATAGGCTTTCGAAACGCCGATGCACCCAAAACACTTATATAGGCCCAAGAAGGGCTGAAGCACACAAAAGACTTATATATAATCCTACGTAGATGATGAACCGAAAACATTTATATATATGCCCACAAAACGGCGATTCACCCAAAACTCTTATATATAGGCCAACGAACCGCCGAAGCACCCAAAACACTTATATATAGTCCCATGTAGGTGATGAATCCAAAGTACTTATATATAGACCCACAAAACGCCAATGCACCCAAAACACTTATATGGGCCCACCAAACGCCGATGCATCCGAAACAATTACACATAGGCCCACGAAACGCCGATAGACCCAAAACACTTATATACAGTCCCACGAAACGCCGATGCACATAAAACACTTATATATTGGCCCACGTATGTGATGAATCCAATACACTTATATATAGGTTCACGCATGTGATGAACCGAAAACTCTTATATATATATAGGCCCACGTATGTGATGACCACAAAACACTTATATATAGGTCCACGTATGTGATGAACACAAAACGCTTATATATAGGCCCAAGTATGTGATGAATCCAAAACGCTTATATATATATATATAGGCCCACGTATGTGATGAATCCAAAACGCTTATATTTAGTCCTACAAAGCGCCGATGAACCCAAGACACATATATATATAGGTCCACGTATGTGATGAACCCAATACACTTATAATATAGGTTCACACATGTGATGAACCCAAAGCACTTATATATAGGCCCACGTTTGTGATGAACACAAAACACTTATATATATGCTCACGAAACGCCGATGTCCCCAAAACATTTATATATAGGCCCACCAAGCGCATATACAAACAAAACACTTATATATAGGCCCGCCAAATGCCAATGCACCCAAGACACATATATATAGGCCCACGAAATGCCGATGCACCCAAAACACTTATATAAGTCCATAAAAAGCCGATTTAAGGAAAACACAAACCCGACGCACCCGAAAGCACTTATAGTATATCAGCTCAACATACGCCGATACACACTAAACGCTTATTTAGGGGCCACGAAAAGTCGATGCATTCAAACCACTTATATATAGGCCCGCGAACTATCCAAAACTTTTATACATGTTCTCATGTAGGTGATAAACCCAAAACACTTATATATTGGCCCAGGAGAAGCCGAAGCACCCGAAAAATTTATGTGTAGGCCCGAGAAACGACAATGAACCAAAAACACTTATGTAAGAGCCCACGAAACGCCGATGCACCCAAAACATTTGTATATAGGTCCACGATTTTTATAGGTGTAATAGAGGAATTAAACTTTTTACAAATGTTCGAATATATATGTATCTTAACTAATCCATCATTTGCTGCAGAATCTTTTCTCAAGAATCGATTGAAAATTGACTCCATTTTCACCCAATCACAGTGAGTAAAATTTTTTTAGGACCAGGCTGAAGATTAAAAGAAAATACGCGATAAAAACAATTATTAGCAAGTCCATGTTTAAAAGCTGATTACTTATTCGTAACTGTAACTCATATCGTTTGATATTTTGTTTTGAATTGTGTTAATTTGATATATTTATATTATTTCTCTTTCTTTCATTATTTCTTATAAAAGTCATGCTTTATTGCTAAAATTTTCACAATTTGTGAACGGTTTTTCACTATATGTGTACGATTTTTTATCACCTGTGAATATATTTTCAGTGTTTTAATAAACTCGCCGAGTTATTAGAACTAAAAAATCTTTTCAAAGATGTATTTCGATTCCACAGAGTACCCAGCGGATGACCCCATGGAAGGCACCTCAGAGCTTTTTGCTTCTGTGTTAGGTGATGCCAGTGCAGAGCAATGGGAATCTTTCAAGAAACAGAGTGAGGTATGTTAATATATTTCCTTCCGCTATGTAATGGTCATGAATTGAAACTAATATAAATAATTGTTCATAAATTATGACTTATGCCATTCAAATATAAGCAAGATAAATGTAGCTATAAAAACTCAACTTTTTTATGCTATCAAAAATTAGCTTATTTAGTAATTTCATAACACAGATATCTGCTTTTAATAAAATATTGTATATCACCATTTCCTTAATTGGTACTATGTTTTGATAGCTCAAGTTTGCATTTTTTTCTATGAGCTGGATCCAACTTAGGATATGTGGAAGTTTCTGTGTAACATCTCAATCCTCTGTTCTTCATGCACTAACCGTCTACAGTACTTTGTGTTTCATTCTATCCCACGGTAGCTAAACATCGCAGTCCTGTACTCTTGATTATTGTATGTCAATGGTGTGACACTGACTTTGTCGCCACATGCTCCTATGCAGCATTCGCTAATGAACCAATTTTGCCTACATGAACCTGACATATTTACACCTGTTGTTAAGGGATTAAAGCATAGCCAATAAGAGACTATGCCATTAGAAGCTCGTGGTTCTAAAAACAGATGTAGTAATAACAATTTATTTATATTTTATTTTTCTTGTTTTTCAATGTTATTATTTTTTAAAACTTTTGTTATTTTCAAAGAAACCCTGTAAAATTATATTTATTAAATAATTGGCTTTATTTTTAATCAACGATATTTATTTTAAATATACATCGTTTTAAAACATTATTTGCATTTCTGTTAATTTAAATTACTGAATTGTTCAAGAAAGAGAGCCCCAAAATATTGTTTGCCAAGGCACTGGTATGGTAGTATGACACTGCCATATTTTGGTATAGCAGTATGGCACTGTCATACCAAATTCACAATAAAACCCTACCCTAGTTACAATATATAATACAATAGCAGTAACATTATTAATTATCATTACAGTACTATTATTGCCATTAAATCCCTTAAGTATTGTGGTGTGATTGATAATGTTGGGCGGTTGTGGGATGTAGGATACATTTCTGCAGAACCTGCTTTCTAGACTTAGATTTGCCACTGATATCTGGTATATATAGGACTATTATCAAAAATGCTGCTGAATACAGGGTGTCTGGTTATCGGGTAATGTTGGGGATATTTTCCTGACTGTAAAAGTTAAAGATATTAGAAATTTAATAGGAAATAAGAATAATTTGTATATTTTTGTAGGGAAAAATTTGTATGTGTTCATTTATTTCACCATACCTGAATCAGTGCCATGCTCTGTTTTCTTTAAAGTACACCTGAAAGCTTATTTGTTTAGACATATGTATAGATTGTTAGACAATGATCCTCCCTCCTGACATTCCCTGTATGAGGATTTAGGTTTCCACATTTTCTATGTGAATAAACCTAATGGGGGAAGGAAGTAATTTTGTCTATTAAACATAAACAACTGGCCTTCTGTTATAAAGGTCTGCATGTGCCTAATTTTAACATTTTTGCCAGGCCCGAGGATATTAAGATTTGACCTCATCCTTTTCAAAATAATTCATCTGACCCAGCACAAAGACACTCTAAGCTTGGCCCAATTTTTTTTAAATACATTGAAGCCTATCTAATGCTAATGCACTGTTGCCTCATATCATGATCAGCATTTTCTATTTAAGGAATTAAACACAAGTTTTATTACATAGTGTAAAGAACCTTGCTGTCCCAACCATGAATAGAACCACTTATATCCTTTGTTTATTGAGAATTTTGTTTCCTACATAATTTCAAATTTGTCTATTTCACTTTTAATATATCTTTAACTTCCTTATTTATTTTTTCACCACCCCAAATTTATTAAAAGCATTGCCTGGCCCAGTCCAAAGTAATTTCCTTAAAATTCAGGCCGGGTTAGGCCTAAGACTTCAGACCAGACCTGAGCCTATACAGATCTCTATCCTGGGGTTGATAGGTAAGTGGTCAGAGCACAGAGATTGTACTCACAAGACAAGAGTTTAATTCCTGGCTCTGCCCAAACTCATTACATGGAGTACTGGCATGTTAAATCTGTGAGTCCAAAAGTTCTTTCGAGAAGTTAGTGATAGGGAAAGGAAGGTACGAGGTCTGTGGATGTCATCCCCATTGGATTCCAACCTAAATTGAGTAGCACTACCCCAACCATCTAAACAGATGCCTTACACCTTTGGATAGGTCGAAAGAAGGAAAGTCCTTTATCCTGTTTACAAATAGTATCAGTTTTATGTTTGAATGCTTCTAAAGTCTGTTTTAGAAAAATAATTTGTTAAAGATCTAAAAATGTCATGCATCTTATAAATAGACCTTGTTGAGCAGATGATGATAATATGAATAGCATATATAATAGTCAATTCCCAATGTAATGAATTCTTATCGAACATATTCACAGTCTGAATTAATATAGTTTTAAACAATTTACACATCTCTTTTATAATTTTATTAGTACAATGTAATTAGTAACCTGATTCACTGGTATGTTATTCTTAAACAAAATTTCTGCTCACCAGTGGCAAGTACATTTTTTTCATCTAGTGAGTAAAAAATCTCCATATTATTTGTTGTTGTATTCAATGTTTTATCCCATTCTAGAAAATGATACAATATTTATGAAAATCAAAATCTTCAATGACTCTTCCACTCACTGTTGAAATGCTTTTTAATGTGACTCATCCCTCAACTCAGTAAAATATAATCAGGGGATTGGTGTTATACCCCCTCCCGAGGAACCTATTGAAGGTCAAAGAAATAATATTTCGGAAAATATGAAACAAAATATTTGAATACCAAACATCTTCCCCTACTTATCCTTCCAAATTATTTTATTGTGCTGCTACTGAAATAGTTAAACTTGTATTAACAAACTGTAATTGCTATGTCATAAAACTGAATGCTCACTTACCGTGGACACTACTAATATAAACTGACACTGTTACAAGGAAAATTAACAATCCTGCTTATCCATTGCATTAGCAATTTTAATTTAGAATTAACTCTTGATAAATGGTATGTTTTGACTGATAAAGGTACTGAAAAAAATAAATAGCTATCCACTTTGTGTATTCCCCCCCCCCCCCACACACACACACACAAATCATTATCTGTGTATATAGGTACATTTTGCATACATAATACTTGACTATTATGTGTATGTT
Organism: Amaurobius ferox; assembly: GCA_951213105.1. Taxonomy (NCBI): domain Eukaryota; kingdom Metazoa; phylum Arthropoda; class Arachnida; order Araneae; family Amaurobiidae; genus Amaurobius; species Amaurobius ferox. The sequence goes on from OX578146.1 coordinate 112,057,954, forward strand.
TATGGGGGGTTTTCCCCCATAATAATTGCATGAATGTAAATAAATTTTACTTCAAATATTTATTTTTTAAGAAATGACAATTATGTTATGCAAAATTGTTTTTTATATTGTACTGTACTGATGAGTAAACTCTGAACTGAAATTTCTTACCCTGACTTATTTCTCTCTCAAATGTTAAACTCTTTTTAGCTTGGAATGCACCTTATTGATGACGACAGTGATGGAGAAAGCTACTATTCTGATAGATCTATTTCTCCAACTGGTGAAGATGGATATTTTACTGTAAGATTTTTACCCATATTTTTTCACTTTGTACTATACAGGGTGAGTCGGAATTGTTTTTACAAAAGTAGAGGGGTGATAGTACCCCACCAGACGAGCAATAATTACCATGGAACATAGGGGCGCATTGCACTCAGAGAGGCAGAAAAGAGTATAATTAGAATACGAACCTGCACGTACAGCAGTGTTGAGAAAGCGAATGAACGATACCAAACGTTACACAAATATATTTATTGTACAGCGACAAACTCACAGCAAGTGCTCAAAGTGGCGACCATGCGTGTCGTTGCACCATTCACTCCGGCGAAGGAATGCCTGATGCACCCTCTTGAAGATTCTGTGTGTTGTATTAATGTGGTCTGCGGCAACAACAATGCGCGCGATGAGATCTTCCGCCGAGACCACAGGCGTCTCGTACACTAAAGATTTCATGTGGCCCCAGAAGAAAAAGTCCAGTGGGTTGAGGTCTGGTGAGCGAGGAGGACACACCACGTCCGATCCAGTGTGCGGGATATATGGCATTCAAGAAGTTCCGGACCGTGATGGAAAAGTGTGCCGGGGCTCCATCATGCATAAACCACATGTCGCTCTGGATGTGGAGCGGAACTGCCTGCAATAAACGGGGTAGCACGTGTTCCAAAAAGATACGGTATGTTGCACCGGACAAACTGTCTGGCAGGATGTACGGGCCGACCAGGTAATCACCAAGGAAACCTGTCCAGATGTTCACGGTAAATCTGTGCTGGTGTTTACGATGGGTTGTGCAGTGGGGATTACAGGCAGACCACACGTGTTGATTGTGCATGTTGAAAATGCCTTCTCTGCTGAACGTTGCCTCATCGCTAAATAAAACTAATGCAGGCAATCGTGGATCGGTATTCCTTATTCCGAGCATCCACTGCACAAAGGCTGCCCAGTGGGGATAATCATCTGGGTGCAAAGATTGCACGTGGTAGGGGTGCATGCGTTCCTCGTGTAAAATACGCCACACCACTTTCTGAAAAACATGCATTTCGTCTGCCACCGCTCGCGTACTGGTGGACGGAGCTGCTGCAAATCTTCTCAGGACTCGCTCTTCCAGTTCAGACATTCGTGCAATTCGCAAACGTCCTGCATTGCTGTTAGCGATGACAAACAACCCAGTTTTTCGCAGTCGTCGATCGACACTGGCAAAGGTAGGATGACTGGGAATACGACACGTTGGAAACCGCTGCTTGTACAATCTTCGTGCTGCGTGTCCATTTCCTTTGACTTCACCGTATGTGAGGCCAATTCCTCGAAGGTGTACTCCGCAATAGCATTCACGCAACGTGTCGGACGTTATCACGGGAATAACTTGCAGCGTTGAAGTTGTGCCGGTTTTTAAAGGGCAACGTGTGCTCTGATTGGCTATTGTCAGAACCTACTAGGAGCCAGATATGCTGATTCTGCTCCCTGGACATTTGCATACGGTAACTGCTTTCGTGTCTGGCGTAGGAGATACTACGTAGGCAGGTACACAATGACGTCTAAGGTGCTGACTGGCTGACTGCATCATGCTCGATGTGGTTTGACATGCCTCTTTTCTGCCTCTCAGAGTGCAATGCGACCCTATGTTCCATGGTAATTATTGCTCGTCTGGTGGGGTACTATCACCCCTCTGCTTTTGTAAAAATAATTCCGACTCACCCTGTATATAACAGATAAGTCTACTGTGTTTAGTGTGAATCTTTTGTTTTGGTGGTTGTTATTTTTACAATTTCCAAATATAAATCAAAATATTTTCTTTTCACATATCTTAAGTAATTTCTAAATTTTGAAATATTTCTTAGAAAAATTTCCATTAAAAGGATTTTATCACATTGCTACAAATTGCTAGATTTATTCTGATACAATTGGTACTAGTAGTTTCGTGTGTGTAACTCGTGGCACATTATGTTCCCACTTCCGACCTTTAGCAGCAACACTTTTTTTTTACAATTTGCTTAGACATTGAGTTTTATTATTAATTAGTAGGTACTTCTCTAATGTGCTAATTATGGTGGGATTATCATTAATTGTGTGAAGTACTTGAGAAAAATAATTATTTCAAGTCAATGTGTGCTGTTACTTGAAAACAGATTACTTGATGTATGTTGCTGCTGTTGCTCCTATTGCATTTTCTTTTATAGCATATAGCATGTTTTTTGTTACGATATAGGCTCACTAGCACTCATTAAGCTTTAAATACAAACATTTTTCTCAATAACTACTTAACATAAATGAATGTTAACCTTACTATAATTAGCAAATTAGAAGAACAAATTAAGAGTGATGTCTTAGTTACTTTAAAAATGTAAAAAATTATATGCCATTATACTGTTAGTCTGCTAGTATAGTTATAGTCATACTAATAGACTAATGTATAGTTGCACATAGCTTCCAATTCTATTAGCTTTTCTAAAAAGCTCTCAGGTTTTTGTGATTTCTTCTGGTGTCCAGTTTTTTAATGAGAATCTCCCGATTTTTGTCAATTTTTTTTTAGAATTCTTTTAAGTAAGGGATCTTTCAATAAATATTCTCTCTCAAAGGAAATTTCGATCAAACTTGTCACCACCATTTTGTTTTTTCTGTACATGAATCTAGCACCAGCACTAAGTTGTATCATTTTCACTTTATTGCTAGATTATTGTTTCATATAAGTATGATTTTGCTTGTAGATTACCTTCCTGTGTAATGCTGAAACATATTTTCCGTCCATGTTTACTTTTAAATTATGTGAATTAAAAATTACTGCACATTAATTTCTTTGTAGTATTTTTCATTATTAACTAATATTTTCATAAAATATTAATTATTTTTTAAGGGTGATTTCATGTATAGATTACATTCCCATGTAATGTTGAAACATATTTTTCTATCCATGTTTACTGATCCAAGTTTATTCATCCACGTTTAGTCATGGTGTGAATTAAAAACCCCTACTCTGAGCTCTCTATACATCGAACTACTCAGTGTAAAGGCTCCAAAATTGTTGAACCTACTATTCAAGACATGGGGAAAGGGATTACGCGAAAAAAAAAATTAGTTCCAGAAACACCGATAGGTGGCGCTGTACAACAGAAAATATGCTGAAAAGACGCAAAATACACATTTGTAACACATTTTATTCGAACATACCAAACATTCATATCACAAGGACCTTATCGATGCAGAGAATGCTGCTCAATATGGTTCCCTTCTTCAAGATGTAAAATCTGCAGTCTGTGGGCAGCTTGTTCAACTGCGGATCGTAATTGGTCTATTGAGATGCTTCTCACATGCAGAGTGATACTGTCTTTCAAATCTGCCAAGGTTACCAGACGTCCTCGATAAACAAGACTTTTTAAGTATCCCCACAGCCAAAAATCACAGGGATTAAGATCTGGAGAATGAGATGGCCAGGTTGTCGGAAACGCACGACTAATTACTCTACCATTAGTAAAATGTTGCCGAAGAAACTGCTGTACACAGAGTCTAATGTGTGGAGGCGCTCCATCTTGCATAAAGGTAATTGAATCAAGACATTGGTACTGTTGCAATTAGGGTACAACAAAATTTTCGAGCATGTTTTGTACCTCCTGGCCATCACGGTGCATGTCACAGGGCCATTGGGAGTAGCCTCTTCGAAAAAGAAAGGTCCAAGAATGAATGTGGCTGTGAATCGACACCAGACTGTAACTTTCGGTGAGTGAAGTAGAATCTCTTGGAAGGTACAAGGGTTTTCCGTGTCCCAAATGCGACAGTTATGGGTGTTGACTGTTCCACTTAGATGGAAATGCACTTCATTGCTCCATAAAATCTGCCATGACCACGATGCATCCACTTCAACTCTAGCCAGAAATGTCAATACAAAGGTCAGTTGCTTCTCCCTGTCGATGGTCAGCAAGTGGTGATTGTGACTAATTTTGTATGGGAAAAAATGCACTATGTTTCTCAGTACGTTCCGCACTGTGCTGTAGGGAACACCCAATTGTCGTGACACTCCACGTGCACTACTACAGCCTATACCGTTATCCATTGATTGTTCAACAATAGCGGTGGCAACATCGTCAACGACATCTGAACAACCCGATTTGCGTCCTTGACCCGACTAAACTCCAAGATGTCCAGTTTTCTCGAATCAAGCATTCATTCTCCTGAGAGCTTGTGGAAGTAATGGTCCTTTGCGCAAATTCTTAAATCGACGAAACTCTCGAAGTGCAGCTGCAGCATGTCCTTTGTTTTCATAAAACAGCTTCACAAGCAGAGCGCGTTCTGGCAGTGTGAGCCATCGCTGATAAGAATAAAAATTTCCCAGTTTTATCCCCTTTTATGCCCAGAACATAGTAGCTGCAAACCAAGGGTTTATGCAAATTTTTGTGCTTACAGTGCGAAATTGCAGTTACAATGACAGTTTGAGTTTCTTCACTTTTTTATCTTCTTTTTTTTCATATCAGCAAAAGAAATTAAAAAAGAAAAATTCCATATTGCATGTGTTTGTTTTTTTGTGATTATTTTGTGTCTTTTCAGCATATTTTCTGTACAGCGCCACCTATCGGTGTTTCTGGAACTGATTTTTTTTTTCGCGTAATCCCTTTCCCCCATGTCTTCAATAGTAAGTTCAACAATTTTGGAGCTTTTGCACTGAATAGTTCGATGTATAGAGAGCTCAGAGTATGGGGTGTTTTAATTCTGACCACCCAGTATATATATGCAATGCTAGTTCAACTTTATTACATTTTTTAAATATTGTAAAATTTACAAAATGTTTGAAAAATTAAAGCTTTTCATCAAGCAAAATTATTAATTTCAGTCTCAAAAGCAGGGTTTTTTAGCCTTTAAAAGTGCATAAAAATTGTTTAATTCCTAAAGTAAATTTTTTAAAATCTTATAACTGCATAAATTTGAATGAAAGTGCATAAATGTGCTTTATTTTCTTAGTGGTGGAACACTTAGTTAGGGGGTTCATACACATTAGGGAGAACCTGTAAATATCAGGGAATAAAAAAAATAGCTAAAAACACCTGGAAAAATGCATATTTTCATTAGAAACCTATAAAATTTTCTTACATTTTTTGTCCCTTGCCCAGATATCTGAAATACCTATTGAATTTGAAATGCTGAACTAGAGAAAAAAAAGTTATAATGAATGCATAATTGCATTATTTTTTTTATTGAAAATGTAATGTTTTATCTAGACTTAAAAATTAGGATTTTCACATAGTAACAAGTGGCCAGTAGACTGCTGTTTATTATCCACTCCACTCTATCACAGATTTTTGTAAAATTGATAAATAATGTTATATTTACTTTATGTGATATATATACATATGTTATTATATATATGTGAGGGTTGGGAATTAGGGAGAGAAGAAAGACACAATTAATTATCTAGACAGTTTTCTGATTAAAACTGAATAGGGGAGGGGAGTGGTAGCTGCTTAGTTGTTTCATTTAATTGCCACACTTCATTGCTTAATCAACCTGTACCGAGTGTCTATTTTAGGTCTGGTTTTATCGTTGTATTCTGAAATAATTAATAAGATATTAAGAATTAAAATATTACTTCCTTGTTACTTAAGTATAAAGAGTGGAGATCAAAATATTTTCTACATTATTTAGGTAGGTCTTTAATTATTTATTGCAATAGATGACAACAACTTATTTATTTAATTATTTGATGTCATAATAGGATGCTAAATAGTATCCTTGAAACAAAATCCTTGTTTATTTATTGTTTGGCAGTAAACCTGCAAATTTATACAAATTCCAATCGAAAAGTCAGGATTTTTTTTTTTCAGCAATCGAGTATAAACCCTATTAGTGCATTTATGAAATTACAATAGAAGCAGAAAACATTGCTCTTGATGCATCCAAGAGTAATGATCAGGATCAGGTTTCAAATTACCCTGATGCTTATCATTTCTGTATGGGAAAAAAGGTCATGTCTTTCTTATTTCATGATTCAATATTTTCCTATTTCTTCAATAATCCTGGTTTCCTGAGTCTGATTATGGATATCTGCTGCACCCATAATCGTAGTCTCTCTGATAAATTGCAGGGCTTCATTGTGCACCATTTTATTTTAATTTAGTTTGCAACTATATCAAAAACTGTTTAATCATCTAATTAGAAAATCTATCTTCTGGTTTTATGATTCATTGGTAAAAACTCTAGAAAAACTGTGCGTTTTCTTATTTGTGTGTGATCATTTATAAAAAATGTCATCTAAAGTCTGAAAATATTCTCAAATTAATAATTAAAAAAATCGGAGTAAATTTTGCTGAAATTTCAGAAATTTTTTACCTATGCTCGTTGTTGCTAAGTTTTATATTCTAACAACAGGGATTGCATGATTGTAATCTCCATCCTATAAATTCAGAAACATTTATGTGCATTTGATGCAATTTTTTAAAGACATTGAAAAAATATTTTCACAGCTGAAAATAGTAGCATAATAAATTGATTTTTCTCCTGCTTAAATATTTTTTGTTGCACGCAATTTCGTAAGAATTCGTTCAAAATGTTTCGTACTGTTCAAATCAAATTATGTTTCTAGAATATCATTACAACTGTGTGAATGCTCTCATTATATTCTGTAGAGTTTAATAAAGCTTTCTAATGCACTAACCACCATTAGAAACCAATCCAGTAACTTCTTTAAAAAGTTCTTAACTTGCAATAGTTCTTTGAGTATCCTTTGACCGCATTGTTGCTAAATATGCAAGTGTAATGTATGTCTAAATAAGTGTGCCTAAACATACTTTCATCTGCTGCACCCCTCTGCTGCATCCCTCTGCTGCTTGGTTGCATGTAATCCAGGTACACTTACTGTACAAACATTACATGAACTTTATTAGCTCAAGCTAAGAAGTCTAGTCTTTAAAGCTAAGTTCTAACATAATTCAATTACACCCTAAATATGCCTATGTCTGCTGTGTGGGTTAAATATGCTTTAAATTAGCATGAAAGGCACATGCAGTCGGTATAGTGCAGGGGTCGGTAAGTAATTTTAGGTGGGGTCCGGATACTTTTGAAAATTTGTATCGAGGTCCAGAAAAAAAACTTACATTCCTTAGTAGTTTTTTATTTTAATTTTCACTCGTAAAATAATATGAAATACAGTAGATATGCATATTTGCATTCAAAAATCAATGGGAGAAGTAACATTTGCGGTCTTGAGCCAGTTTTTTAAAGTTAGGTTCACGCGGGGAGCAGCTTATGCAAAGAATGTCTTCAAGGTGGGCTGCCTTTAATCTCGAGCAATATTCGTTTTTCAAAAAATTCATTTTTGAAAATGAAGTTTCACAGACATAATGATTTACTTTCAATATCCAAAAATCGAACGAAAATGGACATTTGTTCCTCATCAACAATGCCGCATGATTCATCAAGTGCTATGGCGTAGCAAGGCGCCTTCTGCAGAAGTTCGAGCAAACTACTTTTATTGTCAGCAGCCAAAATTTCGGTTCTTCTTGTATTGCTTCTTGCCGACAATGGAATACCTTGAATTGCGGCAACAACATCCTTTTTCTCTTCAAAAAGTGTCGCGGCCACTTCCGACATACATTTTTTTACTATCTCAGAGTCTGAAAATGGCTTCTGGTGTTTATTAAGCGTCCAACACACACGCAACGCTGCTTCTGCAGATTTTTCTTGCTCGCTCATAGAGCAAGCTAGTAAGACCGTGCTTCTTTTGTAAGAAGCTAGATATGCCTGGAGTTTTTCTTGACGAGCTTCACTATCCAGAGGAAAATTTTTATGCAACTGCTGATGAGTTGTTTCGTAGTGTCGCTTTAAATTGCCACTTTTAACAAGAGCGACAGTTCTATTGCATATGAGGCAAACTGGAACAACTCCAGGCCTCTCAAGCAGTGTAAAACAATATTGTTCAGTCCACTCAGTCAAAAACTTCCTATTTTCATTATCAACTTTACGCTTTTTAAGATCCATATTGATGAAAAAGAAACGTTATAAGCCTCGATAATAACAAAACGCTCCGTATGAGATCGCAACAACTACTGACCAAGTGATTCGATGACCGCTTCCGTGTCACAGTGTATGCTGGTGCACAACAAAGGACCGCACCGCAAAGGGGAGGCGCTTCCATGCCCAAGGTTGCCGCCGCGGAGTAGACCCGCCCGAAAGATAAGTTTCATAAAGTTGTTAGGCTTTTGTTCGAGTTACGCCTGCTCTGATTAAATAAAAATAATAAGGGTGGCGCTCAAACTTATAGATTCTATAAGTTTGATTCTAAAATCTTTTTCTATAATATAGAAAAATATTTTTTAAATAATTTGATTAATTTATTTTATACTGTCAAAAAATTTTTGGCGGTCCAGTTTTTTACCTTCCGCGGTCAGGACCTGGACTGAGGTCCGCCAGTTGCCGACCCCCGGTATAGTGAGTGCATAAAATAAATCACCTTTTATTATTTCGTATTTAATGTTTTTGTTTAAATAACTGCATACAAGCTCATATTAATGATTGTTATATTAAAGTAGTATAGCAATCATTGATTATCCATTGGAATATTAAATTTTAATTGATATAAATGAAGAAATCAAAAGTTAACAATTTACAAATTAAAAAATGTTATCACTAATTCTATATAGAAACATAGCAACAAAATTGAAAGAGCATGCAATGTATCCTAATAAGTATACAAGATACATAATTACTCATTATGAAAGAAGTGGGCCTGGGCAGTATAAAATATCAGTACATAAGAAAGTAGAGTATATCCTCTGTTTTACCTCTATCTAATTGTTTATATTTTAAAAATAGAATGTGGAGCTTATTCAAGAAGATGAAGACATTGGTGGAAGTGAAAAATCAGATGATGATACTAACACCTCAACCTCATGGGGGTGTGATGCAGCTTTGAAATATGTAAAAGGTAGGTTTGTTTTTTTTAAATAAATTGGTGTAATGCAGAGGTTAAATTATGTAATAACAGCTAACCATCTAGCAAATAAGTTTCAAATTTCACTCCTCATTGTCTCCTAAACTATGGCTGTTCATGAGAATCAAAATGGCATTCTTCTGATAGTTAAAGTTATATATAAAGAGAGAATGTTTTTAGTTTGTGACCTAATATATACATATATATATATATGTGTGTGTGTTACAAAATATCTCTAATATATCTTTGGATTTTTAAAAAACAATTTTTATTATATATATACATGATACTTAAAGTTTAAGCCTTTCCCAATAACGCGCCCTTTTCTTTTACAGTTTTCTTATTATTCCAAATTCCTATCTCATGTCCAGCACATATTGCAACTACATTAAATTCTATCCCACGCCACTAATATTAACAAGTCTACAGACGCTTCCTCAATCATACCACATATGGTTACTAAACTTAACCCTATGTAAACATTCTCATTGAAATTGCATTCTCAATCACATTTTTAAAAGCCTAAACCACTAAGATAGCAGACACATGCCTCATATCCTCCTTCCACCTCTGATGAAAATGTATTTTGCACTTGTGAAGAACTACGCAGGCGGCACACAGATTTGATGAGAGCTGGTCGACAATCAGAAGTCCTCCAGAACATGTAATTATATTTATTCCTAGTGGCATGAAATAATTCAAGTCAAATATTGCATACATATATATTTATATATATTAGGTTACATTTAGAGGTTTTATTGCTTCTGAAACATTAGTTATGATAAAGTGTAGTAATTAATATATCAGTTCCTAGCCAATTAAAATATTTTTAATAGAACATATAAATTTAAACATCATAAATTATTTCTATATAGAATATTATTAAGTATACATTTTCATTGATATGTTAACATTTGCAATTGATATTGTAGCGTTTGGAACCCAAGTAGCACATATACGTAATTTTTACATGTAATCTTATGTATCAAGACATACATTTATGAAAAAATGGTATGATAGAATGAAGTAAACCAAATTGTTGCAAAACAGTAATTATTTATTTGCATAAACAAATGTGTTTATTACGTATCCATATACATTATTATCCTTATATATGTTATGTTGATACATAATTAACACACATGTACTTAATGTGTATCTGCATACGTGTCCATATACTTATTTATAACATACTAACATATGTATTTATTACGTGTTCATATACATATTTATAACATACTCGCATGTTTTTTATGTATTCGTCATATGTTGGGTAATTCCACAGTATGTAAAACTCATGTCTACAACTTGCACCAAAATTTTAAGTACTGTATTTTTATAAAAATATAACTTCTAAAAATTTTGAGGAGAATATTTTTTTACAACTATAATAGACTAGCATATATAACTGGTACTGCTCGTGATTTAAAATATGTGAAAATTCTAAACACATTTATATTTCTTTTCAAAATATTCCTTTTAAGCATTACATTTAATTCCCCTATAGAAAGCAAAAAGTATAAGCAGGGGAAAATCTGAAGAATAAAACATCCTGGTCCCATTTGTAAACCAATGTACAAAAATATGAAGTTTAGTAAATATACAAGATGAAGGCTCTAAAAGAGTATCAAAAGTTATTCCAGAACTATTCTTTACCTGGTTGCAACAATTATTTTAAAATAATCTGAAAATTCTAAATGCATTCATATTGCTTTAAAAAAAAAATCCATTAAAACATTAAATTTAATTACCCTATAAAATTTCATTCAGTATTCATTTAATTCCTCTATCCTCTAATGTATTACCTTTTTCCGTATAACACATGCATTAATATGACATATATATGGTTTAACTCCAGTTATAAAACCTTATGTGTTACTTAGAGAGTCAGTGATATTAATGTTTTTGTGCCAAGGGATGCTAGTAATGAACCAGAATTGGCTTTCAAAAAATGGTATTTATTGGCAAATAACTAATAAACTTCAGGATCATAATTTAATCTTTAGTGCTTAAGTAGAGAAATTATGTATTTTAGCTTATAAAAAATTTAAGGTTATAAATATTAGTTCTAATACAAGAGGCCCTTGCTAAGTATTCTCCACCTTGCCAAAAGCAAATAAAAGAAATCAATTTTGATGAAAAATATTTAGCTAACATTAATTTAACCACCGTTGCAAACATAATTTGGTTACCATTCGATTTGAAAATTTTAACAATAACATAGTTAATTGTTAAAATTTTCGTAATTTTTTTTCATGTATTAACCAATTTACCATCAAACCTTTTAAAAATTTGTTTTAAAAAATGTGTAATTTTGTAAACTTCATGCTTAAAAGGCATGAAAGTTTTTAATTAAAGTTTTATAATGAAAATAATATGAATGTACTGCATTTTTTTTTTCAATGTAAATTATGTATTTTTATTCCTTAAAAAAGATAAAAAATCTGATTAGTACTTCTGAAATTTAACTAACTCATTGATTAATAGTTTAAAATTTTTAGCAAGGTAATAATAATCTAGAGCTTGTTTTGAATCTGCAGCCTCTTCATTTTGAGATAAGTACTGGATGTTGAATAAATTTCATGTTCTCCTCATAATTCAAGGTATGTGTATTAGGAGGCATTTGGAATCTTACACTCTTAATTTGAGGTTTTTGCACCACTTCAATCAGATCTATAAATTTTCGTCAGATATTTTTCTCCATATTACAGTTCAAGATTTTCATAAAAATTATCAACAGGCATAAATGTTTGAAACAAAATTTGTGGTAAATTTTCGGTATGTATAACAGTAAAATAAGATAAAAATATAAAAAATAATAAAACAACTATAGTAAACTCTAAACTCTGTGTTTAGCTCAGAAACTGGAAAAAGTTGACAGATATGAAAAATATGTTCTGAAGTTTAAAATCTTAAAGTAGTAAGCATTTCTTTCTGTAAGTGTTTCAGAAAATTTTAATAAATAAAAAAATATATAAATCTTTTAGCTTTAGCAAAAATATACAATAGGTAAAGGACACTAAGTACATAATGGTATTTACGTTTTGTAATTGGTTACATTATGACTGTGTGATTTGTGGTATATAGTTAACAAAAACAAATAGCTGTGTATGGCATTGCTTGGTTTAAACAAATATTTTTGGATGCAGCACAGAACAAATTTTGCAAAAAACATGTAATAAAACTCTTGAATGGTCATATCATTTTGCAAAAAAATTCTTCTTTGAAAATAAGAACTTGTGGTGAAAGACTTAAAAGTAAGTAAGGAGCAGGCCCATATTATGGCATTGGTTTGTGGAGCATTTTCTCAAGCCTCCAAAACATGCACAAGGGTCAATTTATTCTCATTTTATTCAGCAGCAATGCAGCTGGGCGTGCTACAACCTGGGTCACTGGGACCCACATGGTCCCCAAAACATTGCATTAAAAACATCGGCCCCAAAACACACTTATCTCTTGACATAAATTCTCATATGTTATGTTCAAAGTTTTTAAAATTTTTTGCATGCCATTCTTTATTAGGTGAGATCAGCTTCTCTGAATTGAATGACATCATGGAAAATGACAAGCCTGTGATTCGACCTCGTAAGAAAAGACGTCCTGTTGTGACTGAAGAGAATGAACCAAGTAAAAATGTTAATTTTTATATTTGTGAATATTTGCATTCACATATTTTAGAGCTTTTGTTTCCACTTTCTTATATTAAAGTGTAGAAAAAAAATATTGTTCTCTTAATAGATTTCAAATGTGAGGTTTTAATAAAAAAGCACATTTTAAGTCCACTTAGACACATTTCAAACATATTCAAAATTCCCTTCCACATACACTTAGGTGTTTTTGTTGTAGATATAAATTTGTAAGACTAGAACTAAATAATTTTTCATTATTTGCAGGGTTTAAATGATTTGAAATTTAATATTTTCATATTATTTTCTATGGAGAAATTTAACATTTCCTGATATAATGGTTTAGATTGTACTATAGATGTAAATGGCATTAAATTATGTACAGGGCTTACAGAAAAGATAGTAACATGCAAGGTTCATTGATTTAAATCATTATTAAAATCTTGATTTAAATCATTTTTTTTTTAAATCATTGATTTAAATCAGATATTATTTATTTACAAGAAAAAAATCTCTGCCATATCAAATTATTAGTGTATTCTAATTGATTTAGAGAAATATATATTCACAAAGTAAAATATATTACTGAAAAAAATATTATTATTTCTTTTTCTAGGCTTTATGTACTTATATATATATTTATTTTTTCTAGGCTGTATATATTTCTAAATTATATTTCTATTTTTAAAACTAAAAACTTTTTACAAATCTTAAAATAAATCCAGTTCTCATGTTCAAATTTTCCTAAAATGTGAAAATTTAACATTTATGGAAGTTTTTTTTTCACCCTTTTCAAAGTTAGTAAGTTGTTATAACATATTGGATCTTTCACAAAGTACTTTCATGCAAAAAAAAAAAAACTTATGATAGCTTTTCAAAATTTCATGATATTGACAACTGCATTTTGAATTATAACTATAATTTCCAATATTATAGGTCATGCCTCTGATTATATAAATATAATGTGCAACTAATAACCACTGCATGGATATTTTAAATTCAAATGTTTATATCATTTAATTATGTGAAAAACCGATTTACTTCATTTTAAAAATTAACTTACATTTTCAGAAACTATTTCCAAAATTCCCAAAATGGGTATAAAATTGAATTATTTATGAAATGTAGTTAAACAATTATTTTAAAAGTTTTCAGAAAAAAAATAAAAAATCCAATTTAAATAAAAAATTAAATTAAAAAAATAAACCCTAGTAACATGGCATTTTTCCATAAATAATGACTCTAGGCATAATTAGCTACAGAGTTCTTTAAAATTAACTGCAGATTTTTTTTTAAACTGTATCAACTCTGGGTTATATTTCTAGAAGAATTCAAAATTTAATTTTTTACACAAGGACCATGGAGTAAAAATTTTAATAAGTAGAATATTTCTCATTACTTCATTACTTAAAATAAAAAAGTGTTATCTTTTTGTCTGCAAAATTTGCAGAAATCTGTTTAATAAAAATTTTCACCAAAAAGTAAGGGAATCCTGAAAAATCTTGAATTTAAGTTGTTCATGATCTAAGTCGTCGGTTAATTTATTTTTAATATCTTCATAAATTTCTGTTTTAAGAATTTTGAACATTTTTGTTTTAACTATTATAATCATTAGAAATATTTCACCAATTAAAACTTTTACTCTATAAGGCCCATGTAAAAATTTAGATTTTGAATTTTTCTAGAAGTACCACCCACAGTATTTAGACATATTTCATAAATTTCTGCACCTTATTTTAAGAAACTTTGTAATTACATGTAATGTCTGATATCAACATTTAAGGAAAGTATGTTACCATCTTCCTTGAGCACCCTGTATATTAAGACAACTATAACCAATCCGTGTGTGGCACTATTCTGTTTCCAATTTAAGAAAAGTAAAATTTAAAGAATTTTTAAATATTAACGTGTAAATGAAAACTCCTAAAAATATACATTAATAAATGATAAAATAAAGATACCGATTATGATCAAGTAGACCTAAACAATATATGGAATATGAATCCATAAGTATGTTTAGTGAAGCCCCATACACTAAATATTTGTCCATTTTATAACCATTTGTATACTGGAGCCGTACACTCTAAATATTTGTCCATTTCATAACCATTTCTATACTGGAGCCTTACACCCTAAATATTTGTCCATTTCATAACCATTTCTATACTGGAGCCATTTCATAACCATTTCTATATGAATTGAGTAATGTAGCTGGTATATAAATCCAATATCTCTGGCTCTAAGAGAAACTTCTGCAAAATCTTGGTTTTATTATTGCTTTTAGTGCTTAAAAAATTCCTGAAAACGTTTTGAACCCTCCTGGAAAAATTTTTGAAACTCCTGGAAATGAATAAAAGAGAATCTACCTTACAGAAGAGTAAGGGCCCTGTTAATAGCTGGTGCATACTGGCTCCAGCTCAAATCTTATTACATGTCATAAGCATGTGTTTTGTTTACAATTTTAATATTCTTTAACAGGGGAAGAATCACAACTTGAAAAAGAACACAGAGAGTACCAAATGGAACTGAAGAATAAAAAAAAGGTATATTTTCTGTTAAGGGTATATTTCCTTTTAAGATATTGTATGCAATAAATTTGTGACACTAATGGCTTAAATTAGCAATAATTTGGTGACCTTGGTGGTGAAATAGGTCAAATATCACTAACTTGGTGACTTAAAATTGTCACCAAATTCACGAGCATGAAATGGGCAAAAGTAACTATTAATCAATGAAACTGTCAAATTGACAAAAATTCAATATCTTGGATAATAAAGTTTAATTTATTTAATAATGCCTGCCGCTTTAGGAGAATTAATATTCTTGATGAAGGGAAAATCATGTGCTGCCCACATCAGATTTTTTTTTTTTTTTATTGGTTTCTGTATAATTTTGCATTTTTATTAAATTATCAGTTCTGGGGGGGGGGGGGGGGAGGTGCAACTATCATAACTAAATTTCCCTCTGCTTGCTGATTATTTTTCAGTTTTGGCTTTACTTTTATGACCATTTGTTGATTTTATGTTCCTTTTGGATACTGTTCATAAAATACCCAGTATAGGCTCCTAGAAATAAAGTTGTGTATTTTTTTAGTTCAAAATTTTTAACAGATGGCAACAGGAGTTTGATCTGACTAATTTTTAATCTAAAGATATTTTCAGTTATGAAAGATGTTCTTTTTGTAATTCTTTGATCTTTGATTATCCCCTTCCAAAAAAAAAAATATTGTAATTTACATTTGTCTAACTCCCCTCAAAGAAAGTTTGAGGTTTTGTAATGAAAGAGTAAACTTTTTGTAATGAAAGAGTGAACCTAAAGATTCTGTAAAAATATTAGTATATTAAAGTGTTTTTAAAATCTTCTAAATATAAAATTTTGTATAAGTGTACTGCAAGCCATACTATAAGCTGTATGCAATGTCTTTAATTTGTAGAAGTAAAAAATTTTCTCCAGTCCAAATTCAAAAATATTTTTATTTGAAAGTTCAAACATATGTTTATTAATAATCTGTTAATGTTATTAATAGTATGTATAAAATATATTAACTTCGCAGGATCTGTGAAAATATTAGTATGCAGCAGTTCGCATTTTCTTAACTCAGTTTTTCAATGTTTTTTGTTTTGTTTTTAAATTAAAAGAAACACAAATTTTGTATGCAGCTTTTCTTTCTTTGTGGATCAACAAACATCATATCAGGGCAAAAACAATTTCAATTTCTAAATGTTTCGTTAAGATACAGCTAAATACTTTTTCTAGTAAATTGTTGTTAGGTGGGCCCAACTAAAGTCACCATCTATTAAAAAGTTTCTATCAAAAAAACTTTTTTGTAGGCAGTTTTTGATATGACTAATTGATTTGTATATATAAAATAGCAATGTTGAAATAAAGTTTTTACCATTTTTCCTCCCAAAAATGATGCTGAACTATAGCCAGTTAAGCAGATCCCTTTAAGCTAAATTAATTTAAATTAAATAGCATCTGCATTCATGCATTTAATGCATTTTCAAATTAGCTGATTTTATAGATAGTTTCCATATGATAGAAGGAATAGTAATAATCATTTTCCTTCTTTTTACTATCTGTATGTGCAAGGAATGGTCAACAACAGGTGCTTGTTTTAAATAGTAAAATAGAATGTTTGTGTGTGTGCAGCATATTGGAATGTGTTTATTATGTTGTGTTTTATATGTTATGGAATCCAATCAATGTACAGATACAAAATTTGGTATAGGATATTTCAGGGCAGGCCACAAATCACCTCAAAGCAATTTTTCTAAAATTGAAATTTAGTTTTTAGTTATTAATATTTTAATATTTTCTACCAGAAGGAGACAAGAAAGAACTCACTCATATAATGCAACCAGTATTAGGATTAGGTTTTTCTATTTATCACAGACTAACTGATGTGATATTTCTGGCGAGTGTCAGTTGTGATTTCCAGCTGTAATAATTTGACTGGGAATTAAAAATACAAAATTCTTACATTCTCTATCTTTCAGCTATATGCTTCAAATTGGATATTTAAACATTACTAGTGGTAATATGTGCAAAGATCATGTAAATTAAATTTTATTCTAATAATAATTACCTGAGTTGGAATTTTTTTTTCAGCAAGGAAAGTTTTTTAATTTTATTTATTATTAATATTATTATTATATTCCATTCTTGGGCGAAATTAAAAAAAAAATTAACTTAAAAAATTGCACACTCTAGGGCACTACACTAAGCATTTTGTCTGTCTGTGTAGTGTACACATAGGACCAGTATTTCGTTTGGGACTTTTTCGCAGGGAGGGGGGAATGAAACTTTAACGGGGGACAAGTTTTCTATTTGCCCTATATAAATATATCTAAATGCTGTCACATAAATAGAAACTATGTTAACATAAAATGTCTCCGGGGGAGGGGGTGAAGCCTCCCCCCAGATATATGCCTGAAAGAAACACTGTGTAGGGCACTATGCATGTCTACTAAAGTCATCTCTAAGTCTTTTTAAAATGGCCTGGCTGAAATTGTTACAGGTTAAATAGCCACCAGGTGTTCCCATAACGTGCAGTTAAGCATCGTAATATGAGTGTTGTATGCTAGCAGAGTTCACTAAAATGCATAATAATGTATATACTACACACTGATATACCCATTTATTCCTCAAAATGTTACTATCATTATGCAATTTTATAATCTATCAATGAAATTAATTTTTGCTGTTTTATAAACAGTATAAATATATTTTATTGATAAATATAATAATAAAAATTAAATATTAATAAATGAAATATATATATTAATAAAAACCAGTGTTAGGAAAATATATAAGGATATTAACCAATTAAAACATAAGAATACCAACCAGTATACAAAACAAGTATTCTTCAGAATAAGAGAAACGTAGCAGCCACTCCATAAAAGCAGGAAAACATCTGTAGACACATGCTAATAAGTATTATCATTTTTATAAAAAGTAAGAAAATTATTTTTGCTATTACCCATAATATTCCTCAATTTAGGAAATTACTGCTCAAATTTTAGGATAGTAAAAATACTCTTCAAAATATTCTTTGTGGTGGTCTCTGCATGCTAGTATATAATCTGAACGGTATAATGAAACAAAATAAAACCATAAATGTATATTATGCTCCTCACAATCTTTGTAGATTTTTTGCTTTTTCTACAATGCACACTAATGTATAGGGAAAGTACTGGAATCATGTCAAAAATTGGAACTCCATTTTTCAATGGATCTGCACATTTTGAGCCCCCCCCCCTAACACATGCAAAAAAATTATTTTCTGTATGTCTGTCTGTATTATAATGTATATGTCCATTCTAGTTCAAAAACTATTCAACAAAATTTCACTAGATTTGGAAGGTAAATCACTTGGGGGTCACTCTGGTGCTGATTAAATTTTGTTACGATGCAGAAAATAGACTATGCCTTTTTTGCAAAATGGTCTACAAAAATCATCAAAATCTGAAATAAAACTAAATACATTGATTAAATGCTTATTTCATATGTAATTTTTAATGATGAAAAGAATAAGACCAATCCCATTTCTTCAAAATAAATTGTGCTCAAGATATTTAATTTTTTTCCAGAGCTAGCAGCGTTTTTATGAGTCACTAGATGAAAAAAATAATAATTAAAGACTGTAAATTGGATACAATTTCAAATAAGCATCTGTTTCATTTTTTGCAATAAATTCAATTTAATGGATTAAGAAGGAGAGATAAATTGAGTCTGTAAGAAAAGTCATATGCTGCCCACATCAGATTTTTTTTTATTTTTGTTCAATGAATAACAGAATATAAGATGGATATAAGAATTATTACAATATAAGAATTTTAATAATCTTATGATTTCATTTTCCATTTAGAGGGGACGTAGAAAGATGAACAACTTGCCTAAAGAGCTTGAAGGACTGATGGGTGCTGCAAATTTAAGCTTTGCCAGAGGGAATACAGAAGATGCTATAAAAATGTGTATGGAACTTATCCGCTCAGGTAAGTTCTGTCTCTGTAACTTATAACAAATTGTATTCAAGTCTTTTGTCGCAATAACTTCACACATGTAATCATGCATATTGTTATTGAACACTAATTCTTATCAAATGAATTGAATCAAATCTATTTGCATTACTAGCTATGGCTAGTAACCGAATCCACTTTCTACTGTAAAGATTATGCTTTACAATAAAATTCTAGTGTTAAATATTTGCTTATACAATGGAGTGCACTTGTAACGAGCTCAGATACAGTAAAGTATCAATTATTAATTTTTTCTCCACCCGCTTGTATCTGCAATATCATGGACAACCCAACTTTTTTAGATTTCTCAGAAGTTTTTCAAATTATATACAATTTGGAAAACTTCTAAACCAGCCGGAAGTTATTTTTTTCCAGATTTTAAGATTTTTGGAACTTGATGGTTGAAAATGTACTATAGTCAAGTCTCAGACTACACGGTCTCCAAATCAAAACCATTCTAGAATTGCATTGTAAAGGAGTTGTAATTCTGACATGATTTTGTGTAGTGCTGCTAAGACCTAATATTTATTTTTGTTTGCATGTCTGTGACATCAACAGTGTCTTTAAGCTTTATGTTTCAGAACTATCATATACTTTACATATATGTTTTAGACATTATGCAAAAATTATCAACTTTGTATAAATGCAAATTTGATCCATTAAGTTTCGGAATATCAAAGTTGAAGTTATAAATTATTTTTTTAATGAATTTGAGTTATTCCTTACTGAAAACAAAATTAGTGACTATAAAATGTGATTGACATAAAATACTAAAAAGTCCTAGCTGCCAATTATTTTCTGCAAACTATGATTTTTGTATTATCAGAAAAAATATGGGATGTTTTGACTTTTAAATATTTTAGAAAGAAATCCCCTTATATAAGATTTTAAAACTGAAATCCTATACTTGAGGAAAATTACTATACTTAGGCTATCCACTGTGAGGTTTTTGGCTAAATTTCTTTTTTAATATTTATGGGTTTTTCTAGTTTTATATATTAGTAAATTATGAAAGTCCATTTGACAATATCGTTGAAATCTTCATTTGCGTATTACATTTTGTTGTGAAAATAGTTTTCCTGTTTGCATCCATTGCAATTTGGATATTTATTTCATGTTTTATACAGGGATTTTCTTTTTTAAACTTATTATTCAGGAAATGATATTTTCTAAACATTGTTAAAGCAATTTAGTCACTTACAGTATTTTATTATATCACAAGCCGGTGTAAGAAAAGCCTTCTGGATTTTTATATAATCTTCTAGACATGTTAAAGAAATTTTCTGGATTTTCATTAAATTCAGTTTGCAGGCACTACTGTGTAAAAGGGATCAAATATTATAAGCAATAATAAACTCAGATATTGGTTATTTCAATCCTGAGCAAAGAAACAGATTCCATTTTATTGACTTTATGTTAAATTTCATTTATTACTCAGCACTCCTTGGGCCTGGATACTGATTATTAATTTCACAGCACCTCCTAGGCCTAGATATTCAGCATATGGGCACTGCCCACAATGGAGCATAAATGAAAAACATTTTTTTAAAAGACTTCAAAAGAATTGGAATTATATAATGAATAAATAAACAGACTTTTAAATTTTATATAAAGAAGAGGAGAGAGATTGCGAAATTGCTATGATTATACTATTAACCCTTTCGGGACGGCGGCATTCCGAAACTGCCGTGGCCCAAAGGACGGAGCACTTCGTTTCCTAACTTTTCCCAAAAGACGGCTAATTTTTTGCGCTAAGCCTAACTCTCGAAAAAAATTCACTAAAAATCACCCGTTCAACGCAGCATTCTACTTTTTTCAGGAAGAAAGGAAATACTTATTTTCTATTTGATGTATATTTTTCATACAAATTTTCTTTTATCAAAATATTAAAAATTTTAGTGTATATATGTTTTAGGTACAGATGGATAATTCTTTGGCATGTCCTTCCGATTTTTTAAAACTGTACCACATATATGCGTATTCTTAGACAACAAATACTTTGCAAGTACAGGAGAGATAAAAAATTTATCCAAATGCAAAGTATATCCTTTTCCTAAAAGTTCATTTAGAAGTGTTTTCACAACGCGTTCTCCATACCCACCATCAGAGCTTGATAATTCCGTGTCCTTTGCAGTATACACAAGGAAATTCCATATACAGCCTGATTTCGATTCTGACAATTTATATATTTTTATTCCATATCTAGACCTTTTCGAGGGGATATATTGACAAAATCCCAGCCTTCCTTACCATGAGAACAAAGATTCATCAATGAACATATTTCTTCTAGGAGTGTATATAGATTTAAATTTTGAAACTAATGCATCTAACACGGGTTTCAATTTATTTAGTTTTTGGGCATTACTATCAAGAATAAAATGAAGGTAACATAATATTCCTATAAATCGATCGCGACTTATAACTGAATTGAAAAAAGGAGTACTGATATTTGGATTCTTAGAAAAATACATTTTGAGATTTGGTTTTCTGACAATGCTCGTCAAAATTACTAGTGCGAGAAACACACGAAATTCGTTTCCTGTCACAGGTGTAAATATATTTGAAACAGGTGGAGTCTTCGATGTGGAAGGACAGAGGAGATTTTTCTCCCATTTTTTCTTTGCAAACTCATTAGTTGCTTATTGCATTTTCAGATTCATCATCAGAAATAACACTGTTCCATGAATCTTCACAATCTGCTTTGCTTTCATTACTGTCTGGTTCGTTTACCATACGCGTATATTCTTCCACAGAAAGGAAACATCTCAAACCAGCCATACTTTTATCCGAAATAGCCTAATCATTTCACTGTCGCACATTCCTTTAACTAACCCCCCCCCCCCCAAAAAAAAAAAATGCTCTCTTATATTCCTGTAATTCACCAACGAAATCATTAAAAGCTAAAATCAAAAGGAGACCCGGAACTCAATTATAAAATTGTTGATGCTGCGAGAAGAGCTCTGTCTGTTTACTTTACAGAACCATATGTTTCAACACTCCAAATGGAGAAATAATTTATTGGATTCTGCTTGTGCCAAGGTCAAGCATCTGCAAAATACATTTAAGTTGCTTCCACGGGCATTTAATGCCATCTAGTAGACAAATAAATTCAAAGGAAAACGTTTCACGTAGAAACACCTATACGTGCCACTCGGCGTTTAGGGTAAAGTTCTCTCCGGTGCGAGTGCGTGCCGTACATCCTTGAATGCAAGCTTGCAGGCGGCACGCGGGTGTGCCAACCGTCGCGAAAGGGTTAAACTACACTTCTGTAATTAAATATTTTTAAATTCACTTTTTTTTAGTTATTTAGGTTTTTTTTTTCTTTTCTGATAAATATTTTTATCAGAATGTACTTAACTATTTTTAATGTTGCAGCTCCTACTGCTCAAGAACCTTTCCAAACACTGGGAGTAATATATGATGAAATGGGTGAGCTTCGAAAGTCTTTTCAGGTATGTTTTAATATTAATCAATTGGTGATTATAACACTGTTCTCCGTTTATGTTCTCAGTCTCACTGTCATGCTGTTGCATCTTACTATGATACTCTGATGGCATTAAAAACAGTCCTCACTATTCATATAGCTAACTTTAAGGAAGCAAAGAAAATGTTTATAGCTGTTGTAGAAGCATAACCATAGTATTAGAGTGATAAAAGTCTTAACCAAGTAGGAGGTTGAGAACCACTGAACTTGATGAAAAGAAATATCATATCATTTCCAACCAATAGGTCATAGAGGGCTTTTTATAGCTTGCAAAATGGCAAGCGTCAATATCTATGTAGTGTATGCAGTTCTGTGCTATATCCCATTGAAATTCCAGCCCACACCATGACGTTGCCACTTCTGAATGCGTGATGTTCTATAATGTTCTTGGCCTGATTGCGTGTGCTTCGTTCTGTCCAGACCCTTACATGCTTATAATCTGATTCCAGGGCAAATCTGGACTCATTCATGAACAGGACATTGCACCAATCGTAGACAGTCCAATTGACATGTTGCCGACACCACTTTAATCTTGCCCCTCTGATGGTTAGTGAAATACAACACAACACCTTGGACTGTTAATAAAACTCAAAAGCATGGTACTCAGACATACAGTCCCTTCACGTGGAGCCTTCGGCACTCAGTACTGACAGATATTGTCTTACTAAGTGCCGCTGCAACCATGGATGTAACAGTTGTGGAGGTCGCTCGTCGATTCCCTTTGGCTATTATAGCAATATACCGATCATCAGAGGGGTCATAACCCTTGGACGACCAGGTACAGGTCTCTAGACAACTGTTTGACTTGTTTGGAATTGTTTCCATAATCGAGAAATTACCGAATGATAAACGCCAAAGAAAATAGCGACATCTTTGATTGACTGTCCTGCTTCAATGTGTCTGACAGCACGCCAGTACACACTATCTGTCATTTGCCTTCTTTCAGCCGTAGAAACACGAATATCATCAAAAATAATCCTACAAAAGTTATAAACACTTTTTATCAGCATTTAAATGCACCTCCTTAAACCCTTCAGAATGCTGGCGTCTTCAACAACTGCCTAATTAGCATATATCCAGACAGTCAATCGTGATTGGCTGTAACATGTGATATTTGCATACTGCCATCTACATTCGCAGCGATTTTCGGCCACTCAAATTCAAATACGCTTTCGTAAAATAAAAATTTGCATTGCGTGCTTAACTTTTGAAAGTCAGTGTAGTTTGAAGTATTTATAATATGTATTAAAAGGCATTGCATTCATTTTCCAAAAATATTAGAAATACTTCTAATTATTTTATTGATTTTTCAGAAAAAGAACAAATCTCCCCATTCTCAGCATCTATGCTTGGTGGGAAACATTGAGAAAAATTTTTAGAATCTAAATGAACTAGAGGTTAGGAACTATTTTCCATGGATTAATATAGGGGAAAATGATGCAAACGGCTTGAGAGAAAATATCCTCAATGGCTTTCAGACATCTGATGGGAAAGTAGAATTGATGCAATCTAGCCTCTACGATATTAACTTCAAGAAACTTGACACACTATAAAATTGTGGACTATGACAACTTGGGAAAAAAATACAACATGAAGCACAAAGTTTGTGTTAAAATGAAGGAATATAAATTTATGTATGCCTTGATAATCAGGCATGATATTCTAAATAGAATAAATGCTGTTAATAAACAACTTTAAGATGAAAATATGAACATTAATCTTGTCTTAGAATTAATTAGGAATTTAAAATCATTCATATTGAATTATTGATTAGATTCAAATTATAAGGATGTTCTTGAACTACCAAAAAAAAAATAATAAACATTTTTTTTTTTTTATCCTATGCCGGACCTTGGTTTTTCAACCATCAGTCTCTGTCGAGCAGCCCAGTAAAGTCTTGAATGAAACAAAAAGTCATCCTCCACAGAATTTCTATCTGCGACATCACTAACCCCAGGGCAAGTGTAGAGGTGATCACCAGTCATATCACCAAGGCCACAAAGTGAGCATGTCGGAGAATCCCACAAGCCAAAATGATGTAAATGTTTCTGTAGAAAGTCATGGCCAGTCTTGAGCCGGAAGTTAGCCACTCCCACAGCTCTATGGAAGGAGAACGGAACAGGTTTTCTTAACAAAGAAGCCCAAGTCTTTCCCCTCGTAAAATCCTTGTAAAATTTTTGCTGAAAGGAGCAAATTTTTAGTTTAACAAGCCTTTTAACAGTGTGATAGTCTAAAGTCGGCCAAGGTTGCTGTAAGTTTGAACCAGCCTTAGCCAGTTTGTCCGCCAGGTCATTACCAGAGATACCTCAGTGACTGGGGATCCACTGCAGAATGATATGACGTCCCTCCTCCAAAAGAGCATTAATAGCTGTCTGACAGTGGTACACAGTTTTTATATTGCTAAGTGTGATTGAAGAGAGTGAATTGATGGTAGCCTGCGAGTCAATGAAGATTACAATATTATACCCTCTTCCCTGGCCAGTTTCGTCAAGTGCCATAGATACAGTTGCCTCCTCACCATTGTAGCTGTTACAGAATTACCCTATAGCTTTGCTCAGCCTGAAACATTTAGAATACACACCCGCACCAGCATTTTTAATGGCATCCATAGCAGATCCATCAGTGTATATATGTAACCAATTTGATGAGGGGTATCACTCTTCAAAAGTAGCAAGGGCAGCCATCCTTGGTTCAGTATCCGTAGAAAGACTCTTGCTCACTGGAAGAACAAGGTCAAGGTGGAAATCAACTTTATTGCCATGTCTGTGAAAAATGGAAGGACCAAACAAAGGCTCCTTTTCAACATCTGGAATATCAAATTTATTTAACAATTCGTTGGCCATGCTCAAAAAGGTTCTCTGAGTTTTTAACCTAGTCTGGGCAGGTGTATATGTCTTCCAAAAACCATCAGTTCTCAAAAGTTTTTCAGAGAGTTTCAGACAGCTCTTTGTCTCCGATCTACCAAAGGTTCCAGACCAGCCTGAATTTGCATGGCCTCAATAGGGGTGGAAAAAGCCGCACCAGTAATAAATCTAAGGATATTATTTTGTACAATCTCCAATTTCTTCTGGATAATTTCAGATGCAGTTATCAGTAGCTCAGCTCCATATTCAAGTGCAGGTCTGATATAGGACTTATAGGTGATACAGGGAAGTCCTGTGAGGTACCCCACCTTACTCCCGCAAGCCTTTTTAAGAGCCTGATTCTGGAGTTGCCAATTTCAATCATTCGGTTGGCTTGACTATTCCAACTTAGCCTGGGATCCAAAGTTATCCCCAGGTATAAAGCATTAGTTGTTTTAATTAATTTATTGGGTCCATAAAACAGACTAACATCAGAAGGTTTTGTACTCAAGGTAAAAACCTGGTAATTGGTCTTGTTAATATTTACAATCATTTCATTTTCTTCAGTCCATAATAAAAGATTTTCAAGAGCTTTGTTCAAGGAAAGTTGGAAATGTTGCATGTCTCTGCCTGAGGGCCATAGGACCAAATCGTCCACGAAGAGGAGGGTCTCAACTTCCCTATCAGCATCTATAACTCTCTGTATAATAAACATTGAAGATGTACAGTTGAAGGTTGTCGAAGAAAAAAGACACAGAAATTTCATTATGAATATCATGATGAATTACTGTAAACAATAAAAGATAGTTTCAGGGTCAAGGTTTTCTATTTAATTTTAGGTACTACTTGGACATTGTTGAATGAATGTTTTGAACAACTGGATATTCATAGTGATCATTCAGTTTCTTACATAATTTTTAAGGAATTAATAATGAAAATCTGAGAAACAAGTATTTATATAAAGAACCTTTTAAAATATAGTGATAACAAAGACAAACTCTATGATGAAATATATGCTAATAGATATTTTCAGTTAAGATAAATTAAAAATTAAAAACTCTTTTGATGTTCTTCAGTTTATTGCATCTAACAATTTATCCTTTCAGAACTTAATGGTTGTTTTAAAAATATTAGTGACCATTCTTGTAAGTGTAGCAAGTAGTACAATGTTCATTTAGTAAATTAAAATTAATTAAGACATATTTACAAATGAGTATCTAATAAGAGCCATAAATATTTTGCAGGCGGGTGCTAAACTATCTGACACTGACTGTATGTAATTCAGCTTGAGGAATAATGGTTTAAGTCAGTTTTTTTTTTTGTTTTGTAATAAACACGCTGTAATGTTTATTCTGCTCCTAATTCAAACATTTGCAGAAAGTGCAGCCGAGTAATATTTTCACCATTAGTTTAAAGTGGTTTTGCATATTCCATTTTCATAATTTTTTTTCTTTTAAATAGTAATTTTAAAAATTATGAAGAAGTCAAAAAATTTATAAAACCTATGCATACGTTTGTTGTCAAGCAAATGTACTTTCAAACTTTGATGAGCAGAAATAGTTGAGTGAGACCTACTGAATATATAAACTTTTTGAAAATATGTACTAAATTTGCATTTACCATTTGAATTTTTATAAATCTGCTTTCTATCTGTGATATTCAAAATACTTTTTTTATTCATTATTACAGTGTTGTTTAGTGGCTGCTTGTTTAAATCCTTCTGATACAGAAGAGTGGATTCGTCTGGCTGAATTATCACTGGAACAAAATCAAATTCATCAGGCCATCAGCTGTTATTCACATGGTAATTTTTACTGCTTCTTCGTAAAAATATTTTTTGTATATGTAAAAATATAATTTATACCTGCAAATAATATAATTCAAAGTACTGTACAAAGACCAAATTTAAAATGAATTTTTAGTAATAAACACAATGTATATATTTTATGGGCAAAAACACATATTTCTCATTTCAATTAATGTACTTTATTTATATTAAATACTGCTTTAGATTCATTTAACTTTTTTTGGCATCATGATTCATATTTCTAGTTAAAGCTTGATTGAGCTGTAATTTTTATTGTGGTACTTGTACTGTAAAATTGGAATACTATTTTTTTTTTTCAGCAATTCGCAATGAGCCAGCGAATGTCAATTTCTTGTGGGAGAGGTGTAATTTGTATGAGCAAGTTGGTGAAAGACGGAGAGCGCTATCTGGCTATGAGCTGATTCTGAAACAGTTAAGCAATCCAGAGGATGGTGATAAATGTGTTGAAATGGCTCGGGAAATTGCAAAAGTGAGCTTCCTTTTTTTTTGACACACTGTGAGACTGGTATTCTACAGAACTGTGGAACAGCACTATTTCTCACAACATTTCTTGTTAGAATGCAGAATTGCTATTCAGAAACATTTAGGAAGCATAACAATTATTTGTAGTGGCTTGCATTCTTTGATATGCTGTCATTCAAATCAGACATTATGTAATTTATTTCAGTGACTAAGTGTATGGAACTACATTAAGGCTTTTGTCATGCAACCTGTTTTGTTACCATTTTGGAATTGCAATCTACTGCAATCCATTTCTGGATTTTTTTTTTTTCCATTCTGTAATTGCAATCTAGAAACATTTAGCCAAACCTTTGCAATATTTTAATCAAAACAATGGCCATCCAAAGGTACAGGATGTTTCTAAAGTCGCACAACCCACATTTCGTTTGATATTTCCCAATGCAAAAAAGACAAAAATATGAAATATTCACAGTAAATAGTTTAATATCTGCTTAACATCGTGCGTTACAACAAATGCTGAAAATGACAACCATTTGCTGTCAAGCACAGCTTGAAAAAAGTCAGGTCCTGAATGTTTGTCAGTTTGAATATGTTCTTGAAACCACAAACAATAACGTACTCGTTTTTCTTTGTCTGATTCCTTAAGCTCCTGCACAACCCGCACCTTATACGGATGAAATTTCAATTTCTTGGCAACCCTTTGACATGAAGCGAGTGACACACCTGTCTGCAATGATAACCTACGAATACTGGGGCTTCTCTGTAGGCTTGCTTCAATCTCGCACATTTCATGCGCACTCAGATTAGGTCTACCACTTTGTCGTCGGTCATTAACAGAACCAGTTTCCTTGAATTTTTTGATTACACGAAGTATCAATGATTTATTCGGCACATTTCGTGTTTCAAAATGTTTGCGAAATGCTGAATGAACAGTTTTGTAAGAATTAGTGTTCAAATAATGCTCCACAATAAATACACGCTCCGGTAAACTGAGCACCATTTTAGAATTATGTGAACTGACTTTGTACTAATAACGCCACCTATTGTGCATCATATGATGTATAAATAACGTGAAATTCAAACATCTGTCTTTATATTTATGAAAGATATCAACCGAAATGTGGGTTGCTCGACTTTAGAAACATCCTGTACTATATTCCATGCCAGATAAGTTGATGTTGATTTAAGTAAAAACATTGGATTTCAGCTATGTTTCAATATATGCATTTTGATTACTGTATAAGACAAAGCCTCTTTTCTCCATTACACTCTTTAATATGGTGTCATTAAAATAAAATACATAATGCAATTTATCTCAATTGTTAGGTGCATGAAACTATATTAAGGCTTGTGTTAATGCAACCTGTTCCATTTCCATTTTTGTTACATATGAATCATGTGAGCAACATTATGTAAATAATTTATTTGTGTGATTATGGTATGTTTATTTATAAATTGAATGTAAAGATTAGAGCTTAAATAACTAGCATTTTTGTGGGGGGGGGGGGGGGCAATATTAAAATGCACACTAATATTTTTTTTATTTATAAGGTTAACCCTTTATGGTCTTTGTAGAAAGATTATAAATTTCAGTCACATTCAAGTAAGTAAACTTTCAGATAAATAAGTTTTCAGTTTTTATAGTTGCATATTCAGTGATTTTGACATGCTCATCCACCACTCAATATAATTTCACAGCATAAAAATTTATAAACTTATCCTTTAAAAGATGACAGATTGTTTGATAAACACCTAAAGAAACGTTTATTTAAATTGTATTACTTGGTGTTTCGATTATTTTGAAAATAAAATTGAATAATAAACACTTTATTGAATCACAGCTCTTATTTTGCTGGCCTTAATAGCTGTTTGTAATAGCCAATCATTAAACAGTAATGAATGTTAAGAAATAACCAGTTCAATGTATTCTTCTAATTAGCTTATATTGCAACCACATGTTCAGTTGTGAAAAAAATCATATATATCAAACTCGGGGCTCCCCCTTATACCTGCATTTTGAACCACGCAGAATGGATCTGAAAGCCACAGTATTAGGTATTTGACTACAGGCAGCCCAATCAATATGGTAAAAGTAAAATTTCTAATATTTCAAGAATGGCTTATGATAATTCATAAGTTACAGTATCAATCAATATTGTGGTTAAATATTCATAATATATATATATATATATATATATATATATATATATATATGTAAAATATTAAAAAAGTAAATGCTATGGTAGAATGGAAGATATATATATATATATATTATATATAAAATATTAAAATAGTAAATCCAATGGTAGAATGGGAAAAAAAATATATATATATATGTATATATATATAATGGAAGAATATATATATATATATAGACATAAATGGAGATATAAAAGAAGGAAGGTAATGTAAAGTGCTTACACAAAGGCGAGAAGGGGTAGTGACCTTACTCCCCAGTTATCAACATGCATGTCTTTAATGCCGCGGCATGCACTCCTGGACGCCAGCACTGACATTAGCCAACCTCCGGAGTGACAATCAAAATTATCACAAGACCCTTGATAAAGAAAGGTGATAAAAAAAAGTATGGTCCAAGTCATAGAGACAGCCAAGTTCCTGCACATGCTACCTATTTATAACATCAAAACATTCAAATCAGCAGATTAGATGTCTGTGATGTCATAACTTACAAAGATGTAGGGTCAAAATTCATAATGACCTCAAATATTTACATAAACTCAACCCATATATTTCATTTTTTCCGTAGTAATTTTTGATGTAATGTATCATAAATTGCTTTGGATATTTTTGCATGAATGCCTGTAGTAAGAATTTTTTGTCACTTTCCAGTCTGGTGACGTCACTGCTTACTATTCTTTTTGTTCTCGCTAGACCACCAATAAATACATTTCTAAATATATTCAAGTGTAAATTAGAGGTCCAATGTATGATTCCTGCTGTAGCAAT
This sequence comes from Amaurobius ferox, assembly GCA_951213105.1. Taxonomy (NCBI): domain Eukaryota; kingdom Metazoa; phylum Arthropoda; class Arachnida; order Araneae; family Amaurobiidae; genus Amaurobius; species Amaurobius ferox. The sequence goes on from OX578146.1 coordinate 112,088,854, forward strand.
ATTATAAGTTATTCTTTTATCATATATATAGAATGAAAGTATATTATGGCTGAAATCAATACTGAGATCTAGAAAATTTACTACATTATTCTGGGTTGGTGGATTTTCTTCCAATATTAAATTTGAGTGATAAAATTCAAAATTCATTTGAAAATTTTCGTTTTTATAAGCTATTAACATATCATCAACGTAACGTATGTAAATTATTTCATTGTTAATATGGGATATTTTTTCAAAATGATCAAGATAGATGTCTGCTAAAATTGATGAGCATCCCCCGCCCATGGGGATGCCTTTGATTTGCTTATAGAAATTCAGTCCATTATATAGGTAGTTTTCTTCTATAACAATCTTTATCAGTGATCTATATCTTTCGATTTCTATATATTTTTGCATTTTAAATTCCCCGTACAACGAGTTCAGTATTCGGTATAATACCTTGAGTTCAATATTGTTAAATAGTTCTTTAAAATCATAGGTTCTGAAAAATAATTTTGTTTGATGAGGTCTTAAGATCTCTATTACCTCGTAGCTATTTCCGACAATATAAGATCCCCGATCTTTAATTTTCTGTAATATAGGTTTCAATATTGCAAGAAGCAATTTGTTAGCTTTAGTTAGGTAAATTTTGTATCCAACTGTTACTGGTCTGAAGCTTTTTGGAGTTTTATGAAGCTTGGGTATCTTTATTAAATATGGATATTTTATTCTTTCTGTATACTTAATACCTGCCTTAAGATATAAGGCTTTGATTCTGTTATTAATCACTTGGTTTGTCATAGTTATCCTGCTGTATAATGCTTGATTTTCATAATTTGCCATAAGGGTTTTTATGTAAAGGTATTTGCAAGTAAATGCATAATTACCAGGTACTTTATCGGTGTACGTGATTATATATTGTTCTTGCAATAACTTAAGATTCTTTATATCCAGTTTACATCCCTTTTGACGAGTATAATACATTTTGTAATAATACTGGAAATCATTCAAAACACTGGATCTCCATTTGTTGAATGTGAAATCCGGGATGCTGAATTTTATAGACATCTTATAAATAAATGCTTCTAAATTCTTTGTAAATGTATCAAGTGGATTTCCTTGGTGTGGATTACGGTATTTGGTGCCTAATTTGAAAGCTCTTATTAAGCCATTATTATTGATTACTTCAAGATTACTTGTAACTATATTACCTATAATAGGATCTTTATAAGGATTGGTGTTACAATTACATATTACATTATTTCCAATCAAAAGATTTTTACTTAATAAGTTATAATTGTAAATTTTTCTTCCTAAAGGAATTTCATAACTGTAAGTCATTCTAATATTTATATCTGTTATAGGAAGATGCTTTTGATGTGTTTTCAATATCTTGCCAAAAGGGATAGAATTGAAAGTTTTATTTTGAAATAAGATCGATAGATATACCACATCGCATTTTTCTTCGATCTGTTCGTCCTTCAATTTCAAATTTAAAAAGGTGGGTCGTTTTTTGATCCAGTCACACATAGTAGCCAAGTTAAGTTTTTGGTATGAGTTTAGTTCTTTTGTAGACCATATTTTAACTTGTTGAGACCAGATATTCCACATCTGTTGCAAATATTTTTTTCTTATGCTCAAAACATATAATTTAATAACTGTAATGTTATGTACTTCAAATTGATAAACCTGGTGCATAAAATTGATAAAAGATTCTTTGCGATTGTTATAATTCTGTTTTTTTCTTCTTTTTTTACTTCTGAACCATCTTCTACATGTATTGTTATTTCTTGTTTACACTATAGATGTATTAGAAGTACTATAGTAAAACTCGTTATTATATAATCTGTTAAACATCATTGAATTTAATCCATATGGGTATATAGAATTACTTTGTAGAATGTGCATATTTTCCCACCAGATGTGTTCTTCCAAAGTTACTGCAAAGTCTAAGATTGTAATGGATATATTATTAAAAGAATGAGATTGAAAGTGAGAGTATAGAAGATGGTATTCCTGATTAATTGCTGAATTTTTCTTAATCTGGCTACGGTGAAGATTTATTCTTAAATTCAGAGGATTTTTTGTTTGACCTACATAAGTTAATTCACAAGTTTTACATTTTATCATATATACACACTGGTATGCTTTACAAAATAAAATGAACTTACTTGAATTTCCTATAATCTTAGGATCGGCACAAGGGCATAGCTTGCATCTTTTTGAGTTGCATTTTTTGAATTTGAAGAAAGGCATGTAACTGAAATGATGTCTGTATACAGGATCTCTATTATACTTCGTCGTCAAGTGATCGGTATCGATATAGATCACTGATAAAGATTGTTATAGAAGAAAACTCCCTATATAATGGACTGAATTTCTATAAGCAAATCAAAGGCATCCCCATGGGCAGGGGATGCTCATCAATTTTAGCAGACATCTATCTTGATCATTTTGAAAAAATGTCCTATATTAACAATGAAATAATTTACATACGTTACGTTGATGATTTGTTAATAGCTTATGAAAACGAAAATTTTCAAATGAATTTTGAATTTTATCACTCAAATTTAATATTGGAAGAAAATCCACCAATCCAGAATAATGTAGTAAATTTTCTAGATCTCAGTATTGATTTCAGCCATAATATACTTTCATTCTATATATATGATAAAAGAATAACTTATAATATTGCTACAGCAGGAATCATACATTGAACCTCTAATTTACACTTGAATATATTTAGAAATGTATTTATTGGTGGTCTAGCGAGAACAAAAAGAATAGTAAGCAGTGACGTACGTCACCAGACTGGAAAGTGACAAAAAATTCTTACTACAGGCATTCATGCAAAAATATCCAAAGCAATTTATGATACATTACATCAAAAATTACTACGGAAAAAATGAAATATATGGGTTGAGTTTATGTAAATATTTGAGGTCATTATGAATTTTGACCGTACATCTTTGTAAGTTATGACATCACAGACATCTAATCTGCTGATTTGAATGTTTTGATGTTATAAATAGGTAGCATGTGCAGGAACTTGGCTGTCTCTATGACTTGGACCATACTTTTTCTTATCACCTTCCTTTATCAAGGGTCTTGTGATAATTTTGATTGTCATTCCGGAGGTTGGCTAATGTCAGTGCTGGCGTCCAGGAGTGCATGCCGCGGCATTAAAGACATGCATGTTGATAACTGGGGAGTAAGGTCACTACCCCTTACCGCCTTTGTGTAAGCACTTTACGTTACCTTCCTTCTTCTTTTATATCTCGATTTATGTCTATATATTTTTAGTGTTTTATGCTGCTATGCGCAAGTACACTAAAAAATTTATTTCAATAATTTTCTTTAGAAATCTTTCTATTTTTACATATATATATATATATATATATATATATATTTATAGAATTTTTCATATTATTTTTACCTGTTTCATATTGTTTTATGTCTTCAATATTGTGTTAGGATCTTATTAATGGTGTCATTCACTTTTAGGTAAAAATGCAATGCATGTATCCATTCCAGTTCAAAGATTATCTGACCAAATTTCATAGTTAATTCAGATATGCATAGCCCTTGTACTGATTAAATGTTGGTACAATTGGAAAAAATAGAGTTAGCCCTTTTTCAAAATGGCCTGCAAAAATCAGCAAAATCTGAATTAAAATGTTATATATATGTAATTTCTTGTATAATTAAATCTAAATGTCTGTGTTATACCTAAAATTTTTAGGACAACAAATAAAACCACCCCCATTATACTAAGATAAACTGTTCTCAAAAGTTCTTAAGTATGGCAAAACACATCTAAAACATTTTGATATTTCCAGTAAAGTCCCCAAATATTGTAAACCGTCTTTATTTACTACACCATCAATGACATACATGAAAAGTATTTTAAAATGTTAATGTACTTTTAGGCAACATAGTGTCCATCATCAGTGGCAATAATAAGGAATTGACAGATAGGAGCTTTTATACAACCAGAAATCATGAATATAAATTTGCATAGGGCATCGATACTACTATTAACATATATTATAAATAAATATATAAATTTCAAGCAAAAACAATTGAATTTGTTTCAAAATCCAAGTACATAAATAGATCAGACCAATACATAAACATAACACTAGTGCTGAAACACTGGATTTCCAGAAAATCATATAATGTTTTAACACACATAGAGAACGAGATGCCAAGCAAAACTTAGTTGATTCCGTTCAAAACCGTATTCATATGTTTGTGATTCTGATTGGAATTTTGTGGAAATTCTTTTTGAAAAACTGGAGGGATTTAGTTTCTTAATATAAGTAGGAACCCTATTAAAGAAGTACATAAAAATAAATGATTAATTTCTAAAATAAATAGTAAAATTGAAATATAGCTTAAATATTCACTATTTTTAAAATAATTGCAATCTACTCTTTGATATTTATTTATTGATTCATAATTTGTTATTAGGTTCATCATAGTAATAAAGACTTTGTGAATTCTATAAAAGTGTTGGAAACCGCTTTTACTAAGTTTCCATCATTGATAACATCTGAAGGTATGCAGTACTTTTCTATTTCTTCTCTCAAATGTTCTTGTGATTCAAATTATAAATTGATATTTCTATGTATAACATTATTCCAAACTATTTCAAGTCATTGGTATATAGAAGTAAACTTTTAATCATTTCATTTTGCAAGCATTCAAAACACTGTTAAAAGTTTAAGTTCTAAGTGGAATCACTACATTTCAGGTGAAGTTCTGCAAGTTAAAAGATTTATTTTAGAGGTCGTTATAAGCATGATCAGAAATCAGCCATGCTAGCCATTTCTAATTGAAAAATGTGACTATGACAAGGTCCTTGTTAAAAATAAATAATATAAATGAATATTAATGCAATGTATTTAAAATGTATTGTAAATTTTAAGCAATTTCAAAAAACACCTATTTACATAATTATGAGCATACTGAGCTTTAACATCTTTTATGTATCTGATAAAACAACATTTTGGATAGGGCAATGCTTGAAAATTTTTATACCAAATCTTGCTTGAATTCTACACATTTGAAAAGTCTTTAGGCTATGCTCAGACTGTGTTACTATCAGAGTGGGCTTAGTGAAAGTATTTAAATTTTGGCTCTTACACAGCTGTAAGTTATGTATAGAAAGTAAAATGTTCACTGGGTGAAATTATAGCATTAGCTAAGGCAATTTAATTTAGAACTATTTAAGTGTTGAATAGAGATACTAGCAATGTTTTTTGGTAATGATATAACCTTTTAATAAGCATGCTATGGTGATGCATTTTAAATATAAATGTCACACTTGGAATGAATTGTACTTAAAATGTACTTAAAATGAATGTACTTAATGAATGTACTTAAAATGAATACAAATGCCAATCTTATAGATCTTGCAAGAAATCTAAGAAATTAAAAAAACTAAATTAGTTCATCCAGATGTGCTTTTTGCTAATTCTTCCTGGCATCGTTATTGATATATATATTTATCCTTAACATTTTATGTATAAGTATATTCAATTTTATATAATGTGATTTTAATTATATCTTTTTAGATGTAAACTTTCTTTTGGAATTACAACTGGTACAGAAATTTCATAAAGCTGCAGTTAAGGTAATTGCATATTGATTGTATTTATGTGAAAAGTTTTCAATAAATGGTATTTTAGATAACTGCAAACTGAATTTGTGTGCATCATGCAATGTTATACATTGGAAAATACAAATTTAAAATCATTGTCTACATAATAGTATTTATTCTTGTTCTTGTTAATCCATGGCATTTAATTATGCATATTAAAACACTCAGAGATTTAAGCATCTTAAGTTTGATTGTGTTTTTCATAAATTTCCCCACGGAGATCCACATACTCCTTCTAATTAGTATCTTTTTGTTCAGCAAACTTTAGTAATCATTTGACTTTTTATAGAAAAAAAATCTGTGATAGAGTTCTAAAATGAATAGCTATTAATAAATTTCATTATTTTAAAAATAAATATCACGTTTTATTAATTTGTTATTTTTTAGGATGATTGTTAAAATAATCATTTTTTGTAATCCAGTTTTATCTTTCTCTCGAATTTTCAGAATTTTGTGCAGCACTGCGGAGTTGTCATCAGAATGCCTGATCGTGAAATAACCTCTTATGAAGAGGTAAATAATTTGAAAGATGAGGAGTTTGCAGCTGTAGACAGGTAACTGAATCATAAATATTATAAATGTTGTTGTTTTTTCTCTGAATTTTTGTCAGCTGTGCAGACACATCTTTTACCATGTTATCTGATATGAAAATTTTCATATCTAATATTTGTTCTGAGAAGTAATTAATTTTAGTATTTTACTGTTTCATTTTTTTCTGTAATACATACTATAGAGAAAAATATTATAATGTGATAAAAAAAAAATCCAAATTCAAGTTTTCAATAGATTTACATGTTTTTGGCAAACTAGAAGGAGATTTTATTGTTTTTTGCTTGATGTTTGCCTCATAGGTTGTCAATTATATCCAAGACTGAGCAATTGTGATTCTTATTTTGTGATTTGGAGATTTTGTTTGTATTGTGAGAATGATTTTAGTTCAAAGCAGGTGATTTGGAAATTGAGTATGATGTTACCTGTGTCTGTATTATTTAAGTACCGGGCACTTATTTAGAACCTGGGCAACATCGGGTGATTCATTGTAGAATACCTGAAAGTTTGATGTTTTAAAAAAACGTTCATTCCATGTATTACTTTGTAGGGTAAAACAAATAACCTTATTCAATTAATATTAACAACAAAAGAAAAAGGGAATAATTTTAATCTGTAGGGAAAATGTAATGCCCATGTTAGATATTTTTATTATATATATATATATATATGTGTGTGTGTGTGTGTGTGTGTGTGTGTGTGTGTGTGAGTGACATGTTTAGAAAATACTAAATCAATTGGCAGGACAAAACAGTCAGATCTCCTATATCAGTTTAGAGTTTAGGGAGAATACTATTAATAAACACAATCACTGAACCTGCTTGTAGGAGCATTTCTAAAGCTCAGATTCACATTCTTTTTTTTTTTTTTTTTTTTCCCTTTTTTTTTTTTCTTTTTTTTTTTTTTTTTCTTTTTTTTTTCTCCCAGATACCAGTATCCATAAATAATTTTGTACTTTTTGTGATCTTCAGTACAGAATAGCCAATAACAGCAATTGCACAAAGAGAACTTGCTATGTACTGCAATTTTGCGAACTTCTGTGATGTCCAACAAATTCAGTCATACTGTGCAACCGGCTTCAAATTTTAAGAAGATTGAGCTCAAGCTGCACTATAAGAGGCATATTCAAATCTAGAAATCACTAAGAATAATTTGACCTTTGCAGTCTTGTGCAGTTGAGCTCAATCTTCTTGAAATTTGAAGTTGGTTATGTGGTATAATTAACTTTATTGGTCACCACAGAATTCATAAATTGTGGTGCATAGCAAATTTTTTTACTGCCATTGCAGTTATCAGCTATTTTGTGCTAAAGAGACAGAAACTACACCATGGATACTAGTATCTGCAATGAGAGCATGATTTTTGTAAGCATAGTTTATGCTTTTATCTGTAAAGTTTGTACTTCATATCAGTATTCAATAAAGTAGCTCATAAGTTCAATCTAATAGCATTTATGTTTAGGTTAGTATTACTTGTTTGTCTGTTTACTAGAATATTATTGCATTGTTCTGCATAAATAAGTGTAATTTTTTTTTTTTCAGTTGCTATGTTCCAGAAGTTTTGCCCATTGACTTATGGGTTAAAATACTTGTATGTTTAATATATTTGAGATCAATGAATGCTGTCCTGGTAAGTTTATATTTTGTGAGATCTTCATGTGTTATACTAACACCTTTATCTTCCCTATATAGACTAATTCAAGAATGCAATACCTTTTCTGTATCCCTCATTCACTTTTAAAGCTAGTCCAATTTTCTTTTACATATATTTTCTATATAAAAGTGAACAGGGGAAATCATCAAATTTAATATGTAGTATATATATAATGGAATATGCAGAGTGTATAGCAATGTCAATACCAACTGTTGACTATATATATCTACAGTTATGAACAAAGTTTGTAGGTATAGGAAACTGACTATATGCTACAAGACGAGACCACTTTCAGCAACCTTAGTGCTAATATTCGGAAGTTAGTGTTCCTATCTCGATAAGTATGGGAGATATGGAAAAAGTTAATCGCAATGTTGTTGAGCATCACCAATTTAGTATGAAATGACACTCTGTATATATGAATAGTATGAATTGAGAACATGAAATGCTAATTTGTTGATAATCAATTTTCATTAATCCTACATCATGAATCGTGTCACAAAGCAGTAAATTGCGTAATGCATGCTCTGTAGTCATCTAGCATGTGGCACATATAATATGTAAATCTAATATGCATATGCAAATATATATCAGACTACAGTGATGACTGTGCAGGATGTATGATATCGCATTACTGATGCCTGTACCAGCGTGACACCTCAAATACTGCTAAATGCGCAATGTGAAGCTCTGTCCTGGATAAAAATGTATATTGTGTGGCACAATAGTGGGTACATCGAGCATAGACAGTAAAATGTGTATTTCTGATGTGATTATTTTTGAAATGTATATTTCTCATTTACTTGTGTCTACATGCTGCATTCATTACTGTGTGTAGTACATCTCTCACACATATCAATTTTTACAGTCGCTGCTTACCCATTTCTCCCAATTTGTTGCTTTGTGACGTGATTCATGGTGTAGCATTGACAGGAGTTGATTTTCAAATTAGCATTTCATGCTTTCTATTTACACTATTCATGTGCACACAGTGTCATTTCATACTAAATGGGTCAAATGTTATTACATTGCCACTGTGTCGTGAAACATATTTTATTTTTGTTATCAGTACATATTGCTACATTATTTTAAATATTTGTCATAATGGTATTGATATGGGGTTTTTAACATTGAATTAACTTGCCCTCAGTTAATGTTTCATAAATAACCACGCATGTACCACAAAAGTGGTCCAGTTCCCTTTAGAAAATCTTTCACAGAGGCATTTTTCCATTCTCTTTATGAGGAATAGCCAATCTTCTACCCTTGGATGCCTCAAGTTCTTAGACTAACTGAAGCTACATTACTCTTCCCTTATCCATTACACTTTCTTTTTACCTTAGCCCTTCTGGCCAATGGTATAACTAATATTAAGCACTTAAATGCTACTTAAAGAGTCCAAGAAACATTGGAGCTCCTTGTGAGCTGGGATATTTGCAATGCACAGAACAAAACAATTTTTCCTCAAAAATTTATTGAAAAATAAAAGTATTTTATTGTTATTCTAATGATTATACATATTCAACTATTCATAACAAATTAAACTAATGTTTGTAATAAATATGAAAAAAATTTTATGCAAAATACCTATTACTTGTTAAATATAAATAAAATTGTTTCTCAAATACTTTATTTTTAAAGACAGTAAAAAAAATTGGCCATAATTAAAAGTCTTGTATTTAAATCTCTTTTTATGACATATTAAAATTATACAGCCATAGTGCTTTCGGGCATTACTATGCCCTTCATCAGTGGTGGAATGAAAATAAGTGTGAAACATGTGCTTATATACAGGCTGTAACCACCAGACAAAATTTACATATTAATCGTATTTAAGAACTGGTTTGCCACTTATTTTCACTTCGCCACTGATGAAGGGCATAGTAATGCCCAAAAGTGCTATGGGTGTGTAATTTCATTACGTCATAAAAGGAGATTTTAATAAAAGACTTTTAATTATGATCAATTTTTGGGTTGTTTTCATTTTTAAAGTATTAATTATTTTAACGTGTTTCCATACAATTTTATTGCTTCTCACAGTTTGAAAAACATAGGAATCTATCAAATGCAAGGATGAGGCTATACACATGCATGCTTCGCAATTGCCTTCTCTTCGCAGTAGGGAATAGCACACAAAGTGTAAATACTCTAAGGTTTTAATGAGTTTTTAATATAAGCTGAAGCAGTGAGTGGTTTCTCAAACTATCTTAACACATTTGAAAATATTTTTTTATTCATTTACCTATAGCTAAAAGAAATGAAAGTAAAATTAATGAAACTTCAAATAAAAAGAGGAAGAATTAAAGAAAGTAACAAAAATTTTAAATTTTTCACTTATAAAAATGGTTCCTCAAAATAAAAACATTTTCTTAAATGCTTTTGTTTTTAGGTGCTAAAACTGAAATTTAGAGGAACCCCCAAAATAAAAATATGATGTTCTTAAATGCTTGTATTTTTTATGGCCCAAACTAAAATTTTAAAGGGCTCTTTTACATATTTCCCTTAAGAGACTAAAATTTCTATTTATGCTGTTGCTTCTGGTCCTATTTGAGCTTATTTTGGGGGCAGTTCCTAGACAAGTGAGATTAGTAACAACCATATTTATTATTTCATAAAGTCACTTTCTGTATTTTGTTGGTTATATGTAGAACAGTAATTTTATCTCTGAAAACAATTCAAAATTTATAGGATGGTCACAGGATAAATTGCAAAAAATTTGCAGTCAAAGATTTATACTAACATTTCTACCAGTTACAAAGCACTAATATGAATAACTACTTCGCAAATCAATAAGTATTATATTACAATCGTTTTGAACTAATACTTGCATATATAAACCATTCAAATTCTGGCAGTGTTATTAATACTGGTACTAGTACTAGTACAATTAATACTAGTACAATATAATGCATTTTGATGCATTGTATTGTACACATACAAATTTTCTTCTATATTGCAGTGTTCGTTGTCTAATAATATGTTTCTAAGTTTAGAAAAGGACCTTTCGGCATCGCCACTCTTTGTGTGTATTGACAGATAATGGATATCAATTTTATGTAGCTAGGAAAATGATTTTTTTTTTCGTGTTCCAGAAATCTGAAAAACTTTTGACATGAAATTTTTTTATACTCACTTTATAGGAATGAAAAAGCAAACAAATCTTTGTTGTCTAAAAGGTCCAAGGAATTAATATATTTGATATTCATGAAATTTCTGAAAAAACCTCTAAAATTCATGATAAAAATCACTATAATTTGCACTGCAAAACAAAAATCTAAAAATTATAATAGAAATAAAGCAATAATAGGAAAACATGTTAATGTTCGTGAATATATTTAATGTTTGAAATTTCAGAAAAATCCCTGAAATTTACACCTATATAATTACTGCCCTAGTTATAAGTTTTATACACAAAATAAAGTAAAAATAAAATGTATATTATTTTCTCTGATACTTTCCTAAAATCAGCTTTTCTACAATTTCATCTGAAAATTTTTACTTTATCTATTCCAGCCTCTGCTTGAATCTTTGAAAAAAGAAAAAACATCTGAAATAGGAGATTTGTATCTAGATGTTGCAGAAGCTTTGATGGAAACTGGTGAATATGAGTTTGCAAAAGATTTGTTGCAGAGTTTAGTTGTTACACCCAACTATGACTTAGTATGTTTGTTATAATATGTTTACTTTAAATGACTATAACTTCTGTGCCCTGGTTTCTCTTTAATTCTTTTTCTTTTGATATATTTTAACTCTTCTAATATTAAGAAAGCTTAAGATAATTTCAAATTCAAATATTCTAATTCTTTTATTTCTAAAATGTTCTTCATCTTTTATTTCCCAAATTAATTTTATTTATCTACTTGGTTTGCAATCTATGACTTGTGTTTGCTTTGCAAACGGTTGTAAAATACTTTCACATACTGGAGTGAAATACAACATGCAATTAGTATCAGGAAAAAGATTTTAAAAAGTAATGTTAAAGTTAATGTAAACAAGCCTGTTACTTTCTATTGGTTTTGCATGCATTTCTATGCAAACAAAAATGTCCCATAAAGTTAATAACATGTTAATATGCACCATTTTTAATCAATTACAACTTTTTTATAGAATTGAAATTTAAAATTCTGGCTTTGTCACAAATCAGCTCTCAGATATAATTATGTATAAAAAAATCATCAAAATCAGGCAAAGTATTTTAGAATGATACAATTCATGTTGCTGCCATGGGAGTGCCATTCCAATAAAAACATAATAATATTTAAATATCAAAACAATGGAATATAGGAAAATCTTACAGGATTCTCACTGTCCTTGCAAATTACTTGAATTCAATTTTTTTTTAACTTGGAGCCCACAATTTTTTTTTTTTTTTTTTTTTTTTTTTTTTTTTTTTTTTTTTTTTTTTTTTATATTCATCTACTAATTTGATGGACAGAATTTTAAAATATGTCTCATCCTCATTGAAAAATCCTGGTGAAAATTGATTCTGATTTTCAACCAAGGGGAACATTTTCTTTTATGTAATAAAATTATGAAAACTTCGAAACTTGCTATTGTTATTGTATGAGAACAATGTTTATATGTTGTACCTAAAATATACGTTGAAAATTAGGATTTTAAAATTAATGAACTGTCGAATTCTGTTTAAGAATAGTTGGAATGGATGATTTTTTTTTCATTGATTTAAATAGCATTTCTGTTAACATTCTTTTTTTTTTTTTTTTTCTTTATACTGTTTTAAATAGCATTGAAGTAAAAAATTCTTGTGCCCAATTTATTTGTACCACAGGACCACTTTTTATGTTATTGCTGCACTTCTGTGGGTGTATTAGTTAAATTAATTATGTTTAGTCCTAAATTGTAAAAATATTCACTAAGGATGGAGCTCTGAACTTTTCTGATAAAGGTATTAAAAGTCAACTTTAAAATGATGTTAAAAAAGATGACTCCTTTCGTTACCACCCATGGTAGAATCGTTTCTATCATGTCTGTAGAGTATCTAAATCTCAAGATGAGTTTTTAACAGCAAAGCTATATGAATAAGGAGAATTTTCCTGCAGTTTATCTAACATTAGATCATACTCTTTGTGATCTTTGAGCTAGTATTTTGAAACAAATAGTGTAAGTTTAAAAAAAAGATTCTAGTTTATTGTAATTAATTAAAAATTATTAAACTTTCATCCCAAGATCTGTTGCTCCCATTTAAGATAAATCTGTTTTTCTATAGTGAGAATTTGTGTTTCAAATCATTGAATGCCCCAATGTGACAAAATTTTGGAGTTTTGTGTGTTTTTTGCAAATAATTAAAAATCTATTTTTACTTTGACAACTTTCATTCCAAGATCCATACTTTTCATATAAGACCAACTTCTACTTTCTATACCCAGAATTTTAAATCCCTGGACAGACATTCTGATGTACATGGCCAGACATGTTTTAAAAATGTAGATTATACTTGCAAAATGTCATAGTTTCTACTATTCTTGCTATACAAACTATTTTTAATTATTAATAGCCTGCAGTGTGGATGAAGTTTGGAGATTGTTTATATGCCTTATCAAACATAGAAGATGCAATTAAAGCGTATGAAAATGTTATCCTAATGGCACCATCTTATCAAGATGCTCGTCTTGCTCTGTCAAAAATTTACTTATCTATGGGAAAAGTGGAAGAAGCTACTAGTGTATTAAGGCAAGGTAAGAGCTAGTCATTGTCTTTAAATTCCTTTGAATATTGTAAAATGTTTCTTTAAAATAATATTAAAAAAAAATTCAATAATGTGTGTTTTAATTTTATAAAATATTCATCAGTTTTTAAGTATTTCTTTATAATTAGATAAATCAAATTATTATAAACTAAAAGTATCAAATATGTTGTTATCTTTTTAGGCATTTTTTTGTAATTTATCGAAATATGTTTGCTTCATGTTAGAGTACACACCTAATTGCTCTATCGGCAGCTATCTTTGGAGAAATTAAACTTTTCATAATTATGTTATTTATATGTTCTTATTATTTATATATTCATAGTCTTGTTTGTCCTGTTATTGCGTAAAAGAGTGGAAAATGTGGCATAAGTTTTGATTCAAGAAATGTCAAGTGCTTAAAATCTCAATATCCCTTTTGCTATTCGGTATTATATTTTTTTTAAATTGTTGAAAAATAGATTTACTAATAACGACGCATTTATTCTTAAGCCTTTCCTGTATTTGCAAAATCCATTCTCCATTCTTAACGAAGCAAAATCAACATTTACTCTAATTGTATGATCTCCTTTACTCAAAAGCTACAATAGGTAGGAAGATGAAAATTCAACATTGATGAACTCATATTAATGATAAACTCGTATTATGATGAACTCATGAAATATGATGAAAATTCAACATTTACTCAAATTTTATGATCCCTTTACTCAAAAGCTACAGTAGGAAGATGAAAATTCAACATTGATGAACTCATATTAATGATGAACTCGTATTATGATGAACTCGTATTATAATGAACTCGTATTATGATGAACTCGTGAAATATGATGAAAATTCAACATTTACTCAAATTTTTATGATCCCCTTTACTCAAAAGCTACAATAGGTAGGAAGATGAAGATTCACATACATAAAATTGCCCACAGATGTGTAGAATCACAATTTCAATAATTTAAATAAACTGTAACAGGATGAAACATCATCGGTTTTTAAACTACACATGCTCACTACAGTTCATACAAATAACAAGTAAACAGCATAATCAAGATTGGCACCACGTCTGCATACAATGGACAAAACCAAGAACAAAACGTCTTTAAAAAACGAAAGGTCCTTTATTTAACATCCTAAAAGACGTACAAAAATTGTTAAAAACAGCCAGAGCGCTTTTGGATGTATATACGCCCTTCATACTCATGTAGCCACTAATGAAGGGCATATATACGTCCGAAAGCACTCTGTCTGTTTTTAACAATTTTTGGACGTCTTTTAGGATGTTAAATAAAGGACCTTTCGTTTTTTAAAGACGTTTTGTTCTTGGTTTTGTCTAAGTAAACAGCAACTTTTAGACAGCTAATCAAAGTGTGTGCACTTGCATGCATTGGGATTTAAACATGCTATTGTATATTAAACATATTTGTGGGATTTTAATGTATTACTTTGATTTCATTGTTTCCCTGTATTCTAATATGTATAATTTAATATTCAAATTCTAAAATCATATATGTTCTTTTGTATTAGGATTCTCAAACATTGAAATTATTTTTTTCAATTTCATAATTATTTGTTAAATTAAGTTTTAATTGGAAATCTTGTACAGCTTGCATACTTCATACATGTGAGTTCATTCAAAGCCTGGTTTTTTGCTAGTTATAAAATTGTTTTATTTATTTATATGCAAAATTTAATATTTCTTGCCATTATTATAATTTTTGTTCCAATTTTTATGATTATTTTCTTGTATTTTATTAGAATATGAAGAAGGGAAAGAAACTGTTTTAGTAAGTAATTTTTATTTTATTGAATTAAATTTGCTGCTTTTATGTCTCTATGTGCTTACAAACATGTCAGCTTTCTTATGTAATTAAATTTTTAAAAATATTTTTGTGATAAAGTGGTTGTTTAGTGTAATAACATTCCATGGTGAAACAATTTATGTATTCTAAACTAGCCGAGTACTTGTTCTTCGAATATGGTGAGCTGACATTTAGTTGAGGTAACTTTAACTACATATTTTCAAAAACAAAAGAATTCTTAGAGTAAACCACCAGAGAGACATGGTGATTATGCAACTTAGCTATCCTACCCCTTTTCATGCTCTTTGATGTAAGTTATGAAAATACTCCTAAGTGTTTACCTGTATATGTTCCTAATGTAATCAATGAGAAACATACTTGTAAAATATCAGGTCTCTACCTCAAACAGTTCTAGAGATGCAGTGATCATTATGATTGGATATCCCACCTTAAAGAGTGCCTAATTTTCATAAAGATATTTTTCTTACAGTTCAGAAATTGCAATAAAAGTAGGAAAAATTGTTTATTGTCCAAAATGGATGATCAGATTGCAAACTTCTGAATTTTTCCATGAGAAAGGAGTAAAAGTATTTCATATTTTCTGGTTCTTGTTTCTTCCACTGTTCTGTAGAAACCCCGATGCCCTGAGTTTAATAACAGATTACTGCACCACCTATAATCAGGGTGTAACTGAAAAATCGCTGAGCCTTTTTGTGTAATATTGATTTTATTTTTGTGTACAACTATATCCATAACTACATGATTTTCTGATCAGAAGGAATTTTTTCCGTTTTTATAATTCATTTGTAAAAGTCTCTAATATACTTGTGATAAGCTTACCTTTTCTTTCTTGTGATCATTTTCATAAAATATCATCAAAAGTCTGCCACATACTTCAAATCAACAATATCCAAAATATGTCAATTTTGCTCACATTTAAAAAAATTTTTTATCAGTAATGGCAAAATTTTTTATAAGCCTTCCTTAATAGATATCTGATATAGCTGTGAAATCAAGTGATATTATATTATGTGAAGTTTGATAAACCAACTTTTTTTTTTCTTTGCAGTACTTAATTCTTTTCTGTAGTCCTTAAAATGTACTTAAAAAGTGCATTTTTTGAATGAAAAATGTGCAAGTACCCTATGCATTAACTACAGACTACTTTATCCATGTATACTCAATAGATTGCTTTATAAAAAGTTCCAGATTAGTATATTTAAATGTAATTATTTTTTTAGGGTCTTGATGCTTTGTATCAGAGATGCAGACTGTTGGAAAAGGAAGAAAAGTGGGAGGAATTCATTTCAGCAGGAATTCTACTCCAGTACAGCCATTGTTATTGCTTAGAGACTGACGAGGAATTTTCTGGTTAGTATTATAATGAGTTATATATATGGTATGGAAATAAAAATATGTATAGAAAAATATATTTTTATGAAAAAATGTGTCAAATTTGAATTTGAGTTTTTAATGTACTTGCACACATAGGCACATTTTGATCTCCATAGAATGCAAATAAAAAACTAATTGTGAGCTGCTTTGATTAGTGTTTTACATTGATTCTGTTAATGTTTGAAAAGTTATAAAAACTATCCATTGTGATGATTGTGTGTTGAAATGTTCTAAAAATGGATGTTTATGACATCTACAATTATTGTATTTAGTAGATTGATGCATCATTACTTAAAAATGTATTTAACTTTTTGACACATTGCAAAATCATGAAAATTTAACCAATGAATCTGCTTCCAATTAAGGTTAATAAATATTTAGAATGGTAAATAAGAATTTGAATAGTCAATTCTAAATAAGTATTTAAAATGGTTAATTCATTCCTAAGTTACACATGATGACAGACATACATAAACATGTTTTCTTGACTCGACATAATTTCCTAAAATAAATTTCATCAAAATTGATCATGTATTTGAGAAAATATGTCATTCAGACTTGTTATCTTTTCAAATTTTCTCTTTTTTTATATTAGCTTTAAAAGATAATTTTTTACATAATTTATCTATTTATTTCTTTATGATTTTACATTCAATATAAAGCTTTAACCATATTTTAATTTTAGCTGTTTTAGCCAATCAAACATCAAAAAGAAGAAATGAAGCTCTCAGAGATCTCAAAGCCCAGTGTAAGTATGGCAGTAATTTAATTGTTTACCTTTTATTTATTGAATATGCAGTTTAAAGCACTTATAATCAGCTCACTTATAGTGAATACATTAGTGACAAACAATATTGTTTTGAACGAATCTTTGTAAGTATATGTATATGTCAGATGTCTGCATGATAATGCAAGAGTGAATGCATCTTGTAATGGAATTTTGTGTGTAAATATATTGTATAAAATACTAGAGCTATATAGAATTCTGTGATTAGACAATATATTATTTAAAATTTAAAACCATTATTTCCTATGGAAAAATGTTTATAATTCCTAAGACGTTGATATATCAGTATTGTTAAGAAATGAAAGTTTAAAGTAGTTTTTGTAAATATGTACTATGGATTAAAATAGCACAAAAATTATTTGAATGTGTTCTACTCATCAATGAGCTACTCCCAATTTGAAAAATAATTAAAAAACATTTTAAAAGACTAACTTGTCTACAAAAGCTCATAAAAATGTACATTTTTACTTTTCTTACTACAATCCATAGTGTATGTTAAAGAAAAGTATTAGAATGGAGTAAAAATTTGAGTTTCCAATGTATATTTTTTGAGCACGTTAGAACTCAAATCATCATTTTAAGCTTGACAACTGTGTGTACATGTTATATGAATGTATCCTCTCTAGCTTGCAAACTATCCATCTGGATTTTATAAAGTGTAGTAGTTAAGTAAGTTACTTTGGTGCTGATTTGATTTTGATACAAAATAAAACTGGTTTTTGTTTTACTAAAGTAGCTATTAGAATTGAGAAAAGTGAAATAAAAGGGAAAAAAAATTAAATTATAATGATTAATAAAAATTTTAAAATATGTATCTATAGGGAAAGCCGTATGCTGTCCACATCAAAACAATTTCTTCTTCTGCTTCACTAGCTCGACAGCCCAATGTGACCCTTGACCTTCTCAATGAGTTTGTTCCATCCCACCATATGACCAGCCACAGTTCTTTAATTTCTACTGTCCAGAACATCTTCTTTATCAACACTATCAGGCATATTCTGCACACATCAAAACAATTTCTTCTTCTGCTTCACTAGTTCGACAGCCCAATGTGAGCCCTGACCTTCTCAATGAGTTTGTTTCATCCTGCCTTATGACCAACCACAGTTCTCTCATTTCTACTGTTCTAAACATTAAAGTCTTTATCAATGCAATGAATCCATCTTAATTATCTAATTTCTACTGTTCAGAACATTAAAGTCTTTATCAACGCTATCAGTCCATCTTAATTGGGCTTTCCTCAAAGCCGCTTCCCTGTTAGTTTTACTAGAAATATATTCTTTTGTGCATCTTTCATCAGGCATTCAAATTAGATGACCGGTCCATTTTATTCTTTGTATTTTCATAAACTTAACAATATCTGGCTGTTTGTCTAGATGATATAGTCCGTAATTAAATCTTCTATTACACACTCCATTAATTTGAGTGCTATTCAATCAAGGTTATGCTTCTGAAAACCTTTCAAAGATTCTTGGGGGGTGTTTTTTCCTCTCAAAGTCGTTAATGTTTCTGAAGAATAGGCAAGCATGGACCCAATTAGGACTTCAAACAAAGCTATCTAATATTCATATAATGTTCATACAAAATCTATTGGGGAACCAACATGAATATACAAATCTGAAAATGAGAAAGAGCTATATGGATAGTTCTTTTAATTTAAACTGTAAGTACTTGTCATATTGCACCCATTAGGAAGAAAATAAAATTGGGTAATACATCTAAAGAACTTTATAAGGTTTATAAGAATGCATAATGTTAATATGTTTTAATTGTGTCCTTAATCACTTCAGAATTGATGTTGTTGTTGAGACCCAGACCGCCCGACCTACCAGAAAGGTGTAAGGTAATTGTTTGGATGGCCGGGAGAAAAAAGAAAATTTCAAAATTTATGTGGACTAATTTAGGGCTTTAATAAGAATTATTTAAATTTGCATAACTGATGTTAATAATTTATTTTAATTAGCATAATTAATGCTGTAACTTTCAAGGAACAGTTGAATGCTTGATAGCTCAATTAATATATTCATTACATTACATAATAAACTGTTATCTTTAGATTCATAAAATGTTTATATATATAAAATGTATCATTATACTTTCAAACATTCTATATTATTATTCATCTTTATTTTCAGATAAAAAGTCTTGTCCTGAATTTGTTGGAAAAAGTATACCAGTGTCTGACTTGTGGGATATCTATAAAAAGGTAAATGACAAATCAATTCTTTCTTATGCTATAACAACTGACTATTTTCAGGAAAGTTATTCAATTCTAAAACTTTGTTATAATGGTCCTAGAAAACCAACACAGCTCAAAAATTGTGATTTTTATAGGAAAAAGTTACTTACAATTTGTTTTAATGAATTGCATATATGATAGTGCAGTGTTTTCACTTTCTCAATGCACTCATTTGATTGGTGCAATATAATTTTAAAAACAGAAGTTTTATTAAATGACAGATAAAGATAAACCTTACAAAATACATTTTTCAACTTTGTTTTTAGTAGTGTTTTTATTTTAATTCTTTAATATTTAATTGTACTTTAGAAATGTTTTACATGAAATTGTTCACTTATGTTTGTAAATTTTATGATAACTACGCTGGTTTGTGTTTCTTTTCTTGATAAGAATAACACAAATTGAGAGTTTTTGTTAACACAAAATTTGAAGAGCATTTGTTAAAAGTATAAGATTTTCTAAGAATAAAATTAATAAATTTGTTCAACCATTTAAAATAAATAATTAACAAAGTATAAGCACTAAAGTACCTATTCTATTAAAATAAAAGGTGTGTGTGTGTGGAGGGGGGGGGGGACTATATGTCAGGAGTAATTGACTACTTCACATATTTCTGAATGCAAAATTTTGAAAGAGACACTTATTTTAGGGGGTTTAAAGTGTGTATCCTTTCTTAATAGTTTTGTAATATTTTGTTTTAATTTTAATTATTTTAGTTAATTTATATTGAAGTGCACTTTTGAGCAGCTTTCCCACAGTCTTTAGTGATTGAAAGTATTACCACAGATTTTCCATCTTGACACTATTAAAAAGATAGAAGAATGCTCTTTCTAACAAGCTTTGAACCAAATCTGTAAAACATTTTCTTCCTATTTAAATTTTTAACACTTTACAACAAAGTTGAAAAGTGTTTATGACTTTGTTCATTCTGTCTGTCTGTCTGTCTGTCTGTCTGTCTGTCTGTCCGTTAGCACGATAACTGCCGTAAAAATGAGTTTATCAAAATGAAATTTTAGTATGTTGTTCAGACGGTCTGTAGGACCTATGGGAATATAAATAAATAATATCACCCAATTAGTTTTTTATTGAACCCGGGTTGAAAAAATGAAATACATTGAACCCTATGGGACCTAATTTTTCAAACATTTTTTAAGTAAATTTAAAATTCACGAATTGCTTCGAAATTTTTAGGAAATATTCACATTATCCCATAGAATATATAAAAAAAAATTCAGTAAAATATGTTAAGTAGTTTTTTAATTAAAAAAATTATTTAATATAGGGAAAAAAACAAATTCAATTAAATTCTGACTTTGGGATATCTTCCAGAAAGAAAAGAGAGATATATTATATAATAAATATCTCTCCATTTGTTTAAACGTTTTGCATATGGGAGTGGCTTCATATTTTAAAATAAATTTGGTAGATAACAATTTTTCATTTTTTTTAAATTTTATATAACTCTTCATGATAAATTTAATTGATGGCATTTTAAATGCACTTTCCTACGTCCTAGAGAGTTAAAATTTGGTACACAGCTTAAATTTGTTGAACATTTTATTCGACAAAAATTTGATGGATCTTTAAATATAGATCATACATTTTTTTCGAAATGGCCTGAAAATAATCCCCGTTCACTTCTATAAATCATTGGTGTAATATTGTTAAAAATTCTGATGTGGACAGCACATGTCTTTCCCTGCAGACTCATATTCGTTCTCTTTATTTATTCAATGATAATTTGAGTTTATCTGCACAACATAAGTATTTTAAATGACATTGAATTTACACGTTAAACTTAAATTTGGTTCTCATTTGATAGCTAGACTTATTGTCAAAGGTGGCGTAGCGAAAACGCGAAAAAACTAGAATATCTCAAGAACGGCTAGTCCTAGAGTAATGGGGTTAGTCTTATTCTTTTTGTTGTCAAAAATCACATATAATATAGGAATTTAATTGATATAATTGAGCACACATAGTCTTTATTTTTATATTTAACAATTTTTGCGGGCCATTTCGCAAAAATAGCCCGTTCCTTTTTCCCGAATCGTAGTAGAATAACCTACAAATGATTTATATACAAAATTTTGTTAAATTTGGTATATAAATCACTTGTAGGTTATTGAAATTTTATACTCCAAATTTTGTTAAATTTGGTTCATTAGTTTTTAGCTAGAGTGGATAAAGACAATTTCTGCGGCCATTTCGCAAAGAAGGCAGATTCTTTTATTACGAATCGTACTATAATCTAATGAACATCAGGATTTCCCACAAAAAACATACCTACCAAATTGTATGAAATTCAGTCCATTAGTTTTTCAATTAGAGTGGATGTAATATCCACACAGACACACAGAAACATACACAGATACACCCTTACACACACAGACGTCTTCCTAAAAGTAGTTTTTTCGTGTTCTAGAAGTCCCAAAACGTGTAGATACTTTGAAAATTCGAGTTCCGATCTTCGGCACGATTCCAATACTTTGAGTATATACACATACACATATATATTATCTGTGTATTATCTGTGTATCTAAATTCCGTGCCTATGCAATTACAATAGTTGTGATTTTAAATGATCCCTAAACATTTATTATTTCTTCAAGGAAGCCTAATTTTAACATATGCAGAATGCAAATATCTCAAGCGATTGTAAGATGAATTACATAAGAATTGCTGAATTTTTTTCACACAAAATTATTTAGCTCTGGAGTCTGAAATACAAGTTATATGAATGAAATATTCATTGATTTTGCATAAAGAATCAGATGATTTATATTTCGATACAGTTTTAAATATTTAAGTATAATAAATTACTGTAGTACTGTGATAATGTAAAAGATATTACCACTGAATGAATCACATTTTAGAAATTTTTAAATGAAATTACATTTCAGTTGGAAAGTGTTTCATAATCAATGCTTATGCATGATTGATCTTTCTTGTTAAAAATACATTGAAATATGCATATTTTAATTTTTACTTTTCATTTTTACTTTTTTGCATCGAAAAACAAGATTCACTCTATTCTAATTTTTGTTAACACTTTACAACAAAGTTGAAACAACACTTTATAACAAAGTTGAAACAACACTTTACAACAAAGTTGAAACAACACTTTACAACAAAGTTGAAACAACACTTTACAACAAAGTTGAAAAGTGTTTATGACTTTGTTCATTCTGTCTGTCTGTCCGTTAGCACAATAACTGCCATAAAAATGACTTAATCAAAATGAAATTTTAGTATGTTGTTCAGATGGCCTGTAGGACTTATGGGAATATAAATGAATAATATCACCCAATTAGTTTTGGATTGAACCCGGGTTGAAAAAATGAAATACATTGAACTCTATGGGACCTAATTTTTCAAACATTTTTTAAGCTGATTTAAAATTCTCAAATTGCTTCGAAAATTGTAGGTAATATTCAAATTATTCCATAAAATATATAAAAAAAATTTCAGCAAAATATATTCAGTAGTTTTTTAAATAAAAATTAAAATAATAGTTACACCCCTTATATGAAGCGATCACGTGACCATGATATGAAAAGATCACGTGACCCACTTCAAAATGAAATATGGCATCCATCTTGTCTCAAAATCGTGATTTTTAAAGTTCTTTTTAATTCATATTGAGTGTTGTATCCATCCTAAAACCGCTTTATTTTTGCTTAAATTCTGTGCATCTACATACTGAAACAACGCAATTACAATATATTTGAGTTTAAATAATCATCCAAACTTGATTACTTCTACAACGAAGCCTATTTTTCACCTATGTAAAATGTAAACGGCAAAATATATAGAATGAGTTGTATAAGAATTGCTGTATTTCTTTAACGCAAAATTATTTAGTTCATGGAGTCTGTATAGCTGATATGAATGAAATATTCATTGATTTTACAGAGAGAAGGACGATTTTTTTCGATGAAGTTTTACGCATAGAGTTTAATTACTTATAGCTCCATGGTCTTAAGTTTTTAAATAAAATAAATTATTTTAGTACTGTGATGAATGAAATGAATGGGAAAATGTTTATGAATGAAATGCTGCTTTTATAGAGAGAGACAGGCGTGTTATTTTTTCTATGACGTCATTTGAATGAATTTCAGTTGTTTTCGATGAAGTTTTCAAATATAATAAATTATTGTAGTATTATGATAATTTAAAAAATATTACCGAAGAATGTATCGCATTTTAGAGATGTTTAAACCAGGCAATTTATTTTTCATTGCCGTTATTTGAATGAAGTTCATTTTGTTCGATGAAGGTTTAAGTTTTCAAATATAAGAAATTAATGTAGTATTGTGTTAAGTTTTAAAATATTACTGAGGAATGTATTGCATTTTAAAGGTGTTTAAATAAAATTGCATTGAAGTTGGAAAGTGTTTCATAATCAATGCTTTAAGCATGATTGATCTTTCTTGTTATGTTATGAATATTGGGGTGATATCTTTGCATTCTAATAATAAAAAACAGTTATTTCTGATTTTGTTTTCTGAATTTTGAAGTGGGTCCATAAAAGCCATAAAAGTTGGCATTCTCAATTGAAATGAAAAATAGCAGTCTGTTGACACTTCTTTCACCCCACAAGATAAAATATGCATAATTTTTTGTTCTGAACAGGAGTTTCAGAAATTGAGGGATTTTATTGGTATTATTTATGAAATTGGTGCTTATTACCCAGTATTGTCTGACTCTAAATAAGTTCTAGCACCATATTAATGACATAATTAACTGTGAATCAGTACTAGAAATTTATATTTTAAAGTTGCTATTGTATGAAATTTTATCTAAAATATTTACTATCACATATTTATGATCATTTATGAAAAATAATATATTTTCTTTATTTGTTATTTTAAAAAATCATCAGTAACTCGAGTCCGATGAAATCGAAATGGTTTTGCCTGAATAACATCTTTTTGTGAGTTTTTTGCCACTTTAAACATTTTCAAAACAGTTCAAAGTATTATAATTTTGAAATTATAACCAAACTCCTATTCAAAATAGCTCAAAATATTAAAATATCAAAAGTATAGCCACTATATTCCAAATACTATGAACATGTTGATCCAAAATCCAAATATATCCTTGTTGAACGTTCAAAGAGCTACAAAATACTTCTTATAGTTCATAGCTAACAGTTAACATTATAAACTAATAATATGGAAAAATTTTAATCTTCTTAAACTTGACATGACGGTTCCAGGAGAACTATAAAAGCTTTAAAAACAAATTATTGATCTAGAAACTAGATTTCCTACTGAACACTTTTGTTATTTACTGCTTATATCTATATTTTATTGTTTAGAAGATATTTTGAGTGAAATAGATCAGATTGTGGCAAAAAATCGCTTGGACGAAAACTTTTTAGTTTTTTCAAAAATAAAATTTTGAAATATTAAAATATTGAAATTATATTTATATATTCATAAGCTGTACCATAATAAGTTCAGAGGTATAAGCATCCAAAGTGTTTACATTTTTTGTAATGTTTTGATTTCAGCTAGAGATACCATAGATGTTATTCATATTAAAAAAAAAAATTGATTCACAGTTTAAAAGGGGGCTAAGTACCTCCTCTTGCCCCATACTGCAGGTGCTCATGATAATATGTGAATAAAATGATTTTCTATGTTTATTCAATTAACAGTTAGAAATAGATATTCATCATACTATGTAGAGTCATGTGTAGCCCACATCAAATTTTTAACTTTTAATTTTACTTTGTAGCTATCTCAAAAATTGATGGATCTGAAACGATTTGAAGAATTGATGAATTTATCACTTTGCACATTATCTTCCACCATATTCTGGAAAAATCCTGATATGTCTAAGGTATTTTATATTTGTGTTTTATGATTATACACACTTTGTTACTAATCGCTTTAGTCCAGTTGGTGAAAAAAATCTACCTTTATTCATATATGGTTTTTGTTAACTAACAGATGGGTGAAGTCAAAATATCTCAGGAAATGTTTAATTTCAAATTTTGAACTTTGCATTAATGGTGATATACTTTTTAAATACACATACTTGGTGGTTATTTTTTAAAAACTAAAAATCAAACACCCATAGTATTTGAAACAGAATACACTTTTAAGTCTGTGATATGTAGACATCTTGGAGAAATATCTATCTTTCACCCATAACACAGCATGCCTATAAAAAGAAAAGTTTGGGGTTCTGGTAACTGCAGAGTTCAAACCTTGAAAGATCTGATAGAGTAGGACTCATACTTGTCTCTAAAGTTCTTAAACTAAAACAAGGTCTCTTTTTTAATCTTAGGTTCCTAAAATTGGGTTTAGAAAATTAAATAATATATGTAAATTTTTATGATTTTCAGCATATTTATTATAACATTTTTTGGGGTTATCGTACTACATATTTTAAACCAAGAATATATCAATAAATAAGTATTTTTATGCAATTTAGCTGAAAGTCTCTTGGGCAATTTAACATTGATAAACCCAAACGTCTATTACCAACCAGTGTTAGAAATTTGAAGTTAAACATCATTTGACACCTATAGTTTTGACTATGTATTATTATTAAAGCTATAATAAAATAATAATTCAAATTTTTGTATTACAAATTGTTTTAAATTTTCTTAAATTATAATATAAACTAATAAAAAAAAAACAGAAAAAAATGTTAAATTTTTTAATTGACAAAAAAGATATAAAAGCCAATGAATTTAAAGAAAAATACTTCTATTAAGCATTTTTGAATTCGAGTCATCTTCTATGATCATTACCAAAATACCCTTTCATTTTGTTATAAGATATTTGAAAATTTATTTTCTTGATTAAAAAGCAAAATTAACATAAAAGTTTTAGTTGATGGAAAGAGATTACAATGGAAAATATTTTGCAATAAAGGGGAAAAACCAAGAATCGTATATAAATGCAGATTCCAACAATATTGCCAAATGGTATTTCTCAAATTATGTACAAAGAATTAAATGCATTTAAAAATATTAAAAAGGAACTTTGAGCTAAATGAAATTGGGGGAAAAAAAAAGATGCTCAAAGTTAAGTATGGACTTTTATTTTAGAATCTTTAAAAGATGAAATTCCTCTTAAAAGCCAGGGGATAAAAAAGAAACATGGAAATTTGTATATTTGCCCAGAGATTGGCAACTCTGCAGAAAATGCAAATATTGGAGCTTCATGAGAAAATGGAGTTGACATCTAGAGTTTAGTATTTGCAGAAGTCAGTCAGAAGTTTTTATCACTTTTTATAGTTGCTATTATTTTTCTTGCCATTATGACAAAATATAAATCACATTGATTTTGAAGATATAAATTTCAATATAAAAAATGTTATTTTCAATGTCTGGTAACAAAGTGCTAGTGGACCAAATATGCAGATTATGAATGCAGAGAAGACATTTTTTTTATGTATGTCAATAATTTTCTCTAAATTGTGTGTGTTATAAGCACAAACACTTCATGTTATTTTAAACACAATACATTTTCTAGTCAATTGCCAAATTACTTGTTATGATGCTTATTTATGACAAAAAAAAAAAAAAATATTTTGTCAAATCAGACTGCAAGACATTCAAGATGCCTGAATCTTCCAGTCTCACAAATTCTTTGTATATAGTACAGACATATCAAATCCATTTTCATCACTAGAATTTCCAGCCCTAAGTATTGCTTTTCCAGTTTGAAACCGTACTTGGAATAACCTTTTCATACATATTTTTGATATTGCCTATGTCTTTTTTGTCATTTTGATTAATTACATAATTTTAAATGCTTATTTTCATTAGTGTTAAAACTGAAAAATAGATAGGATATTGGTATCTTCAATCGAAGTGAACTCCCATGTGGTCTAGTGGTTAGGATACCTGGCTCTTACCCAGGAAGCCCAGGTTCGATTCCTGGTGTGAGAAGGTATTTTTATCTTCAAGAAATAATTCTTTAACGTATATCAGAACTACGACAATGCTTTCCTTAGTTATATAAGGAAGCGACATCCAAGAAATCTTCTGGTTGGCCCTTTAAAGATCACCTGGAAAAAGCCATGATTTGCGTCTCCACAACCTGGTGTCACTTAAGATGAATTCAATCTGAATGACGATAATAGATGTCGCCACAGTTGCACCTGTTCGTCATTCAATCAAAAACCACTGACATGGCAAGATTGCTTCTTAGCTAGCTAAAATTGATGTCAGCCAACTTGCAATCCACTTTTAATTTGTTTTTCCCTTAATTATTAAATGTATATTCTTATGCTTTCTCATCGCCTTTCGTAATTTTTATAAAACTTGTATGATTAATGTTATATTCTACCTAGTCAGAACTTTCCCTTCACCCCACCCCTTTCTTACCTCTTCTAGTCAGTTGGTCAATACCAAGACAGCATCGCCATCCATCTACATCGAAAGACCTAATGCTACATCTCCAACTAAAAGAACTTTAAAATAAAATTGGACAATTAACAAAAATTCGATATGAAGATTAGTGCTTTTGCACAAGTGCCCCGTAATGTATCATCTTGGCTCTTGGATCAATGGAAGTGTTTTCTAAATAGTTATTATAAAAACTATAGACCCTGACTGTGCACTCAAGCAATAAATAAACTAGATCGCAGCGTAAAATACTGCAGAAATGAGGTGTAATAAGCAGACATATGTTTGGGAAATTTTTGGATTTTTGTTTTCAATGCAAGCAAGCCTGGACCTGAATGACAAATGATTGTTGTTCAATGATTTTGTCATTTAGGTTTAGGCTGCTTCGCTTTAAAGAAGGAAATCCCAAAATTTTCAAAATGCATGGTTGCTTATTATACTTTATTTGTGCAACATTTTGTACTATGGTATTGTTTATTTTAGGGGTGGAAATCGATTGAAAATTTCAGTTTTAATTTCAGAACGAATTTAAAGATTTAACAAGCATGCTAGTGGGTCTCAAACTTTGTGAATATCCTGTCCTACTGTACTTTTAGGAGGTCAAGTTTCCTTTGATTAACAAAGATATTAAGATTTCAGTATATATATATATATAGCTTTAATTCATCAATATTTCTTTTTCTTTTTAATAGGAAGTGGAATTCCAAGCATTGTTAAGTTGTTTCTACAATAAAAAATATTACTATGCTTATCTTCTGGTCAAGGAACTTGTTATCAAGGTACATTTTTATTTCTACTTGTATTGTTATATTTTAAGTTTCATGCAATGTAAATTAATGTAAGTTAATTTTAATACACTAACCAACTGACTTAGAATGTTAACATTTGGCCCTGATGTTTTTTCTAATCCCCATTTGTTGCTAATAACTCATACAAATTGATTTAATTTTTTTCAAGTGTTGCCAAAGATCCTATAATTAAATCCCAGTTACTACTCAAAGAAATTTATTCAACTTGCATTGCTATGTTTTAATTTTGATACAATGTATTTTATAACTTTAATAAATTTGGAGCCACTAACTAACTAACTTGGAATTTTAACATTTAGTCCAGATGTTCTAATTCCCATTGTTGCTAATAATTCATGCAAATTGATTTTTTTTTTCTCAGGTGAAGCCAAAAATTCAATCATTAAATCTCAGTTGCTACTCAAAGAAATTTATTCTACTTGCATTGTTATGTTTTAATTTTGACACAATGTATTTTATAACTTTAATAAATTTGGAATCACTAACCAACTGACTTGAAATTATAACATTTGGCCCTGGTGTTCTAATCGCCATTGTTACTAATAACTCATGCAAGTTGATTTGATTTTCTCAAGTGGTGACAAAGATCCGACCATTAAATCTCAGTTTCTACTCTAACAAATTTATTATTCTTTTGCAGAATAAAGCTAAATATACATTAATTTATTCATCTTTACCTACCATCATGGTAATATATAAAAAATTGCTGAAATGGGGTCAAAATTGAAATTCTGGTTTTCACCAAATTTACGTACAACAATTTATTGCTACAATACAAATCAACTATTTTAGTGGAATGTCTGTGTCTGTACAGTCATTCCATACAGTTGACTATAGGTTTGCAGCAGATTAAGCTCAGTCTACACGAAGCAGAAATGACTCAGTTCATAGTCACAAAACCTGCTAATTGGTTCATTTCCAAAACTTGGAATTGGCATCATGTTCTCAGCGTAACTTCTGGCATTGGTGAACTAGTTTGTGCTTGTTAGTGTTTTTCAGTACCAACTGTACTGGTTGTGAGAAAACTTGATACTGTCCTACCGCCACGAGAAAAACCCCAGACAGCAGACATTTTGGTGGCGGTCGCTATGGAAACAGGTTATTCCACTGCATTTTAGGTGTGGCGGAAAGCGCTTCTTTCGATTTGGCGTAGATAGAAGCGACGAAAGTCGCATTTCGCTTTGTACTGAGGTCAATGCTAGAAGCTCGCATTCTGTGATTTTTAAAGCTTTGAAGTAACTTGTACTATGTTGCACACTTTGTGGAATTTGTCTATTTGAAAAATGACTACATTTAAAAGTGGAAAGACTTTGCATTCGTAAGCATGTGCAATAGTCCACAATGTTACGATATTTTTTGAAGAGGAAAAACCGCAAATTCTCTAAAAGTACCAATTTCAAATGTAATGAAGAGAACTGAGGAAGCGACAGAGGTTTCAGCGTCATCAGTTAAAAAGATAAAACGTGAGGGAAATCACTTAATGACACTGAGATAAGTATTTTATCTATTTGAACAATTTACAATTATTGTTTAAAGAAGCTATTTTAAAAGTAACACAAAATGAATGGCAAAAACACTGTGAACACATTGAAAAAATAGAGAATATTTATTGGAAGAATGATGGACTGATAGAAGATATTGTGAAGAAATTAGTGATAAATCTGTTGGATAGCGATTCTGACTCTTCTTCATGTAAAGACATTTCAAGTGATTCGGACATAGTAGATAATAGTTATTCCAATGAATGTGAATGGATGGATATTTTATAATTGATTGAAAAATATGAAAAGAATGAATATTTTAAAGTCATAATTTTGCTTATTTATCATTTATTTTTTCCTTTTTGCTGGCTAAAAAATGTGTAACTTGCTGATTGAAAACTGTAATAAATTTCATTTAATTCGAAATTTAGTTTTAAACAAAAAGATATAAATTCTAGTTTTAAATTGTAAGCTTTTTTCTTCCAAAATCTCCCGAACCTAAAAGAAAATATCCAAAACTACTTTGTTCTAATAAATTGACGGCTTCCCGTAGCCTCTGTCGCCTATAATAAAAATTATTTTCTGAGTTTAAATGACGAGAAATTTTTAAGTTAATTTATAATTTAATGTCATTTAATACGAAAATTTTGTTAAAAATTTTGTGTTACGAAAAAACTGTCCGATAAAAAACATCTACTATTTTCTTTTAGTATACATCATAATAAATGAAACAAATTCTCCGCTTAACGAAGTGTGCTTGATTTGCCAAATGTTGCAGTCGATTTTAAACCTTTCTCCCTCCTTTCTTCGACTTGTCTACTTGCGGCAACCCTGTTCAGAGACTTTCTCGTGGCGGTAGGTCAGTATATGCAAAAATTTTGTCATGAACCTGGACATTGAAAACTGATATTGTCTGAGCTCAATATTCAAATTAGCTATGTGACATGACTCTCTTCCAGTCATAGAGGTTTTGCAAAATTACAGCACATAACATGTTTTCTTGCTGCGAGTGCAGTTATCTGCTATTCGGTGAAGAGCAATAACAAGTATGAAACCAGTCTACTAATGTTGGTTACTGCAGTGGAAGCATAATTCTAAGCTTTGGGAATGCTTCTATCAATGGGTTTTATAACTATATCTGTTTACAAATTATTTGTATTTCCTAATAGAAAGCTGGCATATGAGAATTAGGTAACTACAGTTATTTCAAGGGCATTATGAGCTCACTTCATCAGGTCAGAAACAGTGTGTGCTGATCAAAAAATAGTATGTACTGATAAAATGCAACTGTGAAGTAACAGTTAAAAAAACAAACAATCAAAGTGGGAGCACCCAAAGAGGAATTTCGTTGCCAAGTAGTATCAGCCATTTGAATTAAAAACATGAATATAAATATTTCTGCTCAAGCTGAAAAGTGACTCTACACCCACATACATTAAACATTTGTGTTCTCACAAGCAACAAATAATTCATATTCTTTCAAGCATTAGTTACTTTCATTATGATAGTTGTTGCTTGTTATGCTAAAAGTGGCTTGTACTGGAAGGGGATTAAACTAGTAAATTTGCAAAGTCTAGTAACTAGTGGCTATCACACTAGGGATTCACAATTTAAACTAAACTTTGTATAATCCTTGAATATTTAGTGATTAATTTAATTTTTCTTTCAGAACATCAACAATCCAGCTGCATGGAATTTGTTTTCTCTTATTGTAACTTACAGTCAAGA
Organism: Amaurobius ferox; assembly: GCA_951213105.1. Classification (NCBI taxonomy): domain Eukaryota; kingdom Metazoa; phylum Arthropoda; class Arachnida; order Araneae; family Amaurobiidae; genus Amaurobius; species Amaurobius ferox. Next base: position 112,121,010 of record OX578146.1, read on the forward strand.
AAATAGACACAACCGTTTTTGTTTAAGGCTAATGATGAAGGTAACGCATTATTTTTTTTACTTGTTACTTCATTTTTATTTACGTAAATATATCTGAACCTAAAATTGTGAAAAGGCACAGTAGTTGTAAATTGCAAACACTATAGTTATGGTGTGCTTAATGTTGTGTCGGTACCTCAAACCTTAGATACTAATAGTAGATACTAATATTCTTTCCAAAACATTGAATTTTCGACAATTAGTCGTCATTTTCATTGATTTAGCGTAATTTTATCCATTTGGCGAGATTTTCGTTAATTTGGCAACATTTCAAAAAGTCGCCAAGTTGGCGACATTCTGCCAAATTCGTCGCCGAAATCTCGCCAAGCGTTATGCACTAAGAAATAAGTTATTCTTACAGCAGATAAATGACTATTGGCGTTCAAATACAAAAGTATTACTCAGAGTATCTTTTTTCATGAATGGAACGAGCTAGATCCACGAGAATGATGTCACCCAGTTTATCGTATGGTATTACATATGAAAAGGGAACATGTTTATCAATAGGAAATATTTTTTTTATTTTATATGACTTTTTGATATTTTTTTTTGAAAAATGTACAATATCTCGAGAACGGTTCATGTTAGCGTTCTAAAATTTATGTCAATCGTTTTCTAATGAAAAATTACATAAGAAATGTCTATTTGCGTAACTTTATTAGTGGTTTTGATTTTTTGACGATTTTTTCAAAATTTCATTTGAAAATTTAGGGGGGTTCTGAGCATTCGATTGCGTATAAAAGCAATAGGCTTCCAGTGTTTATAGATTGTGATTTTTGTACCAAATTTGGTTCAAATCGGTCCATTCGTTCGTCAGTTATCGTCTCCACAGACCCACTGACACACACACAGACATCACTTCAAAAATGTTTGATTCGTGATCAGGGATGTTTGAAACGTGCTCTCCCGTCGAAAACTCGAATTCGAATTTTCGACCCCGTCACAATACTTTCCTTATACATTATGTATATAAGGAAAGTAATAAAATAATCTCTGTAGAAAGTATGATAAAAAAAATTTTAATAATATTTTAAGTTTAAAATATTTATGTAGATTTAGAGGAAACGAAGTCATGAAATAACTAAAAGGAGTAAAAAGCCAATACTTAGAAGGATCAGCTTACACACCAGTTTCGACCATCTTTACGCTAATAATCTTAGAAGTGAGTGCAAGACGTACTGTGAAGAGCTGTTTATATTCAGATTGAATAAGTTTTAAGGATAGCGTATTTCATTGAATGCAAAGTAAAAGCTTTTTTTTAATGACATTAAAAGTGAGCATACTATAAAAAGTACATTTCATTTGAAAGGGTTAAGAAGAAAATTGGAAGGAAACAGCGCATTTTTTTTATCCATTTCTTATTTTCAGTTATGCAAATTATGACACTCCCGATTGATAATAATGTTAATAAAAATTTATATATTGTAGAAATTGTAGGTCTTAGAAAGCATAGGACATAATCTTGTGTGGGGTGGGGTATATGGAATAAAATAGTTTGAATAGTTAATCCAGCATATTGAACTTCAATAATCTTAATATGAAGTTTTACTGCCACTGTTTATTGAAAAAGAGCTTTAACAGTTTTTATGTACTTTTTGTTGATATAGACTAGATTTTGCACGCCATTGATGTTTTCCCCACCACCACCACCACCAAAAAGAATCTGTAATAAGAATTTCTTATGCTTTGACAAGATAAGAAATTCTTAGAGCTTTACTAATTTAAAAATGAAGCCATGAAAAAAACAATAGTTTTACGTATCAAAATTTTACAAAATCTTAATTTACACATTTTAAAATGACTAAATTTTTAATCTTTTGTACATTTAAACACAGTGGTGTAACTACAATTTTTTGGCTCACAGGCAAAATTATTTTCAAGTCCCCTCCTGCCCCCCCCCCCCCCCTTCTAGCTGAACATTTTTTAATTCGAATGGATGAAAGTATTGAATGGCAAAAATAACATATAGTTGTATCACATAAATATGTTAATAAAACATTTTTAAAAAATAAATTTTAGGTTTTCTTTTTTAGCCTTTTTTGCAGCAAACTTAGCAATAAGCTCTGTCAAAATCATTTTTCTGGCCTCACTATTTCCATTGCCAGGAAAGTTAAATTACTTCATCGTGATTGTCGGATAGAATTTCTTTTACAGTCTTTAATCAGTTTTAATGTGTTGAATGATCTCTCAGCAGAAGCTACAGTAATCGGCAGAGTAGTAAACAGCAATGATACAGCATACACATCTGAAAACTTACTGTTCATCAATTTATATTTCTTCTGTAAAATTTTTAATTGTCATCTATTGTTCCAGATCATTTTTTATCAATGTTTTAATGTATGCAAATTGAATGGAAAATTGTATGAAAAGAAAGTCTAAATGTTTTACGCTTATCACATAATAATTTATGCTTTTAAAATGCATTTTATTATATATTTTATTTTACTCTGAGTAATATATCATATAATAATTAGTGTTATGATATATTTTAGCATCAAGATCATTTAGCATTGGGATTTTTGAATGGACACAATGCAATGATATCGGGTACTTACAAACATGCCCTTGGTAAGTCATATATTGCTATTTTTATTTAACATATTTGTTAAAAAAATCTTGTTCTTATGGTTTAAACTCCCTCCCTATTCTGCAAAGCAATAAGTTGTGTATCATCAAATTTACTACAGACTTGTAACTTGCATAACAAAAATTTTACAAAGTTGGAACATTTGAAATATGTACAAAACTATGGTGAAAAATTTGTAAGAGCTGCAAGCTATGCTTCCTGCTTACTATGCTCATCAACTATCCCTACAATGTGTACACATCAAAGTTTAAATAAAACGACCTTTATATACATAAATTTTACCAATGTATGTAATGGTAAGAGAAATGAGCTATGCCTCCTGCTCCCTATGCCCACGAACCACTACAATGTGTACACAATAAAATTAAATAAAACTAGACTGTTTATTCATAAAGCTAGAAAATATACCCAGCATTGATAGGGATTGATTAAATGAATACTTTGGAAGGCGTAGTTTTTAGTTAGGCGAAAGGTTTAGTTTTTCGAAAGGCGTAATCAGCTGCTGCTCGCAGCACTAAGCAGGCATAATACACCAAGGCAGGCATAATGCACAGGCGTAATGCACAAGCGTATTATGCCACTAGGCAAACAAAATACACCCTAAACAGGTCATAGCCTCTATGTGGGTATGTAATTCGCCTTAATCTTGGTACTGGACGCATCAAATGCTACGCCTTAACACAACTGCATATTTTGCCTCCCAAAATCTGCACTTAACCCTGTGTACAAGTGTAATAGACCCTAAATAAGTTCTTTTGCTATGCCCTAAATAAACTCTTTTGATACACTAAATAAGCTCCTTCAATATGCCCTAAATAACTGTAAGGTGTACATTCTAATTAAGGATGCTGAAAATCTGCACCATATTTTTAAAATGAAAATTCTTGCAATTTCTGTGACAATATTTTTGATGCTGGTACAATACTCGCAATCCAAATACTAAGCAGTGGATGACAGATGACATTACATCACAATCCCTGTCTTTTTCCTAAAGTGCTCCATATGCACCTGTTTTAGGAAGATAATTTTTGGCCTCTCAGGTTCATCCCAAGGATAAAATAAAAACTTGCTCTAGCACCGGTCCCATTTTTTGCTAAAATTCTTTTAAAAATTTATGAAATTTATATTTAATGAATGTATGATAACAGAAACATCATGTTTTGTTTGAAGTAGTGTGTAATATGTAAAGAAACATCTATTAACTATGAAAATCAAATTCTTAGTCAGTTTTATTTATATCACTATTTTAAAATCAGGTACATCTTCAAAACACAAAAGTATATATATTTTTTAAATTCATAGAAATTTGTCTATTCATTGTATGGTTTTTGTTCAAAGCTAGTTTGAAAGAGAATTCTTCACTCTTTCCAATGGTGTTAAAGTGGAAATACTGCTATAATATTTTTGATCTCAAAGGAACTGATTTGCATGAAAATTGCTTAAAATGACACTTCATTTAATAACTAAAAAACGAACTTGAAATTAAAAAGAAAATCTTAATGAGGTATTTCCTCTCAGGAGCCATGGTACCCCTGTACCTAATTTTATGGCTATACGTTGCTTAGATTTTCTGCTTTAGATGAAAAAACAGACAAACAGACATCTCCTTTTTTTATTATAGATTATCCAATATATGTAATTGTGAAATCTACAAGCTATGCCTACTGCTTACTGTGCCCACCAACTATCATTTGCAATGTGCATACATAAAAATTTAAATAAAAACATAACCTTTTGATTTTTTAAATTATTCAATATATGTAAAAGTTAAAAAATGAGTATCATTATTAGTTATTTCCTCTCATGGCATCACTTTAAAAATTATACATGATTATAATTGCTCAAAAATATTTTGAGTGTGAGATTTCACTCAGCTTCTCATACATTGACATTCCAGATTATAGATTCACTTATATTATAATTAGCATCAAAATGCAAAAAAAAATTAACTTTTATAAGCTTTCACTTCCAAGATTTATGTAAAAATTCTTAAAAATTTATTTTTGAAGTTGACAACAAATTTACCACGGCGATGAATTGGATGCATTCACCTGATTTGTATTATATACAATTTTATGTCATTTCCCTACATACACAATACTACCGCCATTGTTACGCAAAAAAAGTAGGCCTTGTTTTCTTTACATAATGTAACTATACATAAAACTTCCTGGCAATATGTGCATTTATCCTTGAGCTATTGTGCCCACACCTACGCAAGTCACACAAATTTGCAGGCATTTTCCTCAAATTGTACGAATTGTGTTCACGAGGTCTTAAAACATGCTTTTATATCAAAATCTCAAATTTGAAATTTCTGAGATTGCAGTGTTTCTCTATGAAGTAATATAAACATTGCAAAACTGATGTTATTTATCTATTTTCAAAATGTACAGTGCTTCTTTACAGTGCTTCATGATGTATAAATAATTTCATAATTATTTATAAATCATGAAAAGTTGGGGGTTTGTTACATATGGTTATTTTTGTGATAACAGTTACTGGTGAAAAGTAAAATGTTGAAAATCACAAAAACTTTCTAATAAAATCTACCAGTGGTAAGCATTAAAAAGTAAAAGTACCCAAGGTTATCTCATATAGAGTAAAAGTTTTGCTGCAAATGGTTGCAGTTGTGACAATCATAAGAGACCTTAGTATTAGGTCTTCATAAGTTGGAACCTGGATCACCGGCTTTACCCTGGCCAGATTCTTGAGCCATGTTGAACCGAATTTTTCTTAAACTGTTCCAGATGGGGTCAAGTTAATTGGGTCAATTAGTCTTCAAAAATTTGAGCCAGGATAGGCTTGACATGTTCAATAATTCAAAAATTTATAAATGATATTTAATTGAATAAATGTATTTTTTGTTGATTTTAATGATGAGAAAGTAATTCTTTAAAAAACCTACCAGCTTTTAACGTAGTTCTGAACACGAAAATAACACAATAACACAAATTCATTTTTGACATATTATAGGCATTTTCTTCAGGCAACAGCACCATGCCAAGACTTAAAGGTCTTTGGACCAGGCTTAAATATGAAGTTTTAAATTGTTGTGGAAAAAAAAGTAGTCATTTAAAGGGAGGTGGTCATAAGGGAAAGTTCCACTGTTCATCATTTTCATTTAGTTCTCTTTATATTTCTCATTTTGTTCTCATTATATTTTTATTTTCATTAGTTTTCATTATATTTTTATAATAAAATATTGTTACAGTACTCAATTGTTTGGAATGCAAAATGTAAAATTATTTTTAAATACAGCACAAACTGCTGCTAAAGAATGAAATTAAAATAGCTTCATTAAAAGCAGCTCATAATACATAATTAAAATTGCCAACTAATATGAAAGGCAAAAACAGCTTTCTTAGTAAAAAATGCATGCCGCTCAAACTACTGCTAAAGAATAAAATTAAAATAACTTCATTAAAAGCAGAGGTGATTTAAATTATTTCTTGGACATTCATTTTCCTATTTGGTATTTTATCACTCATTAATTATATTCCACCTTTTGTTCCTTCTCCTGGGTATTTTAACCCCTTTTTCTTCTCTTGCCATTAGCAACATGCTTTTCCTGCTTCTGCCACATTTGCTGTTCTTGCATCAATCACAGATCTTTCTCCAGTGAGTGGAGGTTATGCTTCTTGTGTGTCCTGATGAAGAAGACTGTTTTTGCCTTCGAAACTGATTGATTTTATTAATTTTGTATTATATACTACTATTAACAAAATCATTTTAATTTTATAAAATTATTTTTATTTTATATTCATTGTAAACTAGTTGCGTTTAGCAGTTATACCGTTTTCTTTTTGAAAAGGGGTCATTATTTCACAAGCTCTGTTCAGTAAGCGAATTCAGTAGACTTAATTCACGGAATATAAATAGTAAAATTATTTTTATTTCTGTTCACTTTATGTTGTAAAATTACTTAATAATTCTTATAAAGAGCATTGTGTAATATTGTGGCATAATATTCAGAGTATTATGTGATGTTTTAAGTGAATTTTAGGATTTTTTCTTGGATTATTGCAACCATTACATGTATATTAATTTTTTCAGGGGAATACATGTGCATTCTAAAGGAGCGTCCAAATGATCCCTGTGTAACATTTTATGTTGGCATGGCTTTCACTCATATGGCTTGTCAAAAGTTTGCAAATAAACGCCATTTTCTTATGATACAGGTGAGTTTGCTTATGCATATAGGTTTTACATAAATGTAATTCTTAAAAATTACTTAATTCTATTTTAAAGAACATTGAAACTACTTATATTTATGTTATAATAATGTAAATAAGACTGTTTAACTTTTTGTAATATTTTTTTGATCTTCTGTATTATTAAGAAATTGAACTGAATCCAACAGAATTTTGTAGCAATTCAGCAAAATACTGAAATAGCACTTGTCTCTTTCCTAGTTGAATATTAGTATTTAGCCACTATTAGGGAATATAGCTTAAATTATTATTCTATAATTTGATTAGCCAGTAGCTATTAGAGCTACAGATATGCTGTAGATATAACTTAGCTGTAGATATGTCACATGCATATGTCGTGTGCAGATACTTTCTACATCGTAGCTAATTTTATAGATATTTTTCTGACAGGTTACAGATCTCCTTTTTTCTTTGTTGCCTATGCAACAATTACGTACTTATTTTCTCATATTTGAAACTTATAATTCAAAAATAGTTATTTGTTTAAGAAATAATTTATGCACTCCAAAATTTTATAGCAAATTTGTTTCAACACTCATATAATACTGTATATAAATCCCTTTATAATACACTAAGTAATATTATATCATTATGTAATATTTAATACTTATAATACACTATAGTTTTCAACACTATATAAATACTTTTCATTTTAATTTAACTCTACTTGATGGGTTTGCAGAAACTTATCTTAGTGATTGTTTGTGCAGATATTGTTGTAGTTAATATTGCTCTAACTAGAGTTCACTTCTTATTAGTGTCAATCTTCTATTACTAGCCAATTTTAGCAAAAGAAATAAAGTGCTAGTATGACTTTGATTTATAGACACGACATCAATTGCAAATAATATGCACTTAAAGAAGATAATCTATATATATAAATTGGAAAATCTGTTTGTTTGTCTTTACCATCATAATAGTGTAGTGATTGCTCCCATGCCATCATAGCTATCTATTAAGCAGTGTCATTTTCCCACAAAAGACATCCTTAAATAGAGAGTCGAACCTGAAAATATCTTTTGATCTGACCATTTTGTCTGGGGCTTGTAAATGATAGGCTGTGAGTTTCTGCCCTGCAGCAGGTTAGCAGTTCCTATACTAGAATCACTGGGTCAAACTAATTGCAAGCTCGAACTTTTGAATGTGTACTCCAATGGGCAATAAACTTTACAGATTGATTTATTTGTACAAAATCTTATTTTTCATTGATTTTCAAGTTAATTGGTTGGAAAAAGGAATGTTGGTAATTACAAAGAATGATGCTTCGTAAAGCTGTATAATTGTTGATTTTGATACTTTAGCTCAATTTTACGAATGATTTTCTTTTCTTTTTCTTTTCCATTTTGGATTATAATTGGCTATTAAAATTTCATTTCTGCCTTTCTGAATTTTACATTAGGTTGGCTATTTAATTTCTAATATAAAAGCAGATTTTTAGCTGCATGGAAGAAGATAATTATATCTTTAAATGAATTTTTCTTTTGAAGCAAACTATAAAGGTTTTTCTTGTTTGTTACATGATACTTCCACTAGCAAAATTTGAAATGACTAACTAAAACTGTACGAATATTATCTAATCACATAACCAAAAACAACTTTACTTATCAATCTTAAAAGAAAACTAAAACTTTTTTTTATTGGTTTTGCATTCTTTTTTACCAAGAATTTCTCAGTCATTCATGTAGGCCCACTTTGTTGCATAGCAACCACCCCCATTGTATGTCTGGAGAGAAGAGGCAATAATCAGATAACCTTGAAAAAAATGAATTTTTCTTCTTTATTTTCTCTCCTCTACAAAAAGAACAAATTTTAGGTAGGAAACTGATTTTTAAAAGCAGCGATTGTGATTCCTTAAAGCAGAAATTTTAGTATGTTTGTTTCTGTTGTTTTTGAGTTTTGATTTGTGTTCTAAAATTTTTGTGTTTGTTTCTGTTATTTTGATTCTGATAGATGGCTGATTCCTACAACCACTGATTCTTAAAAGCAGTGGCTACTGTATAATAAATCTCTGTTTATTTTATATTATTTACAAAGAATACAAGAAAAAATAATACAGACTTGTGGACTGTGATTCTTAACTGTTAAGTCTATGCCAAGTCTGCATATGCCAAGTCTATTTATATATGAGTTATCAGCCACAATAGCTACTAGTTGACAAAAATGTATAAGCCAAATTTTATATCAGATAGCTGGATCATCATATTTTAAATCCGATTTTATCAGATAGTTTGTATCTGCCTCAGTATTACATAGCAATATGTTTTAAACACTCATGATTAAAAAGAAATATTCTTCTAATATATTTTTATGTTATTAACTCTATAATTGCCAGTATAAAAGTGTTGTTAAATAAAATACTCTTTTAAAAGTCATGTTTGAAATTAAATATGGAAGAAGTAAATATAAATTAAGGGTTTGCTATTTATGCTAAAATCATACATTGATATTTCTTTTCTGCATATAATGTATAGTAAAACTTCAAAATTTTGTCACAGAAATTTTTTTTTATGAGGGAAGAAAGTTGCTTTTATTCAAAATGCTGACCCTGGCGGGTGGCTTTGGCCGCAGGTCGCTGGGCCGGGTGTTGTGCCTAGTGCTCGACTACTGTTGTGGCGATAGATCGCGTTTGTATCCTATATACCTTCGGGTGGGGCGGGAGTCATTTCTGATTATTCAAAATGCTGTAGTTCGTATTGGAACTGCCAATGAAAAATGCAATGAAAAATTTACTTTTTTAACACCTTACAACATAGTTGAAAAGCGTTTATGACTTAGCCGTTCTGTCTGTCTGTCTGTCCGTTCATTCGCACAACTGCCATAAAAATGACTTTACCAAATTGAAATTTTAGTGTGTTGTTGAAACGGTCTGTGGGACATATGGGAATGTAAATGAATAATATGGCCCAATAAGTTTTGGATTGAACCCGGGTTGAAAAAATGAAATACATTGAACCCTATGGGACTTTGTTTTTCAAACATTTTTAAACGAAGTTAAAATTCACAAATTGCTTCGAAAGTTTTTGAGAAATATTCAAATTATCCTATAAAATATGTAAAAAAAATTTCAGCAAAATATGTTTGGTAGTTTTTTAAATAAAAATTAAAATAATAATTACACCCATATAATACAAAGAGATCACATGACCCGCTTAAAAATAAAATATGGCATCTATCATTTTTTTACCAGAGAAAAATTTGTTATTTTTAAAGTTCTTTTAAATTTATATTTTGTGTTGCATTCATCCTGAAACCACTTTATTTTTGCATATTTTCTGTGCATCTATATTCTGCACTAACGCAATTACAATATTTTTATATTTTTTAGTTTAAATGATCATCAACAAAACCTAATTTTAATGGATGCAAAATGTAAACAAGTGATTGTAAAAATGAGTTGTATAAGAATTGCTGAATTTTTTTTCATGCAAAATTAATTAACTCTTGAGTCTGGAATAAAAGTGTATGAATGAAATATTCACTGCTTTCGCACAGAGAGTCAGACGATTTATATTTCGATAATGTTGTTTAAATTTCATTTTCTTTTTTCTTTTGCGATGAAGTATTAAGCTTCCAAGTAAAATAAATTATTGCAGTTCTGTGAGAATTTAAAAAAAATATCACCACTGAATGTATCACATTTCAGTTGCAAAGTGTAATCATAATCAATGCTTCATGCATGATTGATCTTATTTAATTTATTTCAGGCATTTGCATTCCTCGGCCAATACCTGAGGTTGAAAGGAGAGTGTCAAGAGTCTTATTACAACATTGGAAGAGCCCTTCATCAACTGGGTATGAAAATTTATCTTATGTTATTACATTTTGCCTATCTGAAAATTTGGAACATGTGACCTAGCTTTGTACTATTACATAGCTGTAATCTCTCCTGGAGGACTATTTTCCCATCCTCCCAAAAAGTAAACAACATATCCTGATTTTTTACTAATTTAAAATAAAAATTCCCAGATTTTTTTTTTTTTTTAATGAAACAAAATGAAAGCAAATTTCCTATATTTTGCTGAGAAATATCTTTCTTTTTAAATTTTGGAGGCGTTTCACTTACACCTTTCTGGTAGGTCGGACGGTCTGGGTCTCAACAACAACAACATTTTCTTTCTTTTATAGAGAAACAGAGTTTAACTTTTAGTTCTTTCAGTAAATATATATGTGCATTGATGAGTTTTTAAAAATCTAGAAAAATCCTTATTGTCTACAATATTACAAAATAGTAAATTATTGCTATAGTGATTTTCCATATTTTGTCCATTTATTAGTGTCTGAAGAGAAAATCTGTCAACCTTTTATTTCACCGAGTTTGCAACTATAATTAATAATATGAAATCGAATGATTTGTTTATGGGCTGATAAGAATCATGCACCATAATATAATGTCCAATAGGTCACAGCTACAAAACTTCTAAATTGGAGAAAATGTACTAGGATAGGGTAATAGCACTTAGCGAACTTTGAGACACATCTACTCCTGTCAGAGACATACGACACAACACTTTTAGTTTATTATCATGCAACACACAGTGTATTTTTCTGTTGATTTTTGCAATATAATTTCATCTTAAATTTTAATGAAAAAGTAGTATCTATATGCACCTACTAAGTTCCTATGTAATATTTTTTAATGTAAGATATTCCCACATTTAAAATTACTATTTTATAACCCAAGCAATTTTGTTGCGGTTTCTTTTTGTTAGTTCAACATTTTTAAATGATGAGTTAAAATCTTCTTTATCTACTATTTCTCTGCAGAAGGTGAGTGAGATCACCACTCATCTCAGATTAAAATTCCTTTGTATGTTTTTTACCAGTATAATCTGCTCTTTTCTATGTACTTTTATGGTATTCTATGATAATTAAGACTGTTAATGCTGGGATTTATAATTGATGTTATTTTGGTATAGTTTCATAAAATATTAGACAATATTTCAATAATGTATTTTTCTTTTATAACAAAAGAAACTGTTAGAAAGCTAATTGAGTGTAGCATGTGATTTGTGATACATGTGGTTTTCAAGAGTAAAATATTGCCACCATTTCATTAAAAATATTTCTAGTGGAGATGCTCCACTCATACATTCACATTTCATTGTTCAGGTTAACTTGCATCACAATGGATGAGATAGAGCTTTTAATATGTAATCAGCGCCGTGCCTACAATTGCAGTACATTTATGTGAATAGAATTTATCAAATTTCATATATTGCATATTCTCTCAATTAGGAATACTAATTGAGAGCATGAAGATATAATACATGGTTACCATGTAAACAAAATAATAAAATTCGCTGTGTAGTCTAGGTTTTTGAAATTTTTCAAGATAAAAACCCATTGATCAAGCAATTGAAATTGCTAGTTAAATATAATAAGCCCTCTTTATATGCTTTACCTAAGCAAAATTTCTGATATATCCAAAATGCTTTATAAGAAAATGTTATTCAAAAAAATTTTAACTCCCTTACTTTTCTTGGTTTTTAACTTTTTAAAAATGTTCTTTACTTTTTTCTGTTTTTACGCATTCTAACAATTCCGCGTTTCAAGGATAAAATGTGGGTTGGTTGATTGAGGTTTTGTGGCACAAAATCCAAACTGGATATGCTGTGTCAAACACATGGTGAAACAAACTAATTCACTAGTGAAAGACAATAACAAGTGTATAATATAGAAAATTGATGGAAATAAAAAAAACGTAGATGGAATGGACTGGACATGTGTTAAGAATACCACAGCATAACATCCCTGCTGTGGCACTTACTTGGGCACCTAAAGGAAAAAGATTTTGGGGTCGACCCAAGCTAACTTGGAGGAGATAGGTGGAGCAGGAGAGAAATTTGATGGAATAGGCGAGCTGGTCAGAAGCAAGGATTGCGGCACAGGATCGACCAGGGTGGCGACGCAAGCTGAAGGCCTTAGTGTCACTAGGCACGATGAGTTATGATGATGATGATGAATATAGAAAATTAAAATGTACATATAATAACATGATGATTTAAAATACAAATCCAGACGATATACAGTAAAAAGGTGAAACTATGTAAGAGGTAAAAGGCTAAATATGATACAAAAATGAAAAAAGGTTAGGATGAGGATTTCCACCTATCAAGTCCATTAAAGTAATATCATAACTCATGAGGTGTTTAAAACGATGACGTTTGAAATTCGTGCACTCGATTAAAAAGTGTTTTACACTCACTGTTTGGCATAAGTTACGGCTCATGTTCACCTACAAGCAAATGTCTGTGGGTAAAATGTGTGTGACAAATTCGCAAGCTAGTTAAGATAACATCAAGTTTCCTACACTGAAAACTAATCCACATTTCTACAAAGGGCTTGATTTCATGCAATTTATTTTGGGACTGCTAATTCCATGAATGTTGCCATTTATTATAAATAATATTACTAATAATTCGTTTTATATCTGGCAAAGGTATGGGATGGTTCAAAACATTATTAGCTGGTAAAATATGGGTGAAGACATACTATTTTATAGGCTAAAAATAACTCCCTGTAATATTTTATTACTTTGCATTATCAATGGCTATTGCATCATCAATGGCTAATGCATCATCAATGGCTGTTTCAGGAATCAAAGATGCTGCCATACATTACTACAAGAAAGCTTTGGATGCCCCTCTTCTAATGCATGGTGAAGACCAGGTAAGTTTTTTTTCTTTTGTAGCTCTTGTAAAAGTATATTTTTGAAGTGTGAACTGATTTTTTAATCTACCACATGTAGTATACATGTAATAGAATCCCATTAAATAAAACTCGACAGGGCATAAAGTTTATTCAAATTCATAAAGCGTTAGACCTCTTAAAATTCCTTTTTTTCTCAATGGTTCTTTTCACTCATTTTTATAGTAAATATAACATCTGCCAACTTGTACAAAACCTCTGTACAATGTACGAATTAAGGTATATTGTACAATTTATAATAGTAGCTTAAAATATGTACAAATTTCAAAAATTGTATTTCTTGAGAAAAATCACTATTTCTGCTACAAAATTTAAATTTCCGGCATAAATTGCACCATATTGTGCTAATGTTCAGTGACAATAATTAGTGAAAGATTCATCAAAATCTAACAAAAATGTCTTCATTGGTGACCCAAGAAATTGCCAAAATCGGAAGAAATTCGTATTACTTTCGGAATATTTACATTGTTGATGATAAAATATAAACTCATTTTTTCACCCGCACTTAAATGTTGTCTAGAAGATTGATGTTTTTGACAGAATTTTTTTTCAGGAAAGAAAATTAGCTCAACATGGTACAAATTAGATAAAAAATAAATTTTTTATAGTAGTATATATTAGCTAAGTGGAAATAGCACAGATCTAAAGAGCCCGAGTGCCATTTGATTGCATTTATTACTGTATTTAGTGAAAAAAGAAATCAAAATGTTTCCAAATTACATTTAAACAAAATAGGATCCAGTAATCCTGTGCTTGCAATGAAATACGACAAAATAATAATAAAAAAAATTTACTATAAATAATAATGGCTTGAGACCAGAAAAATGGACTAAAATGTGACTAATGCTGAAAAAAGTGACCTGCTCAACCCTTGTATATGTAAAACCATGTATTGAAAGGTCTAGGGCCTGCTGTATCTCTTGGTGACTGTACCAGTGGTTATACATAATTGTAATAGGCCTTTTTTAGTTCTATTTTTTCCTAGGAATATGGTTAAAAAATATTAGTGTCCTGTTAACACAATAAAGAGTACAGTAAATTCTTAATATGTCATCCTCAGGCATGTTGAATTTTTGGTAATGTTGAAAAAATTTTGCCCAGTATTTTACCATTTATCACAGTTTAACAGTTTCACTGTATCTGAATACTATTTCTGTGTTTCATGAATGTTTAGTGAAATAAGTATCTATTGTAATCTTACGCCAGAAATATGCCAGTGTAGATGATTGTTTCTGATCAAGTTATCCATTGGTAAAGATTTGTCGCTCTTAAAGAGAAGTTACAGTATTTATAGAGCATCAGGCTCTTGTGATTCTATGTCTTATTAAATCCCAGGAAAATGTTTAAATAGATTTTTAAGTTGCCAAGGACAGCAAAGAATGACAAAATAAATTTACAAATCACTGCTAAACAAAATGAATATTTCAAAGGGTAAAAGAATTGAAAATTCCTAAAAATACTTTTTAATGGTATTTTTTCTTTAATTATATGATATTAAACAATATCATAGAAACATTATACTCTTCTTTTAATTTTGTTCATAAAGACATTATTTCCTCTTTTAAATAATGCTCATAATTTACTAACCCATACATTTTAACTGTTTAACATCCTAGTTTACTGAACAGTCTCAAACTTTAGTTATAGAACTGTTTTTGGATTCTTAAACTTAGGATAGTGTGAACTGCCTTAAATTTAACTTTTTAATGTAATGGATTAACTAATTGATGCAATTATTTTCCTTAAAAGAATTATAAATATTTTTTAAATGTAAATGTTCTTAATTACACTTTTAAATCTGTTAAATTACTTTCTTGATCATCACGTTCACCCTCATAATTAATTCCCTTTCAAAATTGTGCATTCCTTTAATTTTCTTGTATTGAGTGATGTTAGTTCAGCCCCCATTGCTTCCAACTTCACTGTGCAACATTGTACTTCAAAACAGTGTTTTTTGCAGAATTTGTATTGTACCTATCCTGTTACATAAAATCTTATTTTTAGGATGTATTAATACCGCCAAAATTTTTTTTGTAGTTAGAGATCAAACATTTCTATGTTGCTAATTTCAGGATTTTAAATTTTGATTGTTGCATTAAGTAAAAATAAGAATTATTATTATTATTATGTATATTTAAAAGTTTGCATATTATTATATCAGTATTGAAATGTTTTAACAAGTCTAGATACATGGGGGAAAATGTTATTTGTGTTTTGTTTAAAAACGTTGTTGAAGATATATTTTTGTTTATCAATTTTTATAGTTTGTTATGAATAAAAAAAATATTAAATATGAGGTATGTATATGATAATATTAAATATGAGAAAACAGAATATAGTCTGTTTAAAATTTTCCAACGAGCTACCCTAAACAAAATTTTATCTACTCTTATAGGTACACCCAATCCATAAGTGGTAGTTAACATTCATGTGTATTAGTTAAAGAATAATCCCTCATTGCCCTAACATAGACTTCAAAGATTATCTTTTGTAAAACTATATCCGGTATTTCCATTATCAAATTTTTATTTTTGCGTTTTGAATGCAAAAAGAAAAAATTCTATCTGGAAACATGTCTAAAGAATTGAATAATTTCTTCCAATTATCCATTGAATAGTTATGCTATATAAATTCAACAAAAATAAGTGCAGATACAAGTAAAATTTTCTTAAAATTTTATGGAAATATTTTCTGAATAGAGAATAAGCTAAATAGGTACAGAGCTGTATTTCATTGAATTCTCTTGACTATAAAAAGGCTAACATATAGGCTTTTTTATTTTTAGTTACATATGCAAATATTAAAAAGTAAGATTTTTTTTTCTCTGAAATAAATTCAGATAATTGGAATTTTTTTATATATAAATTATCAACAAGAAGTCTACTTTGTATCTGTGCAGAGTTCACTTTGGATATTTGCCTCGATAATATATGCTGCTCCTACAGTTTTATATAATCAGCAGTGTGCATGCTGCCCTGCTTTACTTACAGTATTATAAATATTTATTAAAGCTTTCATTTACCATTTTCTATTAATATGTGTTTTGATTTCTTTAAAATGGATTTAAAAATAAAAAAGCATAAGTACTGTTTCAAGGTCCTATTTTAAAGAATGTGCTAGTAGCTTACAATTAGGTCGGAAGGGGTGGGGGGGCATCTATATTCAATTTTTATTTTTTATATTTAAAAAAAAATTAAAGTTTATTTTGCATTTATTATTCAAATATACCTTATATTTTGTAAAGCAAAAGTGGGAACTATATCATTAATTGCCAGATTACACAAGGAAAAGATAGAGATTTCCCAATTTCTTTCCCTTGTATAATCTGGCATTTAAAGATATGCAGATTATGTTTGCGGATTTTGACTTGAGTATAAAAAGCCCATGCATCTTTTTCTTAACATATGACCCTGTTAGGAACGTTTTGCAAGTAAAAGCATTTGGACTTTTAATGTGTGTTTTTAAGGTTTTTTAGTGCGATCAAATAAAAACTTTAGAATAAAAGCTTTTTATTTTTTTTAATTTTATGTGAATCCGAAATAATATTATAATTTTAAAACTATCCGGAAATTTAAATGAAGTTCTATCAAGCATAAATATGCTAGAAACATGAATTTCAAATTCTAATAGTTTTTAATGTAAAATAATGGAATAAAAACACATTATGAAACTGCCTAAGGTACATATTCAATATTCATAATATTGACATGAAAGCTAACACTATGTGGCCAAATCAAGTAGCATGTGTACTGTTTCAAGGTAGTTGAGTTTGAAATTCTAAGAGACATATTGAGGACAATAACTATAAGCACTAATGCAAAATTGACATCTTGGGAACTACTAAGAAAATGGCCATTAAAAATATACATTTTCAAGTAATTATCCAGTAGAAATAATGTATTGTCAATCAATCAAAATAATTTATGCAGATGTTACTCTTTTATTGCATAAAAACTTGAACCTTGGTAAATATTATTTTTAAAAAGGAGAAATTAACAAAGTGCACAATTCTCAATACTGACTTGTACCGGTACCTTGCACACCAGAAATACAACTGATATATCTTATAACTGTTTCTAGAATCTGTAAAATATTAAGTATTTTGTTGGGCATGTTTTATCATCGGTCAATTTTATTCCATAATTTTTTGTTTATTTTCCAGAAAACGTTCGACCTCCAACGAGAGATAGCCTATAATTTGGCACTCATATACCAGTGTGCAGGAGCTATGGACCTAGCGATGATGTACACAAGAAAATATATCATTATATAATACTCATTATGGTTTTATATCATTGTACATGTTTTTGTATATAAACTGTAAATAGTTGACAGAATTTTACTTGTCATGAAAGGAAAGAAAATAAAAACACATCTAAAAAGGAATTTCTTTTATTTAAAAAACACAATGTGAGGAAATTTGACTGTATAAACACAAGTAGATGCATATGTACAGTTCTGTATTTTAAATGAAATGGTTATTTGAAACAAAACTTGCATGACTCAATTACAACACTCATCTCTTTGAACAGAACATCACAAGACAATGAAAAAATGATAAGAACTACATGATATGCAAATAAAATAACAGCTTGTCTCACGTGTATGATCAAACTTGAGCAAGAAAAATCCTAAAATAAAAAAGTCTGTATTCCTAGCACATTGAAGGATGAGTTGTGTAGGCTTTTCTGTGGAGTACAAAATGTCCTGTCCATTTTATAGAAGCCCCTGATGATTGAGACAAGCACACTGCAGGAAACAATTTTGAAACCAATAAGATATGTGGAAACATTTTCCTGTAACAGCAAGTTAGGATTTCATTTTGTATAAAATACTGATATCTTGGGACGGTTTCTCAGTTTGCCTTATTCATCATTGAAGTTTTAACAGAAGCTGACAGTGAACAATATATATTGCTATTCTGTGAACATGACTCTTGGTAACACAGGGAGATTATTGTTGCAAAATTTAAATTCCCATCAGCACCTATATAAATAAACCAAGCCAATGCAAACTTGCAATTTCATCAGGCCAGTGACTACTCAAAATAGAACCACTTCTTCATTGGACGGTAGTTATTTACAACACTGAGCTGCAGTTTTAATTCCACTCTATATGCAGTCTCTTCATTTGTATTCATTTTGGCATAGGAACTAAATTAAACCACAAATAAAAGCTGTTTGCTTCTAAAATCGGCATAGAACTTTCGACAGCACAATTAAATTTTTAGAGCTATTAACTTTTCATAAGCTTATTTATATTCTCTCATTCATAACAGCTTATTACTCACATCTTTACACCAAAAAATATCTAAATATTATCTTACTGGAGACATCTATAGTATTAAAAAAAGTATCAAATAAGCTGTCATCTTGAATAAAATGTGTTTATGTACATTTCAAACAGTTCTTGCTTGTAAAAATTTGAATGGCAACAAAAAAAAAAAAAAATCTGATTTCATAGTCACATCACATAACCAATACTTCCAATTAATTTCACAAATATATTAAACAGTTTTTCAATAAATAAATCTTAAAGCTAGGAATATTTTCTTAATTTTTTTTTTCCCTGCCTGGTGTAAATAAAAGGGATGATATTTCCAGTCGTCCGTGTGACACTATCACAGTTCTGAAGTTATTTTGATACCATTTCAACAGAGTGTAAATAACTGATCTACATAACATTACATAAACTTGTATAGATCATTATTGCATTGGGTGAATATTGATATATATTAAATGAGGAAATGTAAACACACATTCAACAGCTTTTAAATGTGAATATGACTCTAGCAGTACCAGATAAATGCCATCTTTCATGACGTACAGTCAAACTTGGTTAAGACAAAAAACATTTTCTCCATTTTTATTGTTCTTTTGAAGTAGGAGTAAGAAATTTTTGTACAAAGGAAAAGTTCAACATTTAAAACTCATATTGAAAATAAAACACATATATACACACTTCTACTCTAATTTTGTTTATAAAGTTATATTTTTTACTTTTGTGCAGCCTTCCATGCACTATCATATATGAATTAAGTGTATAGTATTTGTAAATTTTATTTATATATATATATAGCCACAAATATGCATGGTATATCGAAGTAAAAACTTTCATTGCTGTCAGTAAAGCAGGCATATGAAAATTAGGTTGACTACAATTGAATTTTAAAATGTTAAAAAGAAAAAATAACAGCATTTAATTTAATCAGTTATCACCAAGATAACAAACAAATAGAATTGAGATTTATCTTGGATTTATTTTGCTAAATGCAATTTTATTCTCTAAATTAAATATTCATTCGCCAAATTTTATTTTCAATAAACATTTAGAAGAATTAACCTAATGAATCCGCAAATAACAAAAATTTTTATAGCAGCCTAATGCTTATAAGAAAAGAAAAAAGTTTGTATATATTACATTTATTAAATCAAATCTGTTATATGGGTATTTGCTTAATTACACAAGAATGTTTATATAAAATCTATTATAAATTTAATGAAAATCCGTTATTATTGATTATTGCCAATAGTTTTAATAAAGTAAGATGTCTGTTTGTACATAGCAGAAAATCGAAGCATCGTATGGCAATGAAATTTGGTACACAGGCACTTCAGAACCCAGGACAATGTGCCTGCCTTCTTGAGATTTTTGTATTTAATTCAAATTAGTTATTTTTATATTTTAGCACAATTTTGAGTGATTTTCACTCACATTAGTTCCTTAGCAACCAAAAATTTCTAGCAAAAGACAATTTTTTTATATTTAATCATTTATTTGAATTTTTTAGGATATCTTAAACTTATTTTTGCCCCATCCAAAAGGTTAGCACAATTCTATAGTTTAGCAAAATGTTGTGTATCTTTGCATTCTAATGAAAAAAACATATTTATTTTATATTTCCTGAATTTTTTTAAGTAAATTCATAAAAATTCAGATTATTGGTTACATAAATGAAGTCCAGTGGATTTTTCGACCTATCAACTGAGCATGTGTATCTGACAGCAGGGTTTAAGCCACATTTTTTTTACAGAAAAGACCAGGAGCTGTGGATTTTTACATAGACGATTGTGCACACACTTAACCCTTTGCGGACGGTTGACGTTCCCACACGTCGACTGTGAACTTGCATTCAAGGACGGTGGTCACGTATGTGTGTTTTTATTTGTCTACTAGATAGCGTTAAATGTCCATACGAACAACTCCAACGGTTGACGTGCCCACACGTCGACTGTGAACTTGCATTCAAGGACGGTGGTCACGTCACGTATGTATGTTTTTATTTGTCTACTAGATGGCGTTAAATGTCCATGCGAACAGCTCCAATGTATTTTGCAGATACTTGACCTTGGCATAGGAAGGATCCATTTAATCATTTCTCCATTTGGAGTGGTGAAAACCTTGTAATATAAACAAATAGAGTACTTCTCGTAGCATCAGCTATTTTATAATTGAGTTCTGGTTCTCGTTTTGAGTTTACCTTAATGATTTCATTGGTGAATCATAGGAATATAAGAGAGTATTTTTTTTTTAGTTTGAGTTTTAGAGGAATGTGGGGCAGTGAAAATTATTCGTTTATTTCGGATAAAAGAATGGAAGCAACTAACGAGTATTTTGTATTGAGATGTGTATGAAAATATACATCAAATAGAAAATAAATATTTCTTTTATTGCTGAAAAAAGTGGATTTCTGTGTTGAATAGATGATTTTTAGTGAATTTTTTTCGATAATTAGGCTTAGCGCAAAAAATTAGCTGTCCTTTAGGCCACAGCAGTTCCAGAATGCTGCTATCTGGAAAGGGTTAAACAAAGGATTGCATGGGAATTTGGATTGAAACTGATTTGGAAACTGGGATAATTTGGAGGGCAAGTGATGTTATCTGTAAACACATTATTTAAGTAGCGGGCACTCTCTTATTTAGGACTCTGACAACACCGGGTACGTCGATCTAGTATTTTAAATATATTTTTAAAACTTCTAAAAAGATCAAACTTTTAAAGAGATACTTTTTAAGTAATTGTAGAAGATTAAAATAGCCACAACATTAGGTTTAATTAATAAAGATATATATATATATTTCACTCCTACTTGTAGCAACAACTTAGATTTATATCCAATTGCGTCAGGCAATTCGGTCACTGTTTAAGACAGAGTTATTGCCTGACCAACCTACATTAGAGTTTTGTCATAACCTAGTTTGACTGTACCAAAACAATGCACTTCAACACTATACAGCTCCATCTCTCTAAGGCAAAGGAGTAGCATTTAGTTTTATAGTTTATGTATTATTTACATTGCTTATGGAATATTTACAACATCATCCATTGGTGTAGGGAGATCTTTTGTCTGCACGCCTTACCTCGTCGACAAATGCACACCATCAGCATCAAGTGCACAAGTTCCTTTTAATCCTAAATGCTATTTTTATTTAATTTACCCTTTGCATCATGGAATTAAAGTATTTGTTCACACCAGAACTTGGTCTATCAGTTTCCATTTTGTTCCATCAAAATGCTATAGTCTGGTAAAGGCTGTTCTGCGAATAACATCGCAGAATGGCAAATTGGCTGCTTTCAGATCGGCAGCCGGCACCTTTGGAGGACACAATTCTCCCATTTTTTTTTATCACAGTTTATTTTAAAACTGGTCTTAAAGAGTAAGAAAAAGACCTCTGTTGGCATATCAGACGATGATTTCTCTGATGACCCGTCGAGACCTGGAATTGGGTGTCGAATAACCACTCTCATGACTTTCATCAAAGGAAAGTGATATATGCTGAGTTTTGTCTTCTTCACCCATTGCATAGGGATCAGGTAGGCCACTGACATCATAGTAAGGTGAATCTGTAATTAAAAATTGAAATTAAATATCTAAGTCAATCAACATGAATATATCAACACTACATGGTATATGGCAATGCACCTAAAGTTATGCAAAACATTTTCTCTCAGTTGTCTGCCTGCAGCACTTGTACTCCTAATACCCCATACACATGCAGACCATGAATGTCTGCTCATAAAATAATTTTGGACACCTTAGATCTCTCTTAACAAAGCTTACCTGTCCCATAAACAGTACAAATTCGTTATACTTTTAATCAAGAATATTAAATTCATAATTCTCACAAAGTAATAGGGATTATCATCAAAGCAATTAAATTTCAATTTTAGTCTTTTTTGTGACATTTTCTTAAATTTGGTGGCATTTCTTAAAAGTTACTAAGCTGGTGATATTTTGCCAAATGTGTCACTAAGTGGGATACATACCTGCCAACCTGGGAAAATTGGAATGTGTAAAATTTTGCGCGAATGACATTTATAATGATTTTTTTTAAACTACATGTTCAAGCGACATTTCTAATGAATTTAACTATGTACAAGTACCTGCATTAAAAAAATACTGCATTAAATATCAGGCATAGTACTGGTAGAATATGAATATTCAGGACACCAATTTTATAAAATTTCAGGACAATAAATTATAAAACAAAAATATATAAAGATTTAACCGATGAGAATTACTTTATAATGAAAACAAATATTTATGTTTGGCAAAACACAGGTTTTCACTAAAGAGAATAACAAATATTGATCTTTAATTTAAAAAAATAAATAAATAAATAAAAATATAGCATTGAATTATATTCCTGCCAAGATAGTTTCCTTTTTATTTCCCTAAATCATTGCTTTAATACCACTTTTTGGGAAAATATTCCTTCACAGAGTTCATACCCATTTTTTAAATAGAAAAATTTACATTATGCAAATATAATTAAAAAATTAACCTTAATAATTAGCCATAATATGAAAATAAGCTAGTTTAGTCAATCTAATATGCAACATTTAAATGATGGAGATGGCTGGAAAAAGATATTAACGTACTCTTGGCAATTCACACGAAGTAACTAAATTGCGCAATCGCACTGTTTATGCGAAAATAATTATGAAATTAACCGTAATAATTAATCAGAATATAAAAATAAGCTAGTTTAGTCGATCTAATATGCAACATTTAAATGATGGAGATGGATGGAAAAAGATACTAACGTACTCTCGGCAATTCACACGAAGTAACTGAATTGCGTAATCGCACTGTTTATGCGAAAATAATTAAGAAATTAACCGTAATAATTAATTAGAATATAAAAATACGCTAGTTTAGTCAATCAAAAATGCAATATTTAGAAGATTGAGATTGATGGAAAAAGATACTATTGTACTCTCGGCGATTCATGAGAACAAACTGAGTTGCGCAATCGCAGTGTTTATGCAAAATTAATGAACAAAATCAGTTAAAATGCGTAAATTTTACGCATAATGCGTAAAAGTTGGCAGGTATGGGGATAGACAGAGAGAAGAACATTTCTTATCTATAACATTAATATAGTATGAAATTTGTTCTTGCATCCATAGAGAACAAGAAAGGAACTTGCTGTTAAAATTCAACAGTATTGCCCAATTTCTGCTGATACTACACAAAATGTGCATTCTAAAAAATATAGAAAAACACTAATGATATCTAGCTATTTTTGCCAATTTAATGATAATTTTTAAAAAAACGCTCAAAGATAAATTTATATTTCAATTATACAATCACTTTTTACTGGTATAATTACCTTGCATATCAAATTTCTGAACTAGTTTACTTAAAAATAATAATTTCCAAAATATGATTCATGAATGCTTGGTTAATCCAGTATTTGGTTTACTGAATTATCAATGGGTCCAATTACTATGCAAAATCCAATCAGTTAATTGTCTTAAAAAGCTATTAGTGAAATAAACCACACTCTCGTGAGATTAAATACAAATTTGGTTTCTTCAGTTAATCCAGGAGCCAATATTTCTTTTCCCCTTTTTCCATCACCAGTCTCACATCCATAACTATGGCAATCTACAAAAAACTGCTATTAAAAATAAAACCACCATGTCAAGCAATAAATGTTTAAAATTATCTCTAATACTGCTAGTACTTTTAACCTTTTTTTAAAAAAAAAATATAATATGCTTTCAATTAGGAACTTTTTATTCCCCCAAAATACTTGTAAAGAAAACTATGAACTTTCTAAATTTGAAAAATGTCTGGAAATTTGTAGACCTATATACCAGAATCATCTTTGTAAGTCAACTTATAATTCAAGGCTGGTGTTTACCATTTTGTCTTTAGGATTTAATATTTACTCCTAATATTTTAAATAAATACAAGTTGCAAGAAAAAATTTAGCACTGAAAATATATTTATTCCAAAATACATACGTAAATGTTCCCTATTCTTCATATTCATCATTTCTTCTGTCAGTGGTTGATAGTCTTCAGGATAAAAGTAGCCATTGGGCAATCTAGAATCATACGGCTGGTATGAACCTTCTGTTCCCAAATCATCTGTGGGTTTCAACCATGGTTCAGTATGATCCAAAGCACTGCACGGACTTGTATCTTGATCTGGATTAAACATCATACCTAAAGAGAGTTGAAATTAGAAATATATCCCACTAAAACCAAAACATATAAACTTGAAATGTTAATTATAATTGCATTAAAAAATTTTAAGCTCTGCATAAGATTTATAAGATATGATTAATATTGAAATATAATTCAGAATTTTAACATTTTACTACAAGTTTTAAAAATCATCTTTTATGTTGGGATGTTAGGTTTTCTTTTGTACTCATACAACACAATAATAATGACATGTGTTCCAAATGTTGTTTATTATAGTCTCCTTTATTGGGTTAGGCATATGCCAATATGCATATAAGATCTGTTGCTTCTGTGTTGTATGCATGCTTTAAAGAGGAACATCTTTAATTTTATGGAAGTACATTCTATATAAATTATATTTTTTATAACAAAAATTATTAGGTAAGCAATGAAATATATTTTACATTTGTGGTCATTGCCGCTACTACCTTTACAGGCATTTATACTGTTTTAATACTGAATTTAAAATTTCTCTTCGCTAAAAATAAAGGGACAAAAAAATTATTTTAGTCATATCCTATTGGAATGTAATTTTATATATTTTCTACCAAAAGTAGCCGAATTAGATCATTTTCTGGTTGATTATACAATTCATATATCATTTGCTTCCAAATTGTTTTATTTAACTTTCAGGAACTGATGGGTAGTTAATTAATGAAAGTCAAATTTTAATAAAAAATATTTTATCAGCAAGGCATGTTGTGATTTTCTAAACAAGTACTTTTACTTTAAAATTTTACAGCTGGAGTGAAACCATATAAAAATTTTCATTTTTAGGAAGTAAACCCAATTAAAGTAAAATAATAATATTATCTAATTTTTAAATATCAGATAAAGACAAAGCATGTGATCAATATAGTATGAGAATTAAAAATACAATAGTTCGTAAAATTTGAAGTTATTTTTTTAACTAAATCTTACTTTATCAAAGTATTAAATAGACATTGAAATATAAAAATGAATTTTGTCTATATTCTGCATTTATAATTGAGTTGCACTTATTTCACTTATATTCAATCTTATTCAAAAGTTCATTTAAAGAAAAATAGAAAGCTTATTATTCAATGCATTATTATCTACTTTTGAAAACCTTTTCTTAACTACCATTTTTTTACCATATTTTCACTGCAAAATTTGATTTTAAAAATCAAATTAAATGATATTTTGCAGTTAAAACAATATTTCACGACTTTAAAAAGCATTTAAAATGCCAAGGATTATCTAAAAAAACCCATCTTAATTACAGTAAAAATTTAAACAGTATTGTTGCATAAGAATAATTACAGTAGCATATTCTAATACCAGCAACAAAAATATTGCAACACAACAAATATTATCCCCATCATCAATTAACAATGGGGCACAACTCTGCTTTTAAATATTAAATCAACAGTTCAAATACTTTAAAAAGCATTTTTATAGCTTTGATAAAATAAGAATGCAGCATGTACTTCAGTTTACAGTAGAATGACTGTTTCTTCAACAAATGTACATACATTTATTACAGGGTTCATACAGCTTTTGAAAGGAAAAGAATAAGTAGTTTTCAAAGATTTTTATTGCATTTTTACACATTTTAAAGTAGATTTAATTATACATATTTTGAATATATGCTTTTATTATATTTATCAATATCTATGGACTAGTTTCATGCTTTTTAGTGCTCATTTGCACAGAATAGCCAATAACTGTAATATTTGCAAGAAAGCTTGTTATGTGCTGCAATTTTTGCTAACTTTTGTGACATTTAGCAAAGTCGGTAATGCTTCACAGCTGGCATC
This sequence comes from Amaurobius ferox, assembly GCA_951213105.1. Lineage (NCBI taxonomy): Eukaryota > Metazoa > Arthropoda > Arachnida > Araneae > Amaurobiidae > Amaurobius > Amaurobius ferox. Next base: position 112,147,820 of record OX578146.1, read on the forward strand.
AAATAATAAAACTAAATTCAGGCTGCAATGAATCAGTTATTCTATTATGTTGATGAGTCCAAAAAAGTGCAAAACTAGTTAGTGTATGGATGCTGGTATTTAAAGGGGCGGGGGAGCTTTAGGAATACTCCTATTGGTCGTTTTGTAACTATGTTTCATTCATTCCTTAAAACTGATAAAATTCTTGTATTATTTCAATTATAGGAAATCTTTTTTTATAACAATTAACATCCTTATTGTTGAAAAAAGTGAGAAGGGGGTACAATAGAAAGTTATCACGGTCGACTATTGTGGGTAGTTAGGGAGATGCATGAATGATATGCACAGTCAGGGCGTACTCTGGTAAATAAAAGTTATGAACTGTTGCTTTAATGTAAAGAAACATACAAGGACTAAGAGCAAATAAGAACATTTATATGAGAAGAGGAGGGGTCCTAGAGATATGATGTCACACCACCTTTTAAAAAATATTATTTGAAGTTAAAAAAAATTATACAATTGATATAAAATATTTCTTTTTGCAAGAAAAAATTACTACAAATATTATCAAAATCTAACACATTTTTACATTTATTTTAATTCCATTTACAAGGGCAAAATATTCCTCACTCAAGGAAATGTGAATTGCAAATAATTTATTACATCCTTATTGCACATTGTTGGTGATCTTAACATCTATTTATGTTTTGAATTTTGACTTGTTGCATGAAGAAAAATGATATACTTCTAATTAAACAAATAAAAATTAATTAAAGAACTGAAATAAAATCAAGGTTTTGTTCACACAGACACTTAATTACACCTTTTTAGACCACACCTCTCATTACAGTAGAGTTTGTGTACTTATTTTCTAGAAAAAACCACTGTGAACTACCAAAAATAAAATGACTTTTAAAGCACTATATGAACCCTGTCATAGAAACTACAACTTTTAAATAAGTGATTAATAATATAAAATATTTTAAAGTTAAAAAGAGCAGAGCATAGAAAAAGCTTACTCAAGAGCATTACAGCAAAAACATACAGCATGCAAAAGAAAGAAAAGACCACTTATAGAAGAAGAAATGGCAGGATAAATGGCCAAGCAGAGAGGCTACAGCACTTGTGTTTGGAACCGCTATTTGCCCGGTACTTTTTCTCAGAGCAAGTGCTTACTAGATACGAAATTCTCACCAGAGTTAGGGTGGCTGCTCGAAGGAATATGGCCATTCATCCCTCCATTGATGCCGGAAGTGTTCGTGGTGTAGATACCTGCTTTGGTGATGTCGTCGCTCACACCTTCCAGTCCCTTGTTGACAACGCCATCGGAGAAGTAAGGAGGAGTGACAGCCTTGGGACGAGGGCTAAAGAGAAATCGCTACATAAGTACATCTGAATTTTCTTCATTAAATTTATTATTTATACTTTATATATATATATATATATATATATATATATATAAATTAAAATTTGGTTTATCAATATATATGATGGTCATTAACACTACAGTGATTCTATTTCATTGTATTTTTAGAAATTCAAACTTGGAAAGAAAAGAGTGTATTTAAATATTTTCTTTGTATGTTAAAAAAAAAAAATTATGCCATAGAATGTCTATATCTTTCAAATTATTATAGAATTTTTTTATAGAACTTAAAAAGTCACTTTATACGGTTTGGGAAAACTTTTTTTTTATTATTAATGGTGTTTTGACATGATGTTAACAATTATTTCCTCAATAGTTACCAACTAAAATCATAAATAAGAAATTTTTTTAGATTAAAGACTTTGTGCAATATAATATACATTTTATTTTGATTGGTTATTTTTAAAAACTATGGTCATTTTATGCCCATCATTATGTATCACAATCCTCATAGAAACATTCATTTTCACCCAAATTAACTTATTCACTAATTTAATATTAGTGAATAAGAAAGCTCGTTTACTTTTTAAAATTTTGATTTACACTAAAAAATAAATGGTTTGATGAACATAAGGGCATAAAGTATTTATAAATTATATATTATTATGCATATGCACATCACTATGCATATATATTTTTGATTAAATGACATTTCAAAATCAAAACTAATGTAGTATATAACAAAAACTATTTCAACTTACTTAGTAGTTTCCATTTCAAATTCTTTCTTTTCTGCAAGAAGTCAAATACAAAAAATGTTAGAATACAACATACTCAAAGCACTTTTTTATACTAAGCTACATAATACAACAAAAATGTATTCATAATCATTTTCAGATACTTTACCTTTGTGGTTAGTCTTTTTCTTCCAACAGCAGCAAATAATGAGAACAATCAAAAGCAAAAATGCAATTCCTGCAACCACAGCTATAACCATCAGGTAGTCAGTCGACAGACCAGATCTCGAATCTTCCGGGTTTGGCAAGTTTTCTGAAAGTAAAATAATTACACATTAAATTTTTTTTTTTTTTTTTTTTTTTTTTTTTTTTGTGTGTGTCAAAATTGGTTGACTAGGTTGTTTAACTTCTATAAGCTACAAGGCCTTATTTTACCATAAAAACTCTTCTGGAGATCATTGAAATAAAATAAACATTTTGACATGAATATGGTCAGGTATTTGTTCAAAATCTAAGTGTTACAAGAAGTGTAAACATTTTGCACACTTAGATCTCTGAACCTAATAGATAAAAATGTAAACAATTTGTATTTGTTTTATTGGAAATATCGTACCATTTGTGAATATACAAGAATTATATCAATATTTTCTTATTTTGAATTATAAAAGATTGATATAAACAGTAACAAAAATGTTTAGTAGGAAACCCAGTTTCTAGATCAGTAACTTGTATTTACAAAGATTGCATTATTTTGAGTCTTGTCAAGTTGAACGGATTGAAAATTTTCCATCTTAAAAGTTTTAATATATCTCAAAAACTAAAAGTGCTAATTAGAAACAGTAAACAAGTAATTTGAAATCCTTACAAATATATATATATATATATATATATATATATATGGATTTTGAATTGAGTTCTTAGTTTTTGAAATATAGTAGTTATAATTTTGATATTTTAATATTTTGAACTATTTTGAGAAGATGGTCTATTGTATAATAGATTTGATATTTACCTGTAACTTATAATGATTTATTTGTTTCAATTATATATGTTACTTTACTTACCATAGACCCATATTATCTATTGTAAACAACAAATAAACTTATTGAACTATATCGGTTATTTATATATTTATTTGTACAAGACATTATATTATATTCATGCAAAACTATTTCGGCTCCATTGGACTGAAGCCATCACAGTTTTTATTAGTGTGATGTGTAACCTTTTATTAAGTCTTTTATGAGCATTAACTGTTAGAATTTGCTCAGTTTTAAGTAAACTGAATAATATTTAATTTGAGTCAATATTTTATTAAAATTGTGCAAGTTTGACTCAAAGTTTTTTTGCAAACCCAAGACAGTGGGCTGAAAATATAAACAATGAGTATCTTTAATATTCTATTTAAAATAGTGATTTTTTATGGTATTTTAAATATGTAGTGCTGCTCAAAAAGATTGTATTATCCAAAAAATGCAGTATTTTTAAAATAAATGATTAATATAGCATAATAAGTCAATGTTGCACCATATTTTAAGTGCATTAACTAATATGAAAATTTCAAGTATCGTCATGCTATTATGGTATAATAGACATTATTATATGTAACAAAATATTTTTTAAATATAAAAAACTCTATTTTTAAATATTTAATAAAATAAGAATGCCACATATTTCTCATTATTTTGAAATATTTCATAACATAGACATTCCTAAATAAATTTCACGTGATTACGGAAAATGAGAAAACTTGTTTTCTTCTTTCTTTATAAAATGTACTGGTCGCTATATATGTATATATACAGTGGCGCCTCATGAGTTATTTCAGAGGTAGGGCCAGCATGAAAGGAAACTTACTATAAGCAGATAAAGGTATTTTAAAATGCAGTAAAGCTATTTTTTTCTTCTAGTACTCAATAATCATAAAGCATGTTCAATATTACTTTTAAACCAAAAATAATTTATTGCTTTAATAGTGTCATAGTTTCTAATGCCACATTTTATGAATATATTTATTTTATAATTTAATGCATTGTTAATATGAACTATGCTTGATTGATGCTTTTTAAACTTCTCCGATAAATGCTTTAAATATTTACAACCATACTTCATCTACAGTGAATTTACTCTAAAAAGTAAACAATAAAAGCAGAATACTGATTTCTTTTCATCACTTAACGTTAGCCAATCTGTTCTTTTAAACCTTTCTGTGTGAAAAGATCTTGTGTTATTTCCATCCTTTTGTATCAACTGAAGGGTAGTCGGTTGATAAGAGCCTAAGCATTTCATTTCAACAACTTTGCACAATGCAAAGCAAAAACGAAAACTCTAACACAGAGGACCAGTAATTTTTTTTTTTCCCCCTAATATGATAATTCTTCATTTATAAATGTATATAAATGGGCCACTATCCACCTCCATCAATGTTATAGAAATATGTGAGTGATGCAATTTTTTGAGCACCACTGTGTATCATAATTCTATTTTATGGAGATTCATACATTAAAACATACTGGATACCCATAAAAAAACCAATAGCAAATTAAAATATTAACACATATAATTATGTTCACGTTTCAGAATCTTAAATTCTCAATATGAAATTTGTAAGCAAAAACTATATCAGAATGGCCGATTATTTAAAATGAGAAGAGATTTTTAATCCTTTATTTCTGATTTATGCAAACCTTCCACCACATCCCCAATTCCATAAGACATTTAAACTTAATTTTTTAAGATAATGCACAATTACTTTTCCAAAATTAGGTACTTTACCTTCAAATGGATTGGCAAGCTTAGCATCTCCACACCACGAATCGTTACTCTCCAAGCACAGCTTCACACAAACGTCTGAGAAGCCTTCATCTGGAGGACTCAGCTGAACTTTCTCAATAGGTCGTATCACTTGAATGACTGTTTGAAGCACCCACATTTCTGTACCCATTGGTCTAGCTTCAATCTAGTGAACAAGAGATCAGTTTAGTGTCAATAATACTAAATACAGAAGTACATGGAATACTCCCACAGTAGTAACAATTATTGGTTGATTGTTCATGCTGTTTTAGAGCTCAATAACACCATAAAACCATTAACTGCACTGACAGCAAAATTTGGTTTGTACGGTGATTTTAAAAATATCTAACATGACTTATGACGTCAATTATATTATTCAGCTTAGATGATATGACTTCATTTATAGAAGATCATGGACTGCAAGGAACAACACTTAAAATCTGCCAATAGGAATTGTCACAAAGCTTGAAATCATATTCCCAATACGACAATGTATAAGCTCTATCGAGAACTAGACCAATCTGGAAGGATTATTTCAAGCTTTACAATATATTCACAGATATTGAACTACCAAACTGCATATTTCAAAATTTTCTGGCATTAAATACCTGTGCAAATATCTATAACTTCATGATAAATGTCATTTTATACCTATAAAATAAAAAAAATTCTAGCATTAAATACAGCGTAGGAAATGAAAGAATACAGGGTGAGTCGGAATTGTTTTTACAAAAGCAGAGGGGTGATAGCACCCCACCAGACGAGCAATAATTACCATGGAACATAGGGTCGCATTGCACTCTGAGAGGCAGAAAAGAGGCACGTCAAACTGCGTCGAGCATGATGCAGTCAGTGCCTCGGACGTCATTATGTACCTGCCTACATAGTTTCTCCTACGCCAGACACAGATGCAGTTACCGTATGCAAATGTCCAGGAAGCAGAATCAGCATAACTGGCTCCTAGTAGGTTCCGGCGATAGCCAATCAGAGCACACATTGCCCTTTAAAAACCGGCACAACTTCAACGCTGCAAGTTATTCCCACTGGACTTTTACTTCTGGGGCCACATGAAATCTTTAGTGTACGAGATGCCTGTGGACTCAGAGGAAAGATCTCGTCGTGTGCACTGTTGTTGCCATAGACCACATTAACACAACACCCGGAATCTTCGAGAGAGTGCGTCAGTCATTCCTTCGCCGGTGTGAACGGTGCAACGACAAGCGTGGTTGCCACTTTGAGCACTTGCTGTGAGTTTGTCGCTGCACAATAAATCTGTTTGTGCAACGTTTGGTGTTGTTCATTCGCTTTCCCAACACTGTACGTGCAGGTTCGTATTCTAATTTTACTCTTTTATGCCTCTCTGAGTGCAATGCGACCCTATGTTCCATGGTAATTATTGTTCATCTGGTGGGGTACTATCACCCCTTTGCTTTTGTAAAAACAATTCCGACTCACCCTGTATATGATCAAGAATCTTTGGAAGATGGATATGGTCATGCTACCTTGCAATAATAGCATTCCCCCCCCCCCCCAAATATGATTCCTAATGTGATATTATCAATGCATTGCACTTTCTTTTCAAAATAATATTTTTGAATTAATTAGAGTCACGTTTGAAAGCTGGTTTCAGTTATCTTGGTTATGAACCACTCCAGTTTGAAAATTTATTTGGTTGTTCTTTGGCCACTGTCTGGTTACAGTCAGAGTAATCGATAATTTTTTTGTGGTTATCTGATCATGTAATGTGCAAACAACTTCTTTTGTAGTTTTGGCTGGAAATATGTGGACGTATGCCGCGAATAATTCCTTTATAGTAAATAGATAACTGAAGAAACAACAACCATGACAGTAACCATAACTAGGAGATGACCAATCGGTTATTTTTACTGGAGTTTTCAAACCTATCCTTAATAGATCCCCCCCCCCTAAACTATAAGCAAATACATTTGCATGAAAGTCCATAAAGCAAATTTTTTGTAAGCTTCTTACTGTTAAAAAATAGTATAGAATATGAAAATTAATAAAAAAACTTAATTTTTCAATTTGAAAGTGATATCAAATTATGTAATCATTGAAAACTGCATTCAGCGATTAAAAGTTTCAGTCCAACATTGGACTGGTGTAAAAAAAAGTAAAAATGCTGAGCAAGCTCTGATAACTTTTCAATACTATCTGAAGAGTGGACCAAACTGCCATTTTGACTTCTTCACAGCAAGCGATTCAGCAGTCAATATCTTACTAGGCAATGGGTTTGCCATAAAATATCTTTTCAACTATTTGAAAATTTTGATGTGTACAACATGACTTTGTACAAACTATAGAAAAACTGTAAGAAACATAGGAGTCTTATTACAATTCAATGCTATTGAAAATAAAAGTCCTTTCATTACCAATTAAAATATACAAGAATTTTCATCTCAGTTATTCAAATATTTTAAAAGGCTTGCTGTAGCAAAAATTAAAATATCTCAAAAATAATCAATCGATTTCTAGTAAAGTATGCCAAAAAAGAGCAATAATAATATTAATAAATTAAAATTTAGCAGTTTTCGAACTGTAAACATGAAAGGAAGAGTTGAGAAGGAAGAAATTAAAAATATTTTCATGTACTCTTAATGTTTGGAAAAGAAGTCATTTAAAAATTTCCACAAACCTTAGCTAAAAGTTTCAGCGATGACAGTTCAACATGAAACGTAAGATAGCCGGTATCTCTATCATACTGAGCTTCAGATGGCCTGGGCATATCTATAAAAAAACAAACCATGTAACAAACAGATACATTTATTTCTTCTGTACAACTTGATAAAAACTATACACTAATATAACTATAAAACAATTTACCTAACCAATACAAACTGAAAAACAAGATAGTTGAAGGTTTAATAAATTTAATTTATTTTAATAAATTGTAAACATAAAAAGAAAGTTAAATATTTTAACACAAAAGATAAAAAAACAGTTAGAAAATAAAAACTACAGCAATACAAAACACAAACTGATTCCAAAAATTATTTTGAAGTGAAAAAAAATTAAAAAAAAAACAGCTGGTACAAATAATTTAAAGAAATATTTTTCAAAATAATTTGCTGTCAAAATTTATTGAATTCTAATGCTTACCTTTCAAATTCACTGTAAAAAGAAAAGAAATAAAATTAGTAAATTAATTTACAAAGGCATATAATGTTAGATTTTAAAAATACATAGGAAGAATGAAAATGTGCCTTAAATATAGAACTTTATCTATATCTACATTTAACTGTGCTTCACTGTTAGCTAGAGTGTCCAGATTTGAATTAGGGTAATACCGGGCTATTTTTAAGCTCAATACTAATTTTATGCACGAAAAGATTACTTGGGGGTGGGGGGGGGGGGGGGGTGATTATCAGGCCATCTCAAAATATAAACCTGAAAAAAAGAAATACCTTAAATGCTGAAATGGTTATCAGCATTGTTACTCTAAAGAAAACTTGGAAAAGAAAATCTGAGTTTTCAGATTATTTGCAAACTTCCAGAATCTGAATCATATAATATGATCTTTAACATTTTGTATTAGATCACAATTTTATTTCAGAAATAATTAAAAGTTTTGCTGCTTAAGCAGTCTTAAAATAAAATTTTAAATTTTGGTTTCAAGTACCATATGGAAAAGGATCTTGATTTTGCTTCTCTCAAAATGATAAAACAAAGGCTTTTTCCATGTTCTTACCATATTTTTTTTCAGATTTTTGATTAAAATTGTAATTTTACCCACGATTCTGAGCAAAATTCATATTTTTGGGAGGCTCTAGATTTTCTCTAAAATATGCAAATTCAGTTACTCCAAATACAGGCTTTTATTTCAATTTTTCTCTTGAACATTTGCATTAATTGTTTAATTTAATATATGCTGTTATATTAATTGTTTTAACATGATTTTTCACAAAATAATAATTCTTTTAAAATGATTTTTCACTTATACTATCTATGTGCAACCATTATATCCTACATCAGCAAATTTCTGAATCTGAAATGCACAATATGATTTCAATTACAAAATCAAGTCATGGTGAAGTTTCATAGTTTTCTTAGCTTTAGTTTCTTCTAAGTCTGGAGAAGTTTATTATGAGGTGAAATGGCACTTGTCAATGCTAAACATACATATAATTATGATCATCTCGTGGTCGTATGATAATCTACATACATACATACATATGATCACCAGGCAGGCATTTTTAAAATTTTCATTTGTGAGAGAAAAAGGTTGAAAATCATTAACATATGGCATGATGCATTTTCAATACCAACTAAAGGCCGATGGATGGGATCTAACACCCGCAAACCTTATACACGCTAATAAAATCTTTGAAAAAATTAAATTTATTATATTTTTAAACTAACAGCAGTGAAATGCACTTAAAATGAGTTCGAACACAGTAAAATATTGGTTATTACAACGATATTTATCCTTCTCCTTGGATCTGTAATACCATGAATTAAATATTGTGAACAATAAAATGCTCAAATACAGCAATATAGGCAGAAGGGAAATAAGTCAACAGATAGAACTAGAGGCCATTGGTGGAAAAATTGCATTTGTTCACCACAGGGAAAGCAAAACCCAGTATTGTAATATCCAACTTTTGGGGATGGATTATCTGGACACTAGAGTTAGCATACATTCAATCAAAATTCGAAAATAAGCAATTTTAAATGTTTATGTACCAGCTGTTTTCTTTCGATCAGAAATTGATCATCTCCCAGTAAAAATATTAAGCAGCATTACAAATTTATCTCAACTGTTTTTCCCTCTTTTTCTTACAGAGATTTTATTACAGAGAGAATTTGAGTTCAGGATAAATTTCATTAAATTATTTTCTGCTTATTCTTACTTGCATGTATGAGACTAGTGTTTATTGAAAAGAACTTTTCATGCACAAAGGTACATGCTTCATTGCAAATTATCACAGGCAAACCATGCAGATCTACATCTATAATAAACATGCACAACAAAACATTTAAATACCTTTCGTGGTGACTGGCATCTCATCTGAATAAGGACTGTAGCCACGTGGATTTACTGCCAATGCTTTAAAGTGGTATTCCGTATTTGCAGACAATCCTGGAAAAAATAAAAACAGTGTTTCAAAAAATGTAGAAACACTTCAGAACTTAGCAAGTTTAAATTATGTACATTTAGTAAAAGTTTGATTTACTTTTTCATGAGGGCCAATTTAATTAATCTCTGTTCAGCAATGAAACACAAGTATTGATAAAACAATTACATTTCAAATAGCTCTAATGCCAAAGAGCTAATCCATAATTCAAATTTGTATAACTGTAATTTATATAGATAATAAATTCAACAATCGGAGACAAATTTACAGTCTTAGAGGTCCCAAGTGTTATCTTCTTTGGGGCATTAAATTTTGGGACTGTACACTATTTTCATTAAATGGGTGGGTCACCTGTGCAGGATGGCCGAAAGCCGTACAACAAAAAAGATCTTCTCTGCCAGACCATTCGGCACCCGTAAAAGAGGAAGACCTAAACTCAGATGGCTCGACTGTGTGGAAAAGGACTTTAAAATTTTAAAAGTTTTGAACTGGAGGTCTTTAGCCAGGGATAGGGGAGCCTGGAGTTCTATACTGCGGAAGGCAAGGGCCCATCCTGGGCTGTCAGGCCATTGAAGAAGAAGACACTATTTTCAGAATAAATAACTATTCAAATTAAACTTAGCATGATTACTAGAATTTTACTGGAACCCTTTTGACCAATCAAACATTCTGAAAGCTCTTAAATTTCAAATATTTTGAAAAATTAGAAGTGAATCATGTAAAATAATCACTTTTACTTAATTTATTATTAGAAAATATATAATATATTTCAGAATGCTGACATGAACCGCTCTTTGTTGTATTGTATCTTTATTGTATGTTGATTGAATCAATTTATTAAAAAGTTACAAAAGATTTAGAAGTAGACAGCATAGCGAAATAAGTCGGTTTTCCATATGTAATACTATGCAACAAATATATTACCATATATACTTGTGCATAAGTTGGCCCATCTTTATTGTATGTTGATTGGATCAATTTATTAAAAAGTTACAAAAAATTTAGAAGTAGACAGCTTAGCTAAATAAATCGGTTTTCCATATGTAATATTATGCAACAAATCTATTACCATATATACTTGTGCATAAGTTCGTCCATCTACTTTGAGATAAACAAAATCTGCTGCATTCAGCAAATGACTTTTACTACAGATTTACAAATTTTGATATTGTAGGAAAACACATAAATTAGAGCTTTCTTAATAACTCAATCTCAGTGATATAATAAATTATCAGTTTTTGTTGAAATAAGTATACTTTAATAATAAAAAAAATATTTAACATTGTTCTTTCATTTTATAATAAATTTCATTTTAAAGTAAAACAAATAATGGGTTCCAATATTATATTTAGCTTTCATTTTCTCATTGTGTTTATTACTTATTACATCTTTAAAAAGCTCCAAAATGACAGAAACAAAGGCAAAGATTAAGTAATGGAAAAATGGGACAATACTGTTCCCTTGCTGATAATCATTTGCTTAATTCAAATTATATGGCTATACATTATAAAAAAAAATTGCACACTGAGCAATTAAATAAATTCAAATACTATATTCTATACATCAGAATATTTACAACTATTATAAGCAAAATATATTTTGGACTTTATATTAATATATATCCTTTTATCCAATCAAAACATTAATAATTTCCATGGATTAAGAACATTTATTAAATTTAAATGGATTAAAAACATCAATTAAAATTTCAGATACAGATAGTTTGAATGAGTATTCGTTTTTACAATATATTTAATTAAAATAAACATTTTAATTAAAATAAGCAATTTTAAATATTTAATGGTAATTACAGTATATTTAAGTAAAACAAACCTGTAATTTGGCAAAGATTCTGAGAACGGCATGATTCATTCATTTGGCGACCATTGTCCGTGTTGAGATAGGTCACCAAAAATTCAGTGTTTGAGAAGCCTCCATTGAAACCTTCTTGCCATCGAAGAGTAACTTTATCGGAACTGACTTCAATCAGTTCCAAGTGAGTTGGCCTTTCAGGAGGACCTGGTAAACAATTTTTCAGGTAAGTTTTATGCACATACAAACTATGCAAAAATGAAATGGAACACTTTATAATTCAAATTCATGAGATTATGCAATGAAAATTAATATTGCAAAGTGGAGAACTTAATTCAATAACAGAAATAAATAAGATGTCTAAGAGGAAGAAGAAAACATATTGTAATTAAAAAATGCTAATTTAGCACTATATATGCACAATTCTTGCACATTAAATTTGTAGTAATTCATAGCCATATTTTGCAGTTTTCTTGGGAAGAAATATATTTGTAAAATTATTCAAAATTCAAAAACTTTAACTTAAAAAGTAATACATTTAAATCCAAAGCAGAATTTCAAACAACTCAGAAGGAAAGCAAGATGACATCCAGATTCACCAAATTAGCAACTGGCCATATATTTTTTTATATTAATATTAAAATATATTTAAAATTAAATAGTAGGTGAATATAACTGTCATTTTTTATTTATGAACTTGAAATTGAAAAGAATCTAGTGCTAAGATATTTGTGTGGAAATGTATAAAATTCAATAGGTTACTTTATGGGCACTTATCCACAACATTAAAGACTACAGAATGTAATGATTTTTTTCTTATTTCATTTAATGTGTGCATATTTTTTCCCATAAAGAAATGCACCCTATGAGATACATGTAAATGTGTGTTATTAGGACCTTTCTATAAAAACATCTAATGAATATACATGGACAACTGAAAGTAGTTTATAGTTAATATATATAGCTAAATATTGGTAGATTTTCAAAGTCAAAGCACATTTTGAATTGCCAACATGTGCACACTTTTTCTCACATAATATCTTTATATCATTTTTCACAGTTACACATAGAGGTCTTTTTATTGCTGTATAGCATTTGTTACTAGTTTATCCTCATGTTCTGTACACAAGAAATCTTGCCAAACTAAAATATGGTATAATTGAGTAGTATAACATATGAAAATTTCATTGTTTCAAGAAATGTTAAGTTCTGTAACTAATTATTACATGTATTTATGTTTCATTAAATTTAATTCTATGTCTAGAAATTTCTTTATAAAATTTCAACATCTAAACATTGAGATCCAATCATCGATTCACAGCACATTTTGATCTATTTCATGGTTCACCAATATGCTCTGCCAGACAAAAAAAAACCTTACCAAAGATACAAGACTAATAGATAATTTAAAATTGAAATTAATTAATTGAAATAATAGACAGAAATTGAAAACCGAAGCAACAATCTTGTTTATTCCATTTCTTTACATGAAACAGCAAAGACTCTTAAAAAGCTTCACGATTGAACTAATTATTACTATTATATTAATCAATCATTTAAAACAAATGAACAAATTTAAGGAAGTTTTTATTGGCTATATATACCTTTTCTAACCAGCCTAATAATGGTCTTCTTGTCATCCCCAACTTGGTTGGAAGCTCGGCAAGTATATTCTCCATAGTCCTCTTCCTTCATGTCTCGAATAGATAAGACACCAGCATAAATATCTTCGCCCAGATCAGTGATGTTGGTTCCATAGTTGCCATACTCATCAAGAATACGACCCCTTGAGAACCATTCAAACTGTGGACTTGGGTAGGCTTGCATCTTGCATTGTAAGACAGCAGTCTCCCCAACATCAAAGGCAACACGATTGTAAGTGTGACGAACAACAGGGGAATCTAGAAATAATTTAGGTTATTAAATTAATATATTTGAAAATATACTTGAATAAAAATTTAAATGGTGACAGACAACACCAGCTATAATTGATCACTGTATTAAATTTAAAAACATTTTGAAATTTTAAAAGAACATTGGACATGAGAGTTCATAGGGCTTCTCAAACACTAAGGGAGGAATATTCATAACTAAGTTCATAATAATAATTCGATCATATACCAAGTTTACTAAATGATTATAAAACTAATTCCATCATCTAGAATTCATATTATTGTGCAGATCAAATTTATAGCATGAAATACTAATATATAAACTGTATAGTGTGGTTGGGAAAGCAAACATGTAGGTCTTTAGTTTTGACTGGTGAAACAACATTTTGTTAAAAGTATGACAGAAGGTTATTTAAGTAAAGCATAAACTGTTAACTTCTAAAGTTTTACTGTAAGACATTTAAAATCATACTCAGGTCAAAAAGGTAAATATATCTGTACTGTAATAATATATTTTTTTATAGTAAGGTTTACTTCAAGCAAAACAATTTTTAAACTTAAACTTTAAAAAGTATTGTGAAATAAATATGCTACTTATAAATATAAGCATTCTTTAATATATATACAGTAAAACTGCTCTAAAATAGCAGTCCAGTGATAGTTGACAATAATATTTTATTAAATTCTAAATTTATTTTGGGAGTACCTTGCATGATTAATTTTGGGCAATTAAAACACTTTTCATTCTTATCTACTGTCACTAGCAGATGGAATGGTGTTTAAAATTGGTTTTTGAAAACCAAAGAATTTAAAATTGGTTTAAAGATTTAACATTGCAAATGAAGAAGAGGGCCAAAATTTACTGATCTGTCACAAAATATTTTACTAAAAGAGGGGTAATAGGATGAAAATTAACATATAGAATTTTAATCCAGTTGTGAAAAAAGTGGTAATTAAGAGGAATGTATATTTCCAAGAAGTTTCAAAATTTTAATAAAAAAAATAATCACTTAATAATTATGTTGCTTGAGGAATGATAGAATATAAACTAAAATGTTATGATTGCAGTTTTAAGAAACAGACTTGAAGCTAAGAATGAATGCAAAAGAATTGCAAACACAAATTCATTTAAGATTGCCACTTAAACTTACGTTCTATTCTGAGCATCATTTCAGACCTTGCTGTTTCACCAAATCCATTTTCAAATTCACAAGTATAACGACCTCTATCCCCTGCTGCTAATCCATTTTCTCGTCGACTTGGTCCAGCAAATGAAAGAGTACTTTGCACTGTAAAAGCATTGTTGTCCTCAACAATCTCTGTCGTAGACACATGGAAAAGTCCACTATCTTCAGAGATTTCTTGTCCATTCTGGAGCCATCTCACTTTTGGCTTGGGCTTTCCCCT
This sequence comes from Amaurobius ferox, assembly GCA_951213105.1. Classification (NCBI taxonomy): domain Eukaryota; kingdom Metazoa; phylum Arthropoda; class Arachnida; order Araneae; family Amaurobiidae; genus Amaurobius; species Amaurobius ferox. The sequence continues at coordinate 112,162,899 of OX578146.1, forward strand.
AGCTCGGCAAGTGATGCTAAAATCACGATCCTTATCTTTTTTTATGGTTTGAGGTCTAAGTGGTATTAAGATGGATGCAGGTTCTAAAGTAAAAATGGGAAAACAAATATAATCAGCAAAAAGAATTACATACAGTTAAGTGTTTGTTCCATTTGGTATATTGCATAAAATTAACAATATTTTAATATTCCAGTAAGCTTGCATACTGGTTAATATGAACAGCTGTTTATTTGGAACACATTTAATCCCTTGCCTGTGGAGTATATTTCAGGAAAGTGAGTCAAAAATGGAAAAAAAATTTTATGCTTCAGTTTTGTCTATTATAACATTTAAAAAGGTTAGAAAAATTTTATTTTGTAAAAATACAAATTTTTATATGAAATAACTACTATATTTAATATTTTGATATACATGTGGAAAATTAATGGATTATATTCATATTTTACTCAAAATTGTTTAATTATAGCAAAATAAATCAAATAATCTTTTGAATTTCACAAATCATTTCAAAGAATCATTTTTCAGAATTTCACAAATATTTTATAGTATGATATATATGAAAAATATGACCCGGCACACAAGCCGACATCACACTCTTTACAATAAACTCGGTTTATATCCCGCCTAATCAAGCTAGCTGATCCCGCTACTTCCAAAAAAAAATGTGGACAAGTATCGCCATCTGTTAGAAAAACAATGAACTATATTGTAAAGCATTTGGTAAAACAAAACGGACTCAATTCGGGATCAACGGAATAGAAACACTGATTTTTCGCTTGCCCGAAGTCAGTTCGGGCATTCCAAATTTGGCGCAGAAGGGTTGCCCGAACTGGATTCGGGTGGCACAGGCAAGGGGTTAAATAGCATATAAAATTAATGAATTTGATCAAATAATTGAGTCAACATGTTCTAGTTCTAATATGTCTCAATTAACTAGAGTTCAGAATAAATTAAAATTATGATTCAAGCAATGGTATGAAATACTTAACAAAACATTCTTGCTTTTCCAAATAGTTTATATCTTACTTCATAAAGGAAGATGTCTGAGTGTCTGTGAAGTCAGTATCGGAAAATCTAAGCATTGTACGACCATGAAATTTGGTACACAAGTACTTCAAGACCAAATAGGTGCATCTCAGCATTATTTTTTTAAATTTCCAATGAGATATTTATTTATTTTATTCTTTAGTCTAAATTACAATGACATTTTGACAAATCGATTCCTTAGTGACTTAAAATATTATCACAGAATTTCCATCTTGGCACAATCAAAAAGTTTAAAAAAAATTTTCTTTCAAACAAATTGTGAATGAAATCTATACGATTATTAGACGATTTATACTGAATTTAAAAAATATATATACTTTTTATGTGTTTTAAACATCTCTGATTTTTATATACGATATACAGAAATTGACTTGCCTTACATCATTCATTTTTATTTCAGCCACTTGCGTACAATATCACAAATTACTCTAGAAAAATTAAAATTCATAAATCCATTAGTTAATTATGAATTTTTTATCCGAGGCATGTCTTTAATTTTTTGAGTGAAACAAAAACTTTTGAAAATGTTTGACATTCTAGAAAAACAAGTCTACTTGCCATGCACTGTTAGATACACAGATGAAGTTCCTCCTCGGCCAAGACTATTGGAAGGTTGACAGAAATATCTGCCTTCATGGCTCATATGGGCAGAGATGAGTGTATAGTTGGATTTCTGAGTTGTCTTGTCTTCTTTCTGCTGACCTTCTTTCCACCAGCTGTAATCAGGCAATGGCCAACCAAGAGGATGGGCAGTGCAGGACAGGGTGAAAGGCCGTCCAGCAATAGCTACTGGTTGTACAGGAAGAACTTCTGCTTGCCCAGGCTTGTCTGCAATTAAAAAAATCGAAGTTATATACCCAGTAGCAATCATAAATATTTCAATGACTAAAAGAATAAATTATGAAATTTTAACTTGAGGCAGTGTCAAACTTGAGAAATGTAAGAAAAAGTTACAAATGATTTAGTATTTCAAAAATTCTTTGGTATGTTAACCAAATTTTGAAAATTTTATACAAATGTTAAAAAAAAGGCTACTTTGTCAAGTTTGGAATACATAGTCATATTTTTTTTTTTAAACCAAGTAAATGTAAGTACTAATATAAACTATTCAAAACAGTAGCATAGCAGACTGGCTTGCCAGAAAACTAAGAATTTACCCAGGTGGATGGTGAAATTTTGTACTCCAAGCATAAAACCTCTTTACTGTGTCACAAATTAGTAAAGAATTAGAGACTGCATCATAAAACCAGCTCAATACATTTTACCAGATTACTTTACATCGATAGTATCCAACTGTTTCACATCTTTGCTTACACTTGAAAATTTAAAATTGTTTTAAAATTTATGAACTTTGAACTCCATTAAAAAAATCTGCTCCTAGGGTATTATAATTTTAAATGTAATAAGAATTAATAAAAATTCTGTTAAGGTGATCAAGAATAATAGTCTAACTTAAGATGATCACTTCTTGATAGTCCTGAAAAAGAAGACTATTACTTGCCTTTGAAACTAGAAACCAGTTTTATTTTCTATGCTATATTTATGAAGTGTTTAATTATTGCATTATATAGGTAGCCTACTTAATATGCTTGCTACATATAAGTAAAAATTAATAGTTGCCACTGGGCACAACCCAAATAATCAGATAGATGTAACAAAAAATCTGACTCTAATTACACTTAAGTGACCCCTCACATAAGTCAAGTGGTCACCGGCTAATCAGTTCTTCAACTTCCGAATATAATAGCATGAAACTCAATTTGCAGTAACCGTGTACTACAGTCAATGGAATTTCCTTAGGAACTTCAAATAACATATCAGATGTACAATCAAATGTAGCTTCCCACAAACTAATTGATGAATTTTTCATATAACAGTGTTCATAATATGATTCTTCTTGGATATACAACAACCAAATTTAAATAGGCCCACTATAATATGCAATTTAAGCCCATACTATTTTTATCTGATTGCACACATTTGAAGATTCTCTCTAATGCAGCTTTTAATCAATCACATAATTGATGAGTTTAGAGATATGAAATAAAAGAAAAAATAGCAAAGTATCTTCCAGACACATGAAATGAGGCAGCTATACAACAAAGATTCAATTGATTAAAATGCCCATTCATAATAAATTATTCAATCTTAATTACTTAAATTGCAAATGTTTCAGTAATTTAATTTTCTCCTCAAAAAGCTATAGTAAATGGCTATTTAAAAAAGAAAACTGCATACAACTTTGAACTGTTCTTGAAACTGTAGAATGTGGACATGGCTTAAAAGATTACTTATACAATTAAAGATCAAGTATATATTTAGAAAATAAATCTTATCCTTAAAATATTAATCATAATTGCATTTATCATGAGTGGCTACTAAAACAATTAAAGTGGCTACAAATGTGTATGAAACTACTGGTCAATGGCTACTAATGATATTTCCCCCCCTTATATTGCTATATAAATGAGGGACTGTCTGGGTCCATAAACTAAAAAACACAAAATAAATTCTATGCGTATACTTCTATACTGTTCATCAAAAAATAATTTATACTTTTAAAATTTAATAGAAACAGGGTATTTACGTTTAATTCTGACAGTAACAGTTCCATTTCCAGTTGCTTCACTTTGGATATTAGAACCTGAAGGCCTAAAAGCAGTAGCTGCTTGACAGATATAGCGTCCACCATCATCAACTGAGATTCTGTCAATTCTCAAAGTATCTCCCATCTGTCTGAAGTAGAGATCTCCTTCCTTAAGCCACTGAATCATGTGAGGAGGAGGTTTTGATGAAACATCACACTTCACAATCAGTGGATCACCTGCAGCCACTTCTTGATACGTAGGGACTTTTATTTGAGGTCCATCTAAAATAAAATATATTCTACATTAGATGCAGCAGAGTATACAAAATAAAAAATATTGATAAATAGAGATAACAGAATTTTCCTAGATGTTCAAATGTGTTCCGGAAAAATTAATAGCTAACAGATGCATTTATCATTTCTACCTTATAACAATTTGGTTGATAAGTGGTGAACTAGAACCAGTTCTAACTGGTTTACATGAGTTTGTTGAATTTTAAGGAATGTTTAGAATATGCACCACCTGGAGCTAAGACATTAAATAAATTTTCAAGTTTACACTGTCTATCTATTATGAAAGATTTCAGTAATTTCAAACTTTTTTTATAACTTCTACTACTTCATTTCTACAAAATAAATGACTGCTGTTTTAAACCTTAAAATGTATTAATTATTTGTTTAATGTTAAAATTCATTATTATAAAAATTAATTATTTTACTTAATTATGTTATTATGTTAGTTTGAAAAGCAGTCTAAACAGCAGTGCACAGAGGAAAATAAGAAGTAACTAAGAAATATTTAAACAAAATGTGCTGTAAACTTTTAATATACAATAATAATAATAAAAATGTTATAACAAAAAATTTTTTAAATAAATAATCATTTACGTATTATAGAATTAAATAAATATGAGAAACTAAGCATGGTATGATTGTATATATTAGAACAATAAAAGAGCTATATTCATATTTTGTTATCTGAAAAATTAGATAAAATTTGGAAAAATCTTGTATAAAGCATAGAATGTCTACAGCTTTGGCAACGCAAAATCTTACTTTCGTTCTATTGCAACTTATCTCAATTGGAACTACACTATTGATAGCTTTAAAACAGAAATTCCTATAACATATATACTTCTAATGTGTGAGCTGTAATTTGAGTACTTAATGACTAGCAATAAAAGTAGGTTTTGTAGAGAATAAATATAGTGAAAAGTTAAAAATTTCAAACTATACCCTTTATTTATATGCTAGTATACAGGACATATTAAAGTGAGATTCTTTTTTTTTTTTTTTTTTTTTGGGGGGGGGGGGGGGGTAATTTGGAGCATATTACTCAAGCAATTCAAATTACTGAACATGGCCAATTAATTATACACACACAATATCTGTTTTGATAAGTTTCATAATGCAAGTAACAATATTTTTCTTTCCTTAAAAATTAAATGAATATTATCTTTTATGTTTTAGTTGATATTTAGGAATAATGATAATTAAGAATATGAATATGTTAAGACAATACATTTATATTCTTTGTTAAAATTATAAAATACAATTATACCTAGACATTGTAAGCTACTGCTGCAATCTATTAAAATATTTTTTAAACGCGTATCATTTCGATTTGTTTATACATTACTTCCTAGCAACCGTTACTTCCGTACTAAACAGTCCATAACAATCGCATAAGATCGGACACATATCAAATGAGTTACAGAAATTGTTTTCTTTAACTTAAATGCCAACAGATGGCGCTAAAGGTCTACAGGTTTTTATCAAGTCTATAAACTTTACAGTAAAAGCAGTTCATACTATATATGCACGGTATAGATATTTATATTATATATATATATATATATATATATTTAATTAAAATCTTGGAAAATGTTTGCTACCAGTTTAATGGATTTTAGACACGGGTTTTAAGTGACGTCAATGTTAATTTACAGCGATAAACGGCGCCATCTAGAGGCTATCGAAATCGCGCTTATAGGGGATGATATATATTTATGCCGATTTTTCATTAAAATTACAATTTCAGAAATGGAACTCTGAAATAATAAAATACTGAATATTATTTTAAAGAATGCGAAAACGCGAAAAACTAAAATACATCTGCATTTTCTGACAGTTGCATACCATAATTTATTCTAGATACCGATTTTCACACTATAAATGCTGCAAATCTAGATAAATACGGTATAAAATCGGAAATTTTAATAAAACGTTTGATTTAATTTCTTTTTCAAAATATAATTAAAACTTTTGAAAACAGCAATTTGTAAAATTGCGTAATGATCCGTTTTCTAAGTATGTCTAAATAACAAAACAATCTCTGAAAATCGTAATCCATTAAATCAGGTATTTATGGATAAGGATCAACAAGTTTCATTTTAGAATATGAATATATAAAATTGAAAATTTTAAAAATAAAACTACATATCTGTACTTACACAGAACTATTATTTCTAAATTTGCTTTTGAAGGTTCGCCAATACCATTGTCTGCAATGCAGGTGTAGTTGCCACTATCTTCGGCTGTCACAGCTCTTATTGTGTGATTAGGTGTATTGGATAACAGCTGATTATTCCTCACCCACCGAATAGAACGAACTGGTGGTGAAGATATTACTGAGCAACTTAGATGAGCGTCGGCATTTTCTAGAACATTTAAAGGATTTCCTGAAACTATAGTCAGGCGGGGTGAATCTGAAAAGTAATACATTATATTAGAACCATACACTATAACAAGAATAAAGCATTTATGTAATTTCAGTTTAGATTTAATGTCAAAACTGTGGTCCGGTTGGTAGAGCTTTTAAATGTAAAGCTGGAAATCATGTAAGTGCACGCTGTTACAAAAAGTGTTAAAAATTTCCAGTCTCGACTAACTCCAATAAAGGTTCACCGGGATCATTTTGATCGTAACTAAACAATATCATATGTGTATTGTCTTTTTATCAGCAATTTTCTAACTTTTGACATCTACCGCCCTGAATACCCTCAATATTTCTAACACAATTCCCTAGAAACTGTGAAAATTCTTCCCATAGTCCTACGCGGACACTAATGTTATTTGATCTATCAAAGCTAGCAAGATCAAGTAACATTAGCCCGATGCTAACGCGATCGCCCGAAGCTAGCTCGAAATGGTTTGGATATATAATTCTACATTTTAATGCATTCTTACACAAACGAAACATATATTTAGACAACATTTAATTATGAAATATTCGGATGATCAAAGTATATTGTTCGCTAATAAACCATGACGAATACTCCTTTGAAAAGGGATAATAGGTCCATTATTTGAAATACATGCAAATTAATCGATTTTATTACAGTTCTAAAATTATGGATTTAATATTATGAATAACTACCAGTTATATTCGTTCGCGATAATAAATAAATCAGTGTGCTTGCTGTATGTGAGGGAATATATCGGGATTTTACACCTACTGCATGTCTGATTCAACTTTTTATCACAAATTTTCAACAAAGGCGGATTTATTTTGTAATCAGTATCGTGCGTATTTATGGGATAGTTAGCAGGGCCTGATTAACGCACAGACCTCCGGGGCCGCGGCCCCCAAATTTTAAGAGCTCCCTAAATTTTGTATGTGATAAAAAATTCAAGCAGAAATAATTTTTTAATTGGTTTACATCTGGTAATATTAGTTTTTATTTTAAATTTTAAAATATGTTATAAATTTAAATATTATATATTTTTTAAAGTCATATATTACGTGAAAAAATCTGATGTGGGCAGCACATGACTTTCCTTATATAATGCAATGAATTTACTACATTTACAGTAAAAAAAAATCTGATGTGGGCACCACATGACTTTCCTTATATAATGTAATGAATTTACTACTTTTACAATGAAAAAAATAGGTTTTTCTTATAGTAGATACTTATATTCTTTCCAAGATATTGAATTTTCAACAATTAGTCGTCATTTTCATTGATTTAGCGTCATTTTTATCCATTTGGCGAGATTTTCGTTAATGTGGCAACATTTAAAAATGTCGCCAAATTGGCGACATTCTCCCAAATTCGTCGCTAAAATCTCGCCAAGCGTTATGGACGAAGAAATAAGTTATTCTTACAGCGTATAAATGACCATTGGCGTTCAAAGACAAAAGTATTACTCAAAGTATCTTTTCTCGTGAATGGAACGAGTTAGATCCACGAGAATGATGTCACCCAATTTATCGCATGGTATTACATATGAAAAGTGAACATGTTTCTCAATAGGAAATTTTTTTTTTTATTTTATATGACATTTTGATAATTTTTTTCAAAAATGTGCAATATCTCGAGAACGGTTCATGTTAGCGTTCTAAAATTTATGTCAATCGTTTTCTAATGAAAAATTACATAAGAAATGTCTATTTGCGTAACTTTATTAGAGGTTCTGATTTTTTGACGATTTTTTCAAAATTTCACTCGAAAATTTAGAGGGGGTTCTGAACATTCGATTGCGTATAAAAACAATAGGCTTCCAGTGTTTACGGATTGCGATTTTTGTACCAAATTTCGTTCGAATCGGTCCATTCGTTCGCCAGTTATCGTTTCCACAGACTCACTGACACACACACAGGCATCACTTCAAAAATGTTTGATTCGTGATCAGGGATGCTTGAAACGTGCTCTCCCGTCGAAAACTCGAATTCGAATTTTCGACCCCGTAATACTTTCCTTACACATTATGTACATAAGGAAAGTAAAAAAAAAAAAAAATTGTTATTTAGAAGCATGTAAATATATAATGGTATCAAAGGTTTCGGAACAAAGCGATATTTTTTTTGTTCAAATACCGTCAGAACTGGAAAAATATAACTTGCAGAACCTGCACAGACACAGGTTCGACCGATAGGTGCGTTCCCAAAACTTCGGCCCTGAAATTCACTTTTATCAAGGGACCCCGGCAAGGGTTAGGGCGACTTTGATTGAACCCTACATTTGAAAGTATGAATGACTGACTTCCTAGGTCATTACAGAGATTCTCAAATTTGCGGTACAAAGCCCCGCCGACAGAATTTTCAGGCCCCTATGTAGAAAATGTGCTGCTTTCCCCTATTACCCCCCAATTTACAAGATTTTGACGTTTTCATAAACTATTTATGCTGCCCGAGCTCTTATACAATGCATCCTTTTACTGCCCCTCTGCATTTACCGGCGACCCTGAACACAAAGCTATATTTATCTCAGTCATTGCTATTTTTTGTCGAATTTAAAGGTTTAGAGCTATATTTTATCAGAAAAATGCTTTCACTTACAATGCACTCTCAGGCTGACGCTGGTTTCAAGCTTGATGTCCTCCTTCAGTGCTCTGTTCCACACTACACATCGATATACAGAATCGTCATCCTCCAGCCTCGGAGTGACCGTAAGGACGCTAGATGTCGGCCTTTCCCTAGATCCTCCTTTCTGGAGCTGCCCCTGGAGTAAAACTCCATCCCGGTACCAGCGTATAGTGGGATCCGGACTCCCTCCTTCACTGGAGCATGTCAGAGCAGTGGGTTCGTTTTCTCTTGAAATGGGATTAGGCGGGGTGATGCGTGGTTCTCCAGGAGGAACTGAAAAGAAAATATTCGAAAACATTAATCAGTGTTTAATAAACTATAAAATAGGGTATAAAAAAATTTTAACAACATATCTGCTATTATAAAGTTATAATAAAAGAAGTGCAAATATGATTGGAAGTCAAATGATAACACATGTGTTCCACTATTGAGAGCAATTCAATAAATTTATTTTCAAATTGCTGGATTAATTTTTAGAATTCGTGCTCAAGAGCTTGGATACAGATAAGGGCAATAGATGGTTAAAAAGTAAGATATACATAGAAGTAATTAGAGAATGGCCGATTCATATTCAGAATGTCAAACAAAAATGTTGGCAACAGTGAACAGAATAGTCTCATGAATACATTAATAAAAAGAGCCCTTAGATGAATAATATCGTTGTATGTCCCACCTTGGTAAGCAGGGTTTTGTATATTGGGAGACTGGCGATTCTTTGAGATGCATACAAACATTACAGGAAAATTCTTGTTTGCAATGTTTACAATGTTCGGTGTATTTTTCTGTGTTTCAATTACAGCATGTGTATTTTGGGATCAGAATGTTTATTCATAAGGCCTTCCGCATTGTAAATAAAATACTGAATTGATATACCTACCTGCTACATCCACAGTGCAAGGCCTTAAATTTAATATTATCCATTATGGACAAAACCTCTCAGAAAAATGATCATAAAGTGTGAAATATTGTGTATGGAAGAAAGGACTCCAAATTATATCTCACATCGTGACGGACTAAGTACATATTTCGAAAATATAGGCAGAAATATTCGAGATTCATTGCCAGAGTTTCGTGTTCTTTTGAGCATCCTGCCGCTACCTCTTACAGCAAATACTACTAAGCCAAGAGTGGTGATGGTATGGCCAAGTGAATATTTTTTTGCGTATAACAAGTCAATTAATTCTAGCTCAATGTGAAACACAGAATTAATTCAATTTATATTTGATCGCAAATAGTAATAAATTTAGATCTCATTTTAAAGGAGAGTAATTGTACATTAGAGAAAATTTACTTCATCTTGACAAGTCAATTTCTTCCCAGTCCCACACGGTAACTTTATCGGAATGCAGCGGGGTCACGATAACGATCTCTAAAAGTAGTCACATGAGAACACCCATATTTATCAAATAGATACGCCCTTTTATAGAGGGGGGGATTTCTGGTGGCCATTAGAAAAGCACTTTGACAAAATTAAATGCGTTCGGAGTACTTGTTAAATGGAGCAGACGTATTTAATTTTAGAAGCTTCCATATCGCCCCATTTTTTTATCTTCTTTTTTTGTTTTTTCAAGAACAGTTATAAATGTCTCAAATATAACAAATTTTTGAGATAGTACGGCATGTCACTTTTATTTCCCGCGAGATTACATTTTAGGAATGCATTTATCATTTAATATGGTCATCTCGACCTTTAGCAAAGGGGCAGTAACAGCCTATTCTTGATAGCTAAGAAAAGACAGATAATACTCCATCTTCATTAATTGGAAAAAGTGACTTTTGCTTGTCATAGTTTTAGAAATATACTTAAATATGTACATGTAATATTCTATACTTTTTTAGTGAAGGTGATACTTTGTTTCAGGTATTAAGTATTTCGTATTTGTTTTTCTTGAAATATACTTTGTAAATTATGTAGCAAGAGTACTAATAAATGCCCAGAAAGAACTATGCTGCGAAAGGGAGATACCATTCGGGAAGGCTTAAGAGCTGGCTTTTTCTGCTCTGCACTATATTAAATTGATTTTATTTTCTACCGAGAAGATATAAAAAAAAAAGAAAAAATTATACCTTCATGTGTATAACGAATCGACTCAAAATCATGCAATAAAGAAAAAAAGTGTACGATTGAAAATAGTGGTTCAATTCATTTTTTAATGAAAAATTACATTGACTATTGACTAAGCATAGTTCATAACTATTGTTGTAAATACAATCATTTCGTAATTTTCATCAGAAATACCCGCCAAAAATGGAAGTCTTCAAATCGTTCGATTAAACTACCGCCAGGATTCAGGCTCCTGGTGTTTAACCATTCAAATAATCCAACGCAATTCCATTCAAATTGCTGGATTGCTTGCAGATTTTGTATATAAAAGCTTGGCTAAAGACATGGCAAGAGACGGTTTAAAAGTATACAGAATACATACACATAATTCGGAAAGTGGTTGATTCATGTTCAAGATGTGAAATGAAAAGTATTCATCCAAATTAAATAGCACCCGAAAAATTTTTCGAAGCCTTTCACAATGCTTTTCTTTTGCATAGCATACGTTTTGCATTGTAGGGAAAATTAAATTTTATTGAATGGCATTCAAATCATTCACGATTTTTAGAGAAAATATTAAATAAACGAAATACTTTCACATCGACAGCAAAAGCAAACGAAATACTTTCATCGAAAAGTTGCGCTAATCTAAAAATCCCTGGTGCGTAAATCGTTGCCATCCCCCCCCCCCCCCCCCCATTAATAAAGCTTGGCCGAGAATCTTGTGGGAAAAAGACTCCATGAAGGTTTCCAGTTGGCGGAATACGTCCACCAGAATACCCCAGACCTTGTAGCAAGTGCGTGAATAATTTGCTCGACGCCGCTTCGTCCTTATCTAAGCCCTTCTGGAATGCTTTTCTAAAACAAAAGTGCAATTAGCTGCAAGCCTTACTGGATTCGTTGGAGAAATAATTAGGGTTTGTTTTCGCAGCCGATTTCTGCATAAAATGGCGCAGATTCACAACTCTTGCTGGAAGAATATTTAATTTTCAATTTAAGACTAAGATGCAGCACCATTTACATCAAGTTCATTTCTATCAAGCATTCATTTTCGCTGCACATAATTTTGTGACACATGCAGCTCGCATAGGATGAGCATTTCGGAATTCATGAAACTACGCGTTTACGACATAATTACATATTGTCTCACTTATTCTAGCTGGCATCACTTAGGACAATGGGTTCGGTAGAAGTCTTTGCACTAATTTGTTTTTGAGCATTGGCAACGTTGGTAAGTTATTTAAAAGCATTGTAATGAAATAATATTCTGCATTCCACATCAACGAATGTCGCAGAGTAACAACAAACTTGTAAATAAGAACGCAAATTATTTGTGTATAGCACTTAAAAGATTAATAGGAATAAAACTTCAGAATTGAGAAATAATTTAAAATTATAGGCGGATTTATTCATTGTAAGCTTCAAACACTTTTTCTAATGTTATTTAAAAAGTAAAACTAATTTTAGATAATATATTTTCTTTTAAAAATTAAGATATTTTTTTTTTGTAAGCTACCAAACTAGAAGTTGTGATATCGTACGTATACACTATACATGAACAAAGAATATGGTACTATTTTCGTCTGAAGGTTAAATAATTGGAGAAAAGCTTTGAATTCAGTTACTATTTCTTTTCCATTTCGCCAGCGCAGGCGATAAAGTCGCCAAAAATACTACAACCGACGCCAAACGGAATATCTCCGCTGGTAACCTTTTACCGCAAAAATTCTTAGAACTAACATTTATTAACATTTTTTTATGTGTATACTGTGTGTTGTCGCCAATAAAGTCTGCTTGGCGAAATGGAAAAGTACCCTTTTTTCTAAGCAGATTGTTACTGCTCCGTTCTTTACGTCCAGTGAATGGCTTGCCTTTCCGTCATTGAGCTCTTGGTTGGTCCTTTTCACAACACTTAAATTATCGAATCAACCAAAAACTTTTTTTTTCCATTTATAATTATCGTCAAATCAGCAGAAACTTCGGCTGCAATGAACTACACAAACACATAGGCAGCAGTATAATTGCAACAATAGACCCATTCAGGGTAATTGTTATGCTCTTGTGAACTTTCAACTGTCACGGAAAGGTCATTGATGTTAGATACGGATGCAAATTTTCTTCAGATGGCAATAGATGGATGGCACTACATAATTTCAAATAGTTTCATCAACGTGTATTGATGCTAATATGTATGTAAAAAGACCTTATTATCTATGCCACATAAATACCCTTGCACCAATTAAAATTACAAAACATACACATCAAAAGATCAAGTTTTTTAACTTGACATGTGGTATTTTTGCTTCAGAGATTGGCTGAAATCTCAACTGCGTAATATATTACACACACACACACTATATATATATATATATATATATATATATACAGAGAGAGAGAGAGAAAGAAATAACACAGACAGTTTGAAGTTCTGGTTAAATATAATGCAACGATTAATTTTTTTAAAATGTCACACGCTCTGTTTGTCCGGCCACACAGAAAGCTACCATTAGCCTTTGGGTTGGTCGTGTGGTCTGGGTTTTCTACACGCTCTGTTTGTATAAGTACATAACAAACTCAAAAAAGCAAGACATGTTAAAATCTATATTAAAATGTTGTAAGAGACATTCTGTAGTTTCCCAGAAGGTCACTAGATGGCAGCACTCACCCAGACTTAAGAACATTTGTTTTTGTTTACAAATTAGTTAAGTTCGAAATGGCGTTCGAAGCACGTAGGTAACGTTTTGTAAGATATGGCTAATCCTAGCTATGTTTTGTAAAATATGTGTAATTTTTATGTATTATTAAATGTTGTGATGTTTTGTGAAGTCTTAAATGGTGAGTGAGTGTTTTCCTAACCTCTACACCAGAAAAAGCCTTATAATGTATTAATTTTTGTCAATTAAACGGATAAAATAAATAATATAAACATAATTCATTTTTATTTAAATAACTGTAAGTTTTATTTAATATTTACGATAGTATATATAATTGAATAAATTGAGAAAACTAACGAGAATATGTATATTAAGGATATTTGTCATTAGCTGCAGGGGGAAATTTCACACTTGGGAAAGTTCCAAATAAATGTTCCCAAACTGGAATACGACTTCAATCGATTTTTGATCTATATCGATCTTGTGCAGTGCTAAATCCAGCAGTTCTGATTAAGATTAAAATGTGTTCTAGAACGCCAATAATCTGTCATTATTCTCTTGCTCTGCATATAAGCCCAAAACGGGTATATGATATTTTCTTTTAATTAAGGAGAATCCTGAATTCACTCAATATTTTCAGCATCAGCTTTCGAAATTACTAAATGAGTTTACTGAAGGTTTATAATAATTAAGATAGCATAATTTATTATTCTAACCAGGGACAAATAAAATATGAAAGGATCAAATATGGCCATACTGCCAAAGATGATCTGAATGGTAACACGATCATTAGACATAATAATAATATTCTGAGTTGCATGTTTGTATTATATCATGCCACTTCTATACATTTTGTTATGTAAGAGTACAAGGGTTCCCATTTGACACTTTTGTCCTTTAAGGAAATCATAAATTAAAGTTATACTAAAAAAATTATAAATTTTCAAAAATAACTTCTACCCCAAGACAACATGGAAATCAGATAATGAAATTTACAACACGCTTAATCACCATTATGTCTATTAGCAATAAATCATCCCAGCTACTTAACGTCATAAGTGACCTATCTGCTTGCTCTATGAGAGAAAAGTTCAAGACCAAAATCTAAATCAGACAAGGGGGGAGGGGGAGCACAATTTCTTTTCCTTCTATTCGGGTTAAATGTCAAATCCGAAGAGCTTCGCCAGATAGTAAGATATGTCAATCCGATAAAGAAAGTCATGTTGCCAAGTTCTTAAACGTCCGCGTCTGAATTCCACGAAGATTACCCAAACTAATGCAGATCCCCGGCAGTAAAAAATTCCATTGTCAGGCAAAGTACCTGGATGGAATGGAAAGAAACAACGAAGAATTTTTATTCTGCTTTACGATGCTCCTTGACCCCAAAAGAACTCAGGATGAAAGAAAGGAAAAAAAGTCGTTCCATCCGAATTTTTATAAGTCGAGTCAGATCGCATTTTTTTTTTTTTACTGGTGTTCCATTGTTATGCCCGATTCTGGCCTTTTGAAGTTGCAGGAAGAAATCGCCAACAGCAAAATTGCGCAAATCATCTGCAGTCGTTTTGTTTTGAGGATGACGGCATGTGATGGAAGATCAGTCCAGATTTAATAGACCACGACCAGATTTTGACGACTGCATATTTTTTTCTGCCTTCTCAAATAGATGTTATAGAGCGCGTGCATGCAAACAAAGAAATTACTTTGTAGTTAGGAATCACGATTTGCCTTGATATTTACGCAAGGAAGAAGCAAACAGGCGTCAGAGCAGGAGTCTTGGCAAAATGCATTGTTGGCGGTTAATTGGGAAGAAAAAAAGTTTTAAGACCGGCTTCTTAAAAATGGAGAAATAATGTTATAATTAGGATATTATCCGATGTGTGCGCGCAAGAAGACTTCTGTTTTATTTCGACATGAATGTTACGTTATATTTAGAGGAAAAAGAAAATTTTGAATAATTAGAGGTGTTTTCGAGGAATAATTACGTTTCATTGTTGCAGTCGGTATATTTCAAAATAATTCGGCTATTTCTAGATATACTTCTCTTATTGTATTACATATTTATGCATCAGGAGTTTTAATTTTTATCTTTCATTGGCTTTAAACGATTTTTTTTTTTTCAAGGGTCTGTTTAAAAGGAATCCAAGCCCATTTCAAAACATTCAAACTCTTAACCATGAAAAACTGACTCTTCACAAAAATCCCAGTTGAAAAATGGCTCTTTACAATATTCTGAATATGAAAGAGAAGCCCTAAAATTGTTCATTCCAAAAGCGAACTCTGCAAAAATTCTTAATATATATAATAATAATATAAAAAAAAACATAATTTTAAATGCAACAAACAAAATCACTCTTAACAAAATTCTTCCTTTCCAAAAATGGGGTCTTCACAGAATTCCTAAAGTAAAAACAAACCCTTCACAAACAAAATCATCAACGTACAAAGCAGATTCTTCACATTATTCTACTTGTAGGAAAAAGGGACCCTTTTCAAAAATCCTAATATAAGAAATAGATTCTTCACAAAATTCCAAATGTGAAAAACTCTTGTAACAAAATTAAAAGAAAAAGTATTTGTAAAGCAAAATATTCATATAGAATGAATTCTTCAAGTAATTACTTTTATTAAACCTCACATGTATTTCTGCCGAGTTCCTGAAACACATCTCAGTTTAAATTTGATCGATCCTATTATTAAGAAGATACTTCATTATGTTTACCTCTCTCATTTTACAACCCTTATGTTATCCATAGATCGTCCTTTGGCAGTATCAAACAAGCAAGTAACTTTCCATCTCATTAGGTAGCTCAGGATTTTTCTTCCCCCTTCCTCCACGCCAGGGCGCAACGTAAGGAAGCCCATGCCGGGGCTCATCCAACGCGTCATTTGTATTCATGAAATTTCATACGGTTGACGCCTCTTCTATGGGTTGTTTCTCGGGTAAAAAAAAAAAGGGGGGGGGGGGGGTTGTAAGCTCACTGAGAGTTTATTTTACACGAATGAGAAGATTTGATAAGAAAAAGATTGTGTTTTATTAAGATATTTTTTCATGATCTTGCTCTTTTTTGTATTTTTATATGATATTTATTGATTTAAAGGTAAATAAATTACAGCAAATTACAATGTGGTTTTCTTTCCGCTGATTTGCTACAATGCTGTCCTCATTTAACAATTCTTATCACGTTATAAAGCTGAGTTCGCCATTTCGTTCTCTGATAACATTAAAGTCTTGATAACTTAAGAAGGCTTGTCTAACAGTATAATTAGGCAGAGCGTGTCAGGTTTTCAGTTTTTTTCATAAATATAACGTAAATACAGAGTGGTTTATATCAAAAAGTGTTCAAGGAAATATGCAGTCCGCATGGCATTTGAAGCCTTATAGATCGTCGAATTCTCTAAGGATGTTTTGTATCATCAATCCGCCTCCGTTTACCTATATAATACCCTCAACCTCACATTTTTTTTTATCCGGTTCTTAATCCACCGGTGAAATATTATTTTCGGTTCTGCTAAAAATTTCCTCACTGCACGTTTTAATTGATCCACAGTTCATGCCCACATTCACTTCAAGCCACAGTAATATATATGCTATACGTCATATTTTCATTCAGTATTTCAATCCACGAGTGAAAAATCACGGTGCTGAAGTTTCCAGCACATTCAATTCTTCCATTGGATGCAGATTACGATGGTGTGCCGGCCATCGTAATCTGCATTCCGTTATTCTGCATGGTTCATACGTTTAAATCCATTTCTTAATGGTAGAGATATTATTTTCGAAATTGTTGAAAATCTCACAACATGGTTCAATTCATCCACAGCATACTATAATCCCACATTTTCTCCAGACTATCTTATTCCATATCCAGTTACATTTGGTGTATATTTCAATGGGGGAGAGGGGGTGTCATCTTGGCCCATACACCACCTCATTTGAATATATGAGGCAACCCGAGTCACTTTCCGTCCCATTAACTAAAACAAGTCGAAGTAGAAGTTTTTTTTCTCACTTCCAGTGCAATGCCAGGAAGAAAAAATATGAGAGAAAAGCTAGCGGAATCTAATCTAATGCTCCATTTGTATGCATGAAATTTCATCGGAGAAAGAAGCATTTTTGCAGTGTGCTGAAACGACACTTTTACATGTCGAATGGAATGTGTAAAATGTGAGTGGCACAAGTGTGTGGATCAGCACTTATTCGATGTGATTTTTGCGGCTAATGCGTGGCTTGATTCTAGAACTGTTGATATGTAGTTTCTATGTTTGAGCGAATTCGCCATTCTGACGCCTGTAGATCTTGGTCTTATTTCCTTAGATGCTTAGAACAGCATCTTTTTAGGTGCGGTAAACAGCATCCCCAGAAGGGAGCGTTAAATATAAATTTTAATTAAATAATCTTTAGTCGTTGTAAACCAGTGTACCATGCAACATATTTTTAGGTGCGGCAGATAGCACCCCAAAAAGGAACGTTAAATATAAATTTAAATTAAACAATCTGCAGTCGTTTTAAACGAGCGTCCCATGCTTAACATGGAGTATGAAATATATTTTAAACATGCCAATATGGCCGTTCAATAATGTAAAAAACAAAATTACTAAAAATTGCACACTGACAAACATGATTCCAAAAACCTTAGAAAAGTTTCCAGAAGATTTAGTATGGGGCAAACGTCATGCTATATATATATATATATATATATATATATATTCTTGGTTTGTTTACAAAGAAAAGTTG
Source organism: Amaurobius ferox (assembly GCA_951213105.1). NCBI lineage: Eukaryota > Metazoa > Arthropoda > Arachnida > Araneae > Amaurobiidae > Amaurobius > Amaurobius ferox. Next base: position 112,181,277 of record OX578146.1, read on the forward strand.
GTATATACATTATAGAAAAACTGGAAATAGAACAATGCATCAAAGTTGAAAATTTCATTTAGCAGTCTGTTTTCCAGATTCAACCGTAGATAACTTTATTTTGGGTATGTTTAAAGGACGAGCATATGTTAAAGTCTCACAACCCTTCAATAACCGAAGATTTATATAAAGGATGAAATACCAGATAGACTGGACATATTAAGGAAAACCTCTTAAAAAGAGCCTGAGACTATGTGAGGCCAGAAATGGTGATCATCTCAAAATTTAAATTTTAGTACGTTACCCAGTTGTGAATTTTTTTCCATCATAAATTTTCCAACTTACTAAAATATCTCTAAAAATTTCGAACTTACTATTTCTTTATTAAAAAATATATATATATAAATTAAAGTAAAAAAAAATAATAAAGTTATTAACTGATCCGTCTCCTACATGTTCTGTAGCTGTATCCTATATGTGTTTTTTCAGTAAGTCTTTCTCTATTTTAACAGTAGTATCAAGCATCCATAAAAATATTACGATTTAATTAAAATAAAAAGCTTTATTTCAGCGGTGACTCCTCTATCTTGAAGAATACCAGCTGCAGTTGAACCAGTCTTAATGGAGGGAAAAGTTGGTCACGACTTTTTCGCTAGAAAAAAAAAATATCGTAGTTGCAGCAATACGTTTAAACTATCCGAAAGTTTATGGTACGTTGTTATTGCAAAAGAGCCTCTCTGTATATCTGCTGTCGCAATGGCTGAAATCAGACATCTGCTGGTTTGAAAAAAACTTTGTATATGAAGTCCTTTTAATTAGAATTTATGCCCAAGAAACGCAGTAAAAGAATTTTGAAATATAGCATTTGAGCTGAATGTCACCGTAAAGGGTTAAGTTTATATATATAACAATTTTTTAATGCTGATGTCTGTACACTTCGATCCAAATCCGACATGAACCGTCTCTTTCAATTAGTAGATCCGATGAAATAATTTTGCGCATGGAGCTTAAGGCATAACAGATGTCTGTCTTAGGATGTTCTCAGAAATAGCAAGATGCATTTTGTAATTAAAGTTCTCAATATCCAGTTCTATTGCAATTTTTCTATTAAAATTATTTACATAATATTTCCCCAATTGCATCCGATATATTTTCTCCTACACAAATAATCTTATTCTGCTAATCTCTTCTCCTACACAAATTATCTGATTCTGCCCTAGGCCGTGAATAAAATCTACAACAGTGCTTAGCTGGAGTCATGGTATTCCATAAGAAAGAATGCATGCAGTCACAGTCAACAAGAAACTGTTTATATTTACAAGAGATTCGCCAAATCTGCGCGCACAAAAAAGTTCGACTACATTTCCTCAGAGCAGAAGAATACTCAAACCAAATGTAAAAGGGCAAAGCGAGCAGCCATAAAAGAGAAGAAAACATTTCGACACGACTCTGTAAAGCAAACAAATGTGCTGAATAAGAGTCAAAATCAGGACCAGGCGTTGTTTGAAAGAGATTTATTTCAGTTTACGTAGGTCGAGAATAAGATTTAAATGGTAAATAAATTGATATTTAATTGATGAAATTTCCGGTAGTAATTATTGATAAAAATATTTTCCATTTATAACTGAATTATTAACGATATTTTACAACAAAAAAACATGTACGTTATACATGTTTAGCTCTTTTTAAAAATTAAACAAGTATTCTTTCATGTTATGAACAAAAAGGGCATAAAACGTATGTTTAAGAAAAATTGCAAATTTAATAAAAAAAATCTGATGTGGGCAACACATGACTTTCCTTATATAATGTAAAGAATGTACTTTTACAGTAAAAAAAATAGGTTTTTCTTATAGTAGATACTAATATTCTTTTCAAGATATTGAATTTTCGACAATTAGTCACCATTTTCATTGATTTAGCGTCATTTTTATCCATTTGGCGAGATTTTCGTTAATTTGGCAACATTTCAAAAAGTCGCCAAGTTGGCGACATTCCGCCAATTTCGTCGCCAAAATCTCGCCAAGCGTTATGGACGAAGAAATTAGTTATTTTTACAGCAGATAAATGACTATTAGCGTTCAAATACAAAAGTATTACTCAAAGTATCTTTTTTCATGAATAGAACGAACTAGATCCACGAGAATGATGTCACCCAATTTATAGCATGATATTACATATGAAAAGTTAATATGTTTCTCAATAGAAAATATTTTTTTTTTATATTTTATATGACTTTTTGATAATTTTTTTGAAAAATGTGCAATATCTCGAGAACGGTTCATGTTAGCGTTCTAAAATTTATGTCAATCGTTTTCTAATGAAAAATTACATAAGAAATGTCTATTTGCGTAAGTTTATTAGTGGTTTTGATTTTTTGACGATTTTTTTCAAAATTTCATTCGAAAATTTAGGGGGGTTCTGAACATTTGATTGTGTATAAAAACAATAGGCTTCCAGTGTTTACGGATTTTGATTTTTGTACCAAATTTCGTTCGAATCGGTCCATTCGTTCGTCAGTTATCGTCTCCACAGACTCACTGACACACACACACACATACTTTCACACACACACACACACAGACATCACTTCAAAAATGTTTGATTCGTGATCCGGGATGCTTGAAACGTGCTCTCCCGTCAAAAACTCGAATTCGAATTTTCGACCCCGTCACAATATTTTCCTTATACATTATGTATATAAGGAAAGTAAAAATTGGGTTTTTTAAATTATTCTTTAAACATGCAGCTTAAAAGATATTTTTATATATAAAAACCTTTTTTTAATAAATACAAATAACAATTCACTAAAAATAATTGAATAAAACTTGAACTGTATAAGAAAATGTTATGTATACGTTATAAGCAGGGTGCTCTGGATTTTTGATTACTTTCGCCAACCTATTCATTCGCCAAATGAAATATTTTTTTCGCAAAATTTTATTTTTATTTTCCTATTTGAAACATCTGATTTGATTTACAAATTCTCAAATTTAAATAAATTATCAAATATCATTGTTTTGGAAAATACAAATATAGTAGTATGCATCACGATTAGTATACCACGATTTTTAATTTTAACATTGGCAGAATTCATAATCGCTAAAAATTTCGCCAAATCTTTTTCTCAATCGTCAAACTGAATTTTCTTCTGCAAAATGCAACAATGGCGATCGGCAGCGCGACTCCTGGTTATAAGTAAACGCTGTAAGGAAAACGTTCAAGATAAAGGGTACATTAAATTAAAATGAATTCTGTTTCAACCCATACCCAAAAAGTTAGGAATAGATAAAATAAAATGTTTAAAACTCAATTCGCAATGTTAAGTGAAAAAGCATAAGTTAAAGAATGTGCGAAAACAGCAGTTCAGTAGAAGTTCAAGAATTAATGGCCTTTTAAATGCATTAACTCCAAGTAACCCAAAAATGTCACGGTTAATAGAAACTTATCTTCTTTCGAAAATCGTTCAGGAAGCTATTTGTTCCGAGTAAAACTGAAACAATCTTATAGAAAAATAATTAGAAAAAACCTTCTTTAACGATTGTTCCTCTCATCAAACTTCAGCTACGTCATTTTGAAACAGTAATTTAGACCGAAAAATTCTTGTTCCAAGTACTCCAGGTCATAACCACAATCAATGACGTCACAAAAAGAAGTCCTAGTAAATATCCATTACCAGATGTCACTTCACAGGCTATTTGTTTCGGTGTAATGGCAACAATTCCTAATGGATTTTGAAGGATACTCTCTGAAGCCAGCTGCGATACAGACAGAAAGTTATAATAATAATAATAACAATAATAATAATAAATAAAAACTCACAATAAACTTTTAGTTATGGAATCTTTTTGTTACACGATGTTGTGACGTAATTAATGATGGCTGCATCTCCTCGGAACTTTTCAGACGATAATGCTCGAAGAATAGTTTTGAAAAGCTTTCCGAATTCTACAGAAAAGATTGAGTGTTCCAGATAATAATTAATGCAATTTGATGGGGGAAAAAAGCCTTTGACACGCTAAAAATCACGTGCTTTGACAGATATTCCTTTACGCGTGGCTTTTAATGTATTTCAGCCATAAATTGATAACGCTCAAGTAGAGTTAGTGGGATTATTACTTGGCGCAAAACTGATTTAAATACTCTAGGGAAAACTGCGAATCTTTTTTTACCCAGTTTTGCCTTCATACGCCGATGTGTATATTCATTAAATGGTTTATAATAGTAAAAGGATCGCTTTTGGGAAACAATTTTCTTTTATTGAAATATTACAAAAAGTGAGCAACATTTAAAATTTTGGAAATTGTTTGATTGAAAATCGTGTCTACGATTTTATAATACAAAATGCCAGTTTTGAATTATTAAAAACGTTTATATGAACTATATTGCTTAACGAACGCTCACAGTTTTCCGTACATCTCTGGTGTCAGGTTACCTTTACGTGAAGAATAGTGACTATGTAATCAAAGACTTTCGTTGAGCATTTTTTGAATTTTATTTTTACGATAATAAGGAAATAGACCCAGATATGCAATTTCTATTGTCTTAAAATACTGAGTATAGTTAAGAAGCGGATTCAAACTCTTAACCTCGTAATCTCGAGATCGATGCTCTACCGACTGAGCTACCCGGGAAAAGGAAGGAATCTCACATCTTGAAATGACAAGATTCGTTAGTCTCGGCTAAATCCCGCCTTTTTTTCTAATTTCACCACTATTTTCACAGTCTTTGTTGTAAATTCCAGATTCAGCAATAATTCCTTGGGCATCAATAGATTCGAACAACCAACCTATGAATCTCAAAACCAGTGACCTTGCGACTGAGAAGCCCGAGTTCGAGAAGAAATCTCATAATTTGCTACCGAGGAGATTTGGGGTGATTATTCAGATTGTCTTCTTTATCCAGAAAGCTGCTACGAATATGATCGCAGCTATAATTTTCTACTCTGCACAGTTTTGAGTCAGCTGGACAACCTGAGTAATAAATAATTTGTTTTCAAAACATGCAAAGATCGTGATGCTGCAATATTATAATAGTTGTAAATATTGCAGATCCTGAAAAACAAATAGTGCTATTGCAAATATTCCACAACGGTGAATGACTGAAAAAAAAGTTCTTAAATATAAATATTAAGAGTTTTCGGTAGAACTTCATGGAAGCACGTTCTGAGAATGAGAAATAATGCTTAACGGAGCGTACATATTTTGAAAAAGAAAAAATAAACTATCACAAAACGCAATATGATTGCTTCAACTATTTTCCAAATAAAAAAAAAAAACAATTCCACCACTCCAATTTCAATAAAGCTGCAACAACAACAGACAAAAAAAAAACCTCCACTAAATTACATATCCTCAAATCATTAAAAGCATTTAAGAAAATATTCAATTAAATCGATAAGGAATATCCTTCAACGCAAGATATTCGATGAATAAACAAACTGCAGCTCTGTAGCACAACTGAAGAATGAATTATATCATTTATTTTGTTGCGGTGTTTATAGCTAAAGTTACAGTTTCTTAAGTACATTTAGAATAACAAACCCATGAATAGATTGAATCCTAAAACTTTCTCGCATGGGAGACATGAAAGACTCGTTCCGTGCCTCAATTCAGATTTTGAAGAAAGAATCATGTCTGTGAACGACTCTTGACGAAGCGATTCGTGCTCAATTAGCAAATGACAAACTGGGAAGAATCAATTAAGCCAAGCTCGAGGGAATAAATGTTCGAATATCCATTTAAATTTTTTATTTTTTGAAAATATGCTTCAAGTTTCCTAGATGAGCATACGTAAACGATAAGAAGTTATTAAATTAAATTTTTTAATGTTTCAGCGGAAGAATTAATAGTTTTAACTTGAAATCTAGTAAAAAAAATTTTTTTTTGGCATAGTTAAGATTATACTAAAAGAAGGGAAAAATCTTCAGTAGTAAAATAAATTTATAATGGGAATATAAATTATTCCCTTTTAATCTCAGACATTATTAAAACCTTTATAGCTAATGTATAAAATAATAATTTTTAATGGATTAATAGTTTAAATGTTAAATCGATTCACTGAATCCTTCCGAGACATAGTTTTCAATAACTTTTATATTTTAATCTCAAAATGATACAAATACAAGGCTTATCTGTTATTCCCTGTATTGTTTAGAATGTATGTACAAATTCCCATCATTAATAAAAGTTAATTAAAATTAAAGTCAATAAAAAAAATCAGTAAAATTAAAAATGTTTTAAATTAAACTAAATTCCTATAAAAACACAACAAAATAGACACATACAGTCCAACCGAAAACACAGTCCAATCATAATTTGTGAACTGTGAGTAATGAGATTTTGAAAAGCGTATTGCTTATTAAAATTTCATAGAAAATCGTAAATTGTTAAAACAGATTGTACTTTTGAAAACTGCTAGTATTTTAGCAGTTCACAACTATATTAAATTACATATTTTTGACATTTAAACTAGCCACTATCTATATATCACCCCCCCCCCCCCCCCGAAAGAATTTACAAAATTCCAACTTGAATCATTTTTTTAAACACTCTAATTTTTAAAGGAATCGGATGGGTGCATTTCTTCTGAATATTCCATGTCTTTTATATTCCATTTTTTCAGGGCATCTCTCCCTAAATTTTGCTAATTTTTTTAACATTTGTTATAGTGTATGATATTTCCAAACACACATTATTAATAATTTACATTATAATAATACACATCCTCTTAATTTTCATTTTTTTTTTCTATCTGAAAACCTTAGAAGCCCGCAAACCTCTATTAAATAGTGAGAGCTTTAGAGGCGGTCCGGAAACAAACAGATGGTTTTCTTCAAAATTGCTGGATATTTAATATACAATATACCAGATACATTTTGCCAATATTGGTAGTTTGATCTTAACATAAGAGAAGATATTTGTGTGTCGTCTGTGGCAACACACACTGCTTCGGACAGCCACGAAGTTCCGTACTGCGTTAGCTGAGCTCCCGGTAATGATTTTGCCGTAATTATACTAGCTGCGGCAGGTATGACGTCACATGAAAACTATATATTAACCCCTTCCTCGAGTTAAAGTTCTTAAGGCAAATCCATCTAAAATCGCGTTTTTAAACTATATTTCTATTAAATTTTAGATGAATCTCCTCCCCCGCCCTTTTCAAATGTTGATTCAAAGAACGCCACTGAAACCCTGTGCTGTAATAACGTATTTTGCTCAAATTTCAATGCAAAGCACGTATGGAATGGCAACAGTCTGATTCAATTAGTCTGGACTTTAATGACGCCCAATGCTTCTGATCCACAACGACATCAGCTTCAATAAGTTTTGTAATAGCTCAGAATTCCCAAAGGACAAGGTGCAGCATAAATTGATTTGCTTCTACGTCAGGCTCGTAAATTAGAATGGAAACAGAGATGTCAGAGGATTTTGAATTTGACATAAATTGAAGAATGTGTTTTCTATTTTATTTTATGTTTGCTACTTAAGGTTATTTTTAGAAAGCAAAGCAAAAAAAAAAAATAAATAAATAAAAATAAAGGGGATACAGTGCATGCAGATTCAGGAGGAAAATGATGTCTGAAAACTATTTTAAGGCAAGAGGTATGAGACCAAAGGAAAAATGCCTTTAATTAAAACTTTACAGGTATTTTCGCAGATTGAAAAAAAAAATCCTATAACCCCAATCTTTAAATAATCTTATTATCCAACTGTTTGAATATGATGAAATATATAATGTATTTGCTCAATGAAAAAATTAATTGTCAAGAAAGTTCAAATTCAAAAGTATAATCAATTGATGCTACTGCATAATTTTAATGTCTCATTTTATGCAGCTTGCCCCCCCCCCCCCAAAAAAAATGAAAAATAAAAAATTTCAGTGGATTAGTCATAACAAATTTGCGAAATCATTGTTATTCGTAATGTCAACGGGTTTTACTTCAAATTTTATGCAATGTTCACTCGCATAAAGAATGACAATAAATTCGATTAATTTCAACTGAAATGACGTTCCACGTTCTTGATGCGCAATTCTGCAATAGTTTGGAATTCTCTGAATGGAAGCAGTGTCAAAAATTGTTGTAATTTGCTTTCGACGCTAGACTTGCAAATTAAAATGGAATATATATATATATATTAAAAAAAAAAATTGGATAAAATGATTGAAAAATGTTTTTATTTGAAAACATTTATATGAATTGAAAAATGTTTTTATTTCATTTTGCTCAATTTACTTTAAACGAAGATGACGTTAAAGAGTATTTTAATTATTATAGATAAAGAAAAACGGTACAGATGAGTGGCACGGGTTATAGGTAGAATGCACGTAAAAAATAAAAACCTTAATTTTTCTCGAAAATGAAGTAGTAAATTCTACATAAAATGAATGGGAAAGGGATGTTTTAAAGGCAAGTGGTCATGTTGCCACAGTATAAATGCCTTCATGCAAGGTTTTCAAAACGTTATCAAGAAAATAAAAGAACACAAAAAAATGACAAAATCACATTACTTTTTCTTTGTAGTATTTGATTATGCTTTTAACTTGCAATTTCCGCATTTTATTTAATTTAAATTTATTGTGCACTTTAGTAGACGATTGTTTAAACATGCTAACAAACGGTTTTGATAGCATCCACATGAAAAAGGGCAAAAAATCAGCTTATCGTTCGTTGTTATCATAATAAAATACAGTATTTTAGCACTTCACACTGTCACGTTTACTCAAGACCTTTACACAATATATTTGTTCCGGTCGTCCAAACAGCTGGTCTAGTCCTAGGACGAGTCAGACGGTCTGGGTTTTCGACTTAGTCGAAATTACTAAGGAACTACAAAACATTACAAAGGAATTTCAAAATTTTTCAAGTTATACAAAATTTATAGTTTCGATAAAATATATACGTGATCAAATAACATTGATGCTAAAAGTCAGATTGAAGCCGCGAAATAAAATTCAACGGTTAGTTCAAAGCTACAGTTAAATCTAAGTAAAACAATCTTTAAATTTTATTTTTAAAACAGAATCTGCTTAGGACGGAATTATGCTTAATAGAAAAACGTCAAAGGGTCCCTAAAATCAGTGTATGAATTATCACAATAATATCTCTGCACAAGAAGAAATCCGCTTAATGAAATTTGTTAGAACGAAAAACGAACTGTTTAAAACGGAAACATAGATATTTTGAAAATTTTTATTTTTACGCATTTCGTGTATTGTTTTAAAATTTCAATTAAAAGCCAATATATTTCCAGAAAACTGTTTATCAAATATTTATTTCAGGAATTTAACTATGCCTGTAGAACTTATTTCACAACGCGAGCCGTGCTATTGCAGGAAAGCGAACAATCATGACATATTACTGCAAATTGAACGTTTCATTCGCTACGACAGGGGTCGCCAAACTTTTTTGATCATCGACCCCTATGCAATTTAAAAAACCAAACTTTTTTGATCATCGACCCCTATATAATTTAAAAAACCTTAATATTTATTAAATAATGAGTAATTATAAATAAGTAGAAATAATAAGTAAAGTAACTACAGATTTATTGCTTCTTAATCAATGAGATGGGTGTGCCTGGTGTATTTTTGCAAGGTTCGCTATATTTGGTTCAAAATTAGTCAATTTTAATCTTAAATCCCCTCGAAGCTCCACATTTAATTTATTTCTGTACTTGGTTAAGATTGAATTTACGTGACTGAAACCGGCTTCAACCATATAGGAACTTGGAAATGCTAGCATAAACGGTTGAGCTATTTCACAAAGTTTTACATATTTTTGCATTATATTTATATTTGTCCAAAATTTGCTTATTGTTAAATTTCTAAGAAGCGTCTTTGCTTCAAGATCCGATAATAATTCAGCAAGCTCATCTTGCAGGTTGATGTCCACGTTTTCAATTTGAGCAGAAAATGGCACAATAATCCAATCAGGGATGTCAATGTTTTCCAAATCAACAAAGCGCAGTTTAAAATCGTCGCTCAATTTTTGAAGATGACCTGTATATATTTCCAAGTCTTCTTCTTTTATTTCTAATTGTCGCAGATTTGTAAAATACTGATAATCCTTACGTTGGAAGCCTAATAGTATTGTTCGAGCTTGAATAATTGTAACATCTTTTCCTTGCAGCTTTGTTTGGACATCATTAAATTTTCCAAACAAGTCTGCTAAATAAAATATATGGTTCTTATTGTTTTGGAGTTCATCACTCAGAACAGGGTTTATTTCGCTGAGAAATTCGGTCGTGGAGTCAAATAACTCAACTAGCCTTTGCAAGCATACACCTCTAGACAACCATCTAACTTCGGTGTGCAGAAGTAATTGGTTAAATAACTCGTCGTTTTCTTGACAAAGTTTGGAAAATAATCTTGATTTAAGAGGTTGAGCTTTAATTTGATTGATACATTTAATACAAAACTGTAAGGCTTCATGTAACTCTGGACTCAGATATTTTGCTACTAAGTTGTTTCTATGCAACACACAATGAATAGTACGTATACCGGGCACTTTTTCTTTGAGAAATGTAGCAAAACCTCGGTAACGCCCTACCATAGCAGGTGCCCCATCTGTGGCTACCGCTATTATATTTTCAAGCGGAATATCATATTTATTTAAATATTCTTGTAAACATCTAAAAATTGTCTCTCCTTTTCCATCAGTTTCAAGATATTTAGCAAATAAAAATTCATCAATGACTTGTCCTTTAATTTTACTGAAATATCTAACGTACGCCATAAGAATAGCAGAAACGCGTTTTTCGTATTAAGAACTGTTTTTTCTTCGACCCCCAATCGACCCCCGCTTTTGTTAAATAGACCCCTGGGGGTCTATATAGACCACTTTGGCGACCTCTGCGCTACGATAATCCCACTGCGGCTCTCCTATCAGAAATTACAGTTTTTAAAAGTAATTAAAAAAACTGCTTTTATTTTCGTATAATATGTTGTAGAGAAAATATTATTTCTAGAAAATAATATTATGTGAAAAACTAGAACGCGGCAGCATTTAAGGCAGATGTTATTTGAAATAAGATTTTGACAATTATATGGGAAATAATAATTCTTATATAAATAAATAAATAAAATTATTAATTACAGACTCTTCTTAAAATCATAGTAATCATAGTCTTACATGATGAAAACATTAAAATGAATACCATTTTAATATTACCAAAATTCGGCTGAATTCATATCATTCAATTTTTTAACCCGCTGCCAATTTGAAAAAAATATAATATATATATATATATATATATATATATATATATATATATATATATATATATATAACGAATTGTGAAAATAATATAAATATTTGCATCATTGTGAGGTAAGCGAACAATATGTAACATATGAGAAAATCGAGTGAAGCCTCTCGCTCCGTATTTTATTCTTCATTCCAGAACCAATTGAATGCGAGAAACTTTAAACCAATTTCATAATTCAAAGCAAATATTTTCTTTGAATATAAAAAGAAAAGGGGGCAGAAAATTCAATCGTACCATGACATCAGTCTCAAATCAATAACTATAAAATAAAGAACTTTCGTTCGATGGACACCGATACGTTCGACGACTAATTCTCTCCATCCTTCTGAATTCCTTATCGCCCCAACCATCTTTCTTTATGCTACCGAATGTGGCAGCAATCCTTTCTGACGACTTATTCGATTCTTTTATCACTGTTTAGTGTTTTTCTAGTAAAAAAGAATGTTCCACGAATGTGCAAGGATGCGAGAGGAAGGGTTCAGCGGTGCGTTCGAAAAAAGGAGAAATAAAAGAGAAAAAGGGGGGTGGGTGCAGCCTTGACCTCCGCCTAGCTGGCGACACAAGACACCTCTACCCCCATGACGTCAGAGGCGCGGATAAAAGCCCTCATCGATGGACAAATGCATCGATCGATAACTCTTTAACTCCTACAATATCCGATAGATGGCAGTGCAGGTCCAGTAAAATTAAAATCCTTTTCATAGCAACATTTGACCAACTGCAGGTCCGATTCCGATTGCCTCTGCCATATTGCGTGAAAAAAGTTATAGAATACTTATTTTTAATCATGGCACGGAACGCCAATATCAATCATCGTTTTAGCTTTTAAAACAAAGATTCGATTGAAGAAGTAGATTCATTTTTGGGGAAACTAAAATACCTTGTTTGTAAAATCTTTCATCCGCACAATGATAAAATAAAATACCTTCGAAATTTTTATTTAATTAATTTATTACCTAGCCTTGTCATAAGCATGCAACAAGACTGCCAACCATATGGCTTTCTACGAGCAATCAAAAGGTTGCCGAATTTGCTTCATAACTATGACATCCACGATTAATTGCACAGACTTGCTTAGCAATTCCAAAAAAATTATCATGTGGAGAAATCCCGCTTACAATTCTAAAAATAAAAATAGTTATTTTCTCTTCAAATAAAACCATCATAAAAAAAAATCAGTCTTTCATATATATTTTACGTCCGATCTCAAATTTCTCTTTAAAACTGAAGTTAAAATAAAAATATTTGGTTCCCATGTCAAAATCAAGGAGTCTGACTCAATATGGCGGCCGATCGGAGATGGTCAGATTATCGCTAAGAATTTTTTTTTTTTTAACCTCAATAAACTTACGGACGATATGCCGAATACATGTCATATAAAGAATTGAAGGGGAAGGGTAAAAATGGGTTGAGTAGGAATCTTCACACACCGAAAATAATTCGTCTCCCCCTTTTTTCTCAGGCTCAGAAAATCACGACCAACTTCGAAATCTTGGTTTTCACGATTGACCTAATTCATTTGTTCGTTTGGGTGAGCTTCAATCGATTCTTCACGTTCGATTCCAGAAAGAGATAGGGGGAGGGGGGGGGGCGATGACGAATGACTATAGAACTGCAGAAAAGACAGGTTTAGATAGAAGTGGGTCTTGACAGGTGGATACACGGTTATTTAGTTTGGGTATTTTATGACCACTTGTTTTGTGGATAGATATATACAAATATTTTAGGCAATATCTAGAAATTTTCCACAACAACTGCAGAAAAGGAGTTAAGGTGATGTACTCGAAATTGCAAAGTAGGAAATTGTAAGAAATTTCAACGTAGATATGCTTTGGATTTAAAAGAGTTTGATTAAATATAAATGTAATTCTAGGAGTATGGAACTTCTTTGAGATTACTGTAGGATTCCGATTGCACCCCAACTCTTTTTACTGGTAAAAATCGAAAGTATGAGGGAATTATAACACGAAATTAAAAAAGAAGAAAAGAGAATCTATGGGGGCTTTTTTTTTTAGAGGGAGAGAGGTGTACTGTGGGAAGATATAAAGAGGAGGAGGGTTACTGCTTTGAATTTTTGGATAAATGAAAATTTTTCAGAGTCTAATTCGAATTTTCCTTTTGGTACAATGTGCATTTTATATAGCTATTTTTTTTGTTGTTGTTATTCAATGTTCTAGCGGAATTTCTGCAGTTTTCAGTTTCCACATTTTCGTTTCGTAGCGATCGGAAAAATTATCACACAGTTTCATTTTTTAAAGGTGTCCATGATTTGAGACAAAATCGGCATTGCGTAAAACACAACATTTCAACTTGCATGATTTGTCGATTTTTGCGAATTTTTCAGTTTCATATGCAACGTGAGCAGAAAAAGAAAAAGAAACCCCGAATTATCTCCCTGACCCACGCACAGAACGTTGGGAAATACGTGACGTCAGAGAATTCTAAGTTACTATAAATTATGCTATAATAATGCATGAGAAAATCGAGTGAAACCTCTGAATATGGATATATTTTTCTCTTCTCACAAAATATGTTTTTATTTATTTTCAAACAAGCAATATTCAAAAGGGTAAAGAATGTTCGAAAACTTAAAATTTCGAAACTGATTGATGCAAGCTAAAACTTTAACAGACTTCTCTGTATTTCAAGAAAAATAACTGGAGAAAGACTAACATATTACCTTTATCTTAAAAAGAATGGTTCGCTGTTTCTGGTATATGAGGTTCATCAATAACGTTTCTTTGCCCGAATTCGTACTGGCATAAAACAGGTTAGTACCAGGTAAATATGACCATAGAGAAATATTCCACAATGGATAAAATATCACAGGGCCATTTGCGTTCGCTTTATAACTCCAACAAAAAGAACGAAACCTCTGAGAAACCTAAATCGTCTGCGAAAAAAAAAATGGAAAAGAAAATAAGGATTCTTTTTGGAGAAAATATCCCAACCAATCGAAATCCTCTACGATTTTGGTGCGATTCCTGTCTGCAGACACTTACTTTTAACAGCTTGGAATACAAACGACCAGTTCCAACGTTCATTCTAGCGTTCAAAGACTCAAGAAGAAATAAATGAAACTTTTCTGGTCAATGAAGCTCGAAAAAGGGAAAGTAGGGGAAATATTAAGCTGAAGAAAATGTTTATATACGGATGATAAACTTCTGCATTTTATATATAAACAGCAGATACTAAATATTAAAATAAAATTACAAGTTTACAAACAGTCAACTATTTTGAAAATATTCTTATTTTTTGCTATGTAATGCAATTTTGTTGCATCGTTGATTTTGGTTGATAATTTTATTTCGAAAATAAAAAATGGAGGAAATATTATGAAGAATTCATATAATAATTGACACAAACATGGTGAAAAGTTTGTCAAGACTCGAACCTACAAGCGAGGCTCGATCTTGAAGTGAGTCGTTTACTAGCTCTACTACTGTCTAACATTGTCTGTTTACTCTAACAATGCTCAGACGCAGAAACATACTTTCCAAATTTTATGCTGAAACTCGGGATTGAGTATATTTCATGACATTTTGTATAAATGTATATTTGTGGTATTTAGTACGAATATATGTGGCATTTTAAAACTTGCAATGCAATTTTATATTTATCAAACCTATTGATAAATAATGTAAAAATGTTCGTTTCAATTTAAGGTAAAACCAAATTCTAGACTAAATGGTACACGCAAATATGATAAGACATAGAATCTTATAAAATATTAGCTAAATTATTCAATTCTGAAGTAATTATGTCAAGTTCGCTACAGTTTTTTAAATATATAATTTTTAAGGCTTTAAATTTTTCATTTTATTTAGTCAGTATTTTTATTTGGCCAAGTAATATGGTTCTATTCGATTCTATTACTTTATTCCGTCAGAAATTTAGTTCATTGTACAAGTTTAACGTGAAAATTATCTAGAATCGGACACGATTGAATAAGAAAAATCTTGAACACACAGCTTGAATGTAACCAGCACAAATTCAATAATGACCAAAAATAAATAGCACATTATTTCAAAAGAAAAGCATTATCATAGCCTTTAGTTTATAAGCATAAAATTGAGAATGCAGCTAACTTAAGGAATGGTGGAATAAAGTGTCGTTCAGATTTTAGAACCAATACTAAGAAGTCCATTTAACGATGTTTCAGAAGTTGCAAGTTATCAAGATCATCAAACATTCGATCACAGTCTTTAGATAAAAGAAAAAAGCACACCTTAAAACAGAAAATCATTTGTTGGAATAAAGAGCAATCCAATTGACAAAAAAAGACTGAAATCATTGTCTGCGATTCCAATGCACTTTCTCTCTGCAGATACTTTATATAAAACAGAATACAAACGACTTAGGAATTCTAAGAAATAAAAGAAACCTTTCAGTTAAATGAAGCTCGGAAAAAGGAACGGGGTATAAAAAAAGAAAATAAAAATCACTGTTTAAATATATTTGACGGACCAGCAAGCTTCCGTAAACAGTAGATAAGGCCCGATTTCGAAGATCATTCCTTGAGGTAAAGCCTGCGCAATTAGGCTTAATGGAAGTTCGAAGAGGTGCTGGAAAAATAATTATCAGAGTTGATGGTTCGTAATGTGCTTGGTATACGTAAGATGTGCTCCGGAAGTTTCGGGAAGTTTACATTGGCGCAGATAGATAACAATTTCTGACTATGAAAAGTGGATGCAGAATAATCGTTTTCAATCGAAGTTGACGTCTGAATTAAATGGTGCTTTCAAATGAGCAAGGGGTTTATAAAATGAAATTCAATTCCGTATTTTAGTTCTACGAATCAGATGCCTTACCTTAAAAAACTATAACCTTTCGCGTTCCAGCGAATACAGTATATAATAAATTATTTCATGGAACACTGATAAAAGAATGAATATACCAGCAAGTTAGCCCCAAACAAACCTAACTTATTGTTGTCAATTTCACAGTTTTCTTCTAATCATGCGTAGAAGTGTTAGGTCAAGAGTTGCCAGTTTCATGCTGAAGCTTAATTTTCTAGCAACTGTTAAGGTCGAGTATATAAGACCCAAGCTGGTGAGTAAACCTTCTACTGGGGTAAAAAAAAAAAACTTTAAGAACAACTTTAAGAAAAAATAACTTTTAACATTTGACCAAATGGGGTTTGACGCAAAAGCTCGTTATTAGTAGGTGATAACTGCTAAAGTTAGTAACACCTTGGCATTTCTAAATAAATTAATTAAATTCACAAAAATGAAGTCATGATAAATAAATTGGATAGTTTTATTTGCATCACGCTAAAGCGTTCGAATATGCTGCACTAGATATGTATCGAACGCTTATATTGCTCATTAAGCAAATCGATTAAAACTGTCAAAAGTTTTGAACACAACCTAGTGTTGTTCTCAAGAAATAGTTACTACAGCTGAACGGTCAGATATTTTTCGAAAGTCATAACTCGTTGACGATAAAACTGTTTTGTCGTACCTGTAGTTTGTTTCATTATATTTTTCACGGCCAATTTTCGTATTTCACCACAGTCTTCCATTCTACAAACACCCTAAGACAGAAGTTTGTAATTGGATGGATTTGATTACCCAGAGCTGGTACGATAGATACTCAGGAGAGATGAAGTAACCTTTTAAAGGTGATTATCCTTCTCAATGGATGAAGGTTAAGAAGAGAAGATGTTAACAGAAAGACTACTTTTAGAGATAGTGTGAATGAAAAATTTGTGGTAGTAATTTTCAAACTTTATTAAATGTGACCCAATTTTTAAGTACAAAAGGTCTCCACTGCCTACTTTGGCAAACGTAATCTATCTCCGTTATCTACTCACATGAACTGCTGCTATTTTTTGCATATTAATGTATTAGAGGTAAATCATTTTTAGATGAAAACAGGTAATTTAATAATTTGGAAGAAATGAAATTCATCTTATATCATATCCAAGTTAAAAAGATTCCTTTTAGAGGTGTGGAACGCTCAAGAAACGTTTAATTTAGCTTTGACTGAACTAAAAAATTTAGATTCCTAAACTCCCATTTAAAATATTGTTGCAGCCCATAAGTAACTAACAAGTAGCCAACTAGTTTGAGAAACACTACTATAGAAAGAACACATGTTAACTATTTTAAATAAAAAAACACCACTTACTGAGCACGGTGACGACATACGATACACTGTATATATCCACACCACTGCCACCTTCTTTCAACCAGCACTCAAACTTCCCATTATCCTTGTCATAATTAGCCTTAGATATTAACAAGTCATATTTGCCCTCCTGCGGGCTAAAGTCTATGTTGTAGTGCGGATCTAAGGCAGCCGCATTGATGGCAGCATTGTCCTTTCCGTTTTTGTTGTCCCTGCTCCAGAAGTATTGGGTGGTACTGGAGGCCAACGCAGAGTGGAACCTGCAGGGTAGTCTCAGAGTTTCACCTTCCACGACATCCCTGCTGTCGCCTAGCATCACTTGCCCGGAACAACATCCTATAAAGAAAAAAATAATATTTTTGTTAACAGTTTTGTTGGACAGTTATAGTTAAGGTACTAATTTTATCGCGGGGACAAAAGGTAAAATTCGCCAAACGGTCGCGAAGTAAATCCAAAAAAGTACATTTTCAAAATAAAAGTCTACCCCCCCCCCCCCCCAGTTACGAAGCAGTAATACAAATAACTACTACGTAACTCAATAAGCATTATATATATATATAATAGTTTGAAAGTCAAATGATAGAAAAGTGAGAAGCTGCAACTCGAAAAACCTACAAAATAAAAGTATAAAACAGGAAATCTTCAATTAAATGGGAAAAAATACAAATTTCGAGTTATATATATATATATATATATATATATATATATATATATATATATATATATATATATATATATATATATATATATATATTATATTATATATATATTATATTATATATATATATATATATATATATATATATATATATATATATATATATATATATATATATATATATATATATATATATATATAATTTATATATATTTGATACTTACATTTATTTAACCACCATTCAAATTCTGACAATGTTATCAACACCGTTACATTAGATCAAGATTTTTATTTAAGTGGACGGCGTTTTGATACATTATGTTGTACATAATATACGGATTTTCTTCATTAATGCAGCATCTGCTGTCCTGTAACACGTTTCTAAATTTAGAAAAGGATCGTTTGACATTGGCACTGTTTGTGGGTGTTGTTGCTAAGCCCTTTGACTTAGAAAATGCTAGTCAAGCTCAAGAGGCTAGTCCATGAGTCCAAAAGATCATGTCACCCAAAAAGCAATGAGGTTAACCTTTCCTGCTCTTCAACTAGAAGATCATGAATTTGTTTCTGAGTACTGACATATAACGGATGGCGACTTTATGTAGCTAGGGAAATGACTTTTTTTCGTATTCCAGAAACCTGCCACCCGCTGACGGGAAATTCATCTACACTCGTTTATGTGAACGAAATTCACATTTAGTGGGTCATCATCTTCGAACGTATAAGAATGTGGCTGAAAGCAAGCACATCTTCGTAGTCTTCAAGGTCCAAGTACGTGATATATTTAATATTCGCGAAAATTAAAAAATATATATAGTGAAAAAAATCGCAGAAATTCACACCGCGAAATAATTCCTATCCTAGAATGAATGGTATGGAACAAATAATAATAGCAGAATTCCACAATGCAAATAACTATCAAAGAAAAGTTCTGAATTCTGATTCACCCCCCCCCCCCCCCCCGCAAACCTATAGTCAAATACAGTTTTTATATCAATGCCTGACAGGACGTAACGAAAAATCATACATACACAGAATAATTTATTTTGAGAATTATTTTCACTTATCTGTTCGAACTTTGAGACCACTTAACGTCACCACTTGAAATTTTTACATGCTGTTTACTTCATTACCATAAGCAGACGCTCCAATTTTGTCATTATATTCAATAGATTTGGAATTAGCATTCTTTTTATTTAATTTCTTTGTCGACAACTGGTTTTTCTCGTTTTTAAATAATTCTAAGTTTTATAGTCGACATGAATTTTCAAAAAATTTGCATAACACAAAAACTCTATATCAAATTCGATGCACAAATTCATGTATTCGATGATACAAATGCATGCATTCGATGTACAAATTCGATGTATCAAATTCATTTTACGACGTTCTTTAATTTGAAAAGTTTCAAACTAACCTTCAATCACTTTTTAAGGATACGATTTCTCCAGTTTGCAATGTAATGTACTGATAGGACAAGATCATCCAATGAAAAAGACAGAAAAAGGGATTTATATGAGAGAGGTAGGGAAACAAAACTGAGCTTTTTTTTCCCCTGAGGAAGTCACCAGTGATTACTTTGATGAAAGATCATATGCGGTATAAGGGGGAAAGAAGCATGAGAGATAGATTAAATAGAAGACGAAATAAAATGAAAAGAATCAATCCATTACTTGATTGCAATACTAGAATAAATAGTCAAAACATACTAGAAAAAAGAAAAGAAAAATAAACAAAGCGAACATTTTTTTTTTTTAATTTCTAGTATTTATATACAGTGGGGTCTGACTTTAATTTAACTAATAAATAATTTAACTACAAAATTGTAAAACTATTAAGGACTGAAATTGTTAGTTCCCATGGAAGTTCTAAAAATTGCAGCAAATAGTAAATTTTCTTACTGCCATTGCAGCTAACGGTGATTCCATGCTGATGAGAGCATAATAAACTCGAAACCGATCTATGTATTCTGTTATCTGCAGTGAGAGTGGCTTCCTTATTAAGCAGTAAAATCTTTTTTTATTGTATACCTATGACGACCATCTTGACGAACCAAATATTTTAATGATGTGCATTATTTCAAAACAATCATTTTCCCTTCCACTTTTTTAATATTTTATCGTCGTAATGTATTATATATCTCGATTCTATGGCGTACTTTTATATCGCAAAAACACGTAAATGCATCTCATTATCTCGAAAACGTTTCCGGTTAAATCTTTCTCAAAATAATTGCATACATTTTCTCATATAAAACTAAATTACTGATATGTGTACAAAAGAGCTAAAATGTTCATTTCAAAGAAAAAATTCACCTCGTGTTGTTTCTCTTTTTACACACTCTGGTCATTTTTCGTATAAGATATCCCATTCAGTAGAAAAATTTCCAAGGCAGGATTGATTCAAAAAAACTTTTAATAGTTTTTCCTTGCAAAAACGTACTTGGATTAAATAAATCTAAAAGTTGATATAACTTGATTACTTCAAAGATGTAAAATAAATGGAAAAATACGTACTTAGAAATTTAGCTTGACAAAGTGCAGCTCATTATTGGAATCTTTTTAATCAATTTTAACAGTGGAAATTTTTTACCCCAGAAATTTTTTATTTATTTTTTTATTTATTTATTTATTTAAAATATGATCAAGTTAACAGTTAAATAGCTCTAATAAGGGAAACTTGCCACCTTTTCTCTTAAATTTTAATAAAGCACCCTCCTCCGTTCAAATCCCCCCCCCCCCCTTCAATTTTTCTGAGAAAAATTCAAATAATTATATTTTTAACGCAAACAGTTTAAAAAAAAACAAGTATTATGCTATTCTCGTATGATAAAAATGCAGCAAAATAAAAACATTTAGTAATTTTGAAAAAAATATTATATGCTCCAACATTTTAACGGAAATGTCTGGCCTCGAAATTCTATTCAACTTACATCAACTAACCATAGTTTAATCAACGAACAACTGAAGTAAACGCTGAACGTTCCACTTGCAATGTCCAACGCTTCAAATTAAATTAAAAAGCAAATAGAATAAACTATGTTAGATACCGTCCAGCTGTCACTTTCAATTCAGTTACATTTTAATAACGTGATGAGCTCAAATCAGTAATAAAAACTTGAGTATCTCCGCTTTACATTAAATGATCAACTCAAATTTATGTTTGACGCAAAATAAATATCACCTCTTATACCAATTTATGGCCATTGCTCAGTATTTTATTAGCAACACCATAAAATCCTTGCATCTTCCTTATTCGGGGAATTTTAAAAATATCCTGCCCTGCTCCTCTTCTATGTGCGATATTGAGCAGAAAATTCAAATAAAACTTGTTTAAATCTCCCCAACCAAGAGAAATGTTTATTCTCATAAAGCTCAAAATATTCTTTGATTTTAGATGGTAAATTTTAACGGTTCTTTCTAAATTGCTCATCGCCTGGATGCACTTTGTTTCTGAAAATGGAGCCGAAATTCAATATACGAAATCAAAAGTTGCCATCGAAAATTTTCAATAACTTCATTCAGTTGCATCATGAAGTTGGTCAGTAGAGAGATTGTGCGTTCGTTTATTACCGTCTGCATCGAAATGACGCGATTTGAATGTGTATATAATAGCGCTTAATTATGTAATTTGTGCACAAGTTTGCGCAAAATGGAATGCTTGGTTGTTGAGGGAAATTGCTGAAAATTGGTACAAATGATGTAATTCGTTCGAAAAGTTTTGC
The DNA here is from genome assembly GCA_951213105.1 of Amaurobius ferox. Taxonomy (NCBI): domain Eukaryota; kingdom Metazoa; phylum Arthropoda; class Arachnida; order Araneae; family Amaurobiidae; genus Amaurobius; species Amaurobius ferox. The sequence continues at coordinate 112,203,037 of OX578146.1, forward strand.
ATGAAACGGAATGCTTAACTTTGTTGTCAGTAAATAAGTGAAAAGTTTCAGGATATATTATGGGTTCATTGGGTTTACAGTCTTACAGTTCTTAAAACAAAGACCATAAATTCTAAGTAATCTATAGTATATCCCGAAGAACTATAAACACCCATCATCACAGTATTCGGGCAGCATAGCATATAATAAAACTAAGTGTGCTCGCAGGTTAAAAAAAGTGATTTGTTATTCCGGGAGGGCTGAGGGGGACAATTTTGAGAAAAAAATGAAAAGAACAGGCAGTAAAATTTTAGTACATTCACTAATTTCATTTCGAATATACACAATATATTTTAAACTATGGATCTGTTCGAATTTTATAGTGTTCACGTTTTAAAAATTAGCTACTTTTGCTAATGTGCCTTTCTTCTGATATTTATTAAGGGCTCTCCTTTGAAATCGGCAATATTTTACGCTTCCACTTTTCAAATTTAGAACTGTGTAAAGGCTCTTCCCCCCCCCCCCTCCTACATTTAGAATTTTGTGGAAGAGTCCTTTCTTCATGTTTGAAATCTTGCGAAGGGTTATTTTTATGTTTAAAATTCTGTGAAGGATTACTCTTTAATGTTTTGAAATCTGTAAAGATCATTTGTTCACTTTGAAACTTTCTACAAGTCTAAATGCGAAATTCCTTTTCCTTATTTAGAATGTTGTGATTATTTTTGTCTTTAGTTGTGAGAACATTTTCTCGTGATTAGAATTCTCTGAAGAGTTGTTTTTTTTCTTCTTCTTACATTTAGAATTTTGTGAACTGTTCTTTTTTATGTCTGGATATCTGTAAAGGTCTTTCCTTCACATTTGAAAATTTTTGAAAGGTCCCCATTTTATGTTTAAAATGTTGTAAAGATTCCCTTTCTCAGGTTTAGAATGTTTGGAAGGCTCCTTTTCTCACATTTAAAATGTTATGAAGGGTCCATTTCTGGTGCTTCAAATTTCGAGAAAGGCCCTTTTCTCGCATAAAAAAATATTGTGAAGGTCCTTTTCTCACGTTTCAAATGCTCTGAAAAACACTTTTCTACGCTTAAAAATTTTATGGAGGTTCTCAAACAAGGTGAGAATCTCATATACTTTTCGTTTCAGATCTCCTAAAACAAACTGTAATAAAGTAGAAGAAAATTTGAAGCTTTTAAAAGACGTCTACAGTTTAAAATGAATCGAAGGAAAATTTCCCGCCAAAAGCAGACTCTTCCATCTGGTCGCAACGAGATTAAATGCAAGAGCGTTATTAAACAGCTTGGGGGTGTCCATAAAACGGCCCGGAACCAAGAATGCAATTTTCCCTAACACCCTCACGACGTTATTGTCTTAGATGGCTTCGACAAATCACCGTAGAAAAAAGGAACAAAACGAAGTTAGTATGTAATTCGCTGCCTTGGACATTACCCTCAGTCTCAGTCATTTTATTTGGGGTTCTTAGTCGAAGTCGTTTTTCGCAGTGATTTGATTGCACTATATTCGTCCCCCCACCCCCACCCCCATGTTCGATTAAAGATCTCAGACTCTATTTAAAGAGAAAATATTTATTGGAGAATGTTTAAATACTGACTTTCGATATTTTTTGTAATATCACACTTTTAAAAAAAGAAATTAAACTATATCTATTTTTAAGTATTTCTGCTGTACTTTTATATATTTTCATTGTATATATAGTAATTGTCTTCACATGAAATTCACATTTAATATTTATCAGAAAAGATAACTTATTAAATAAATATAACATAAAGCAGAAATAGATGGAATGACAAACTAAATTCCAAAAAAAAAAAGAACTACAATAAATAAATTAAATTAAAAATATTTTTCTGTAATATCTTCTTAAGGAAACCTCTCAAATTTATCTACGATTGCTACTTTAAAATGGAACAAAAGTAAGTTCAATACGAACAGAAATTCACAATCTCCAGAAAGTACGATCGGACAAAATATACGTATGTGAAAAAAATGTTTCAGAAACTTCACTTATGCGTCTGCAACATACTTTCATTAAGAATTCCATTTCAAAATTCTAAAAAGTATCTTGATCGAATTTATTTTAAAATTTGTTCCATCCGTCACAGGTAGCCTTTTCGAAAGCAGAAATATATTCCATAGTATTATCGATTTAAATTACAAACTAACTCAATCGATATGAATTTTCTCTTGACTTAAAGAACAGAGTTGCAATGCTTCAACTTCACATCGATATTCCTACAAGAAATATCGGAACTTACTTCGTAGTAAGACAGTCGTTTTAATTTTTTTTTTTTTTTTTTTATCGCAATAGCAATTATTTTCCCGTCTGTGAACTTCTCATTTCCATACCTGGATTTTTTCAGACGATTTTTCTGAAAGGATCATTGGCTAATACAGTTACAGTCAACTTCTCAGACAGTTATTGATAGAAACAGATGGTGCCAGATCATTAAAAAGAAATTCGCCACATTTTCTCCAAAACAAAGGTTTTGAGATGTCGCAGTTAACCGCACTCTGAGTTCCGAAAAAAATCCCTTTCTTTTATTTCTTTTTCAGTGTAAATTTTTCCCCTTCGCGTCAAGCAGAAATTAATTTACTTATGTTTGGAATACTTTTAGCGACTTCTTTTATACGTTGTGCGAGGTACTAAAGGTAATTCTGATCTAATCACTTAGCAAATACTTTTCCAACAGCCATTTGTCTAGCTAGAGATTTCTAGATACCAGCATGGTTGACATGAAATCTTGCAATTTAACACTTTGAAATCTGCTTAAATCCTACTTAATCACTTAAGCCTAACGAATGTACAATAGGATATATTGTAAGATACATTGAATTAATGTCATGTAATGGAAACTACGAATTTAGTGCAGAATATGTGTTATATTAAATTTATGTCAAGTAATTTATTGAGTTCATGGTATTCTAATGTTGGTTCATCTGTTGTTATACTGTGTACACTATCTCATAATACAATATATCGTTTGCAAAATGATATAATCTTTCGCGCCAAAGTTCTCTTTAACTGAAATTGGTTCAATATAAATTGGTTCAAAGTTCTCTTTAACTGAAATTGGCTCAATATATTGGGTCAACTAAATTTTGCCTAAGCAGCCAGTCGGCCATAGTTATAATTAGTTTGTTATCTCCAGAATGATGCATGCTAACATTTAAAAAGTCACAAATTAAGAAGGAAAATCTCCTTGAGGGGAATCGCCTTTTTACTTTCCTTATATACATAATGCATAAGGAAAGTATTGTGACGGGGTCGAAAATTCGAATTCGAGTTTTCGACGGGAGAGCACATTTCAAGCATCCCAGATCACGAATCAAACATTTTTGAAGTGATGTCTGTGTGTGTGTGTGAAAGCATGTGTGTGAGTGTGTGTATGTGTGTGTGTGTGTGTGTGTGTGTGTGTGTGTGTGTGTGTGAGTGTGTGTGTGTGTGTGTCAGTGAGTCTGTGGAGACGATAACTGATGAACGAATGGACCGATTCGAACGAAATTTGGTACAAAAATCACAATCTATAAACACTGGAAGCCTATTGTTTTTATACGCAATCGAATGTTCAGAACCCACCTAAATTTTCGAGTGAAATTTTGAAAAAATCGTCAAAAAATCAGAACCTCTAATAAAGTTACGCAAATAAGACATTTATTATGTAATTTTTCCTTAGAAAACGATGGGCATAAATTTTAGAACGCTAACATGAATCGTTCTCGAGATATTGCACATTTTTCAAAAAAAATTATCAAAAAGTCATATAAAAAAAAAATTCCTATTAAGAAACATGTTCACTTTTCATATGTAATACTATGCGATACATTCGGTGACATCATTCTCGTGGATCTAGCTCGTTCCATTCATGAAAAAAGATACTTTGAGTAATACTTTTGTATTTGAACGCCAATACTCATTTATCTGCTGTAAGAATAACTTATTTCTCCGTCCATAACGCTTGGCGAGATTTTGGCGACGAATTTGGCGGAATATCGCCAACTTGGCGACATTTTTAATTGTTGCCAAATTAACAAAAATCTCGTCAAATGGATGAAAAATGACGACTAATTGAAGATTGAAGAAAATTCAATATCTTGGAAGGAATATAAGTATCTACCATAAAAATAACATTTGTTTTAACTGTAAAAGTAGTAAATTCATTGCATTATAAGGAAAGTCATGTGTTGCCCACATCAGATTTTTTAATAATATAACCTTTCGCGTCAAAGTTCTTTTTAACTGAAATTGACTTAATCCAGACAGCCTTTTAACTAAATTCTGCCTAAGCAGCCAGTCGGTCATAGTACTAATTAGTTTGTTATCTCAAGAATGCTGCATTTTAACATGCTAAAAGTTACAAATTAACAAAGAAAACCTCCTTGAGTGGAATCGGCATTTTTTTCCCCGAAGAATTCTGAAACATTCTTTTACATTAACAACGTGGAATCTAAAATCAAGTTTCTTTCAAACTTTCTAAAATCTACCATGCATCACACTTTCTATTTCAGTTATATTCGCCATATTTTAGTTAACTTTGTAAAGGTAGATAGATCTGTATTTTAAAGATTTACATGAAAACTTTTCTATTTTTCTTTTCTATTTGTTATTCTATTTTCAAATTTTCGTACCTGCCAACATCTTGCAAATCGGTTCGTAAGCAAAGACTGTATCTTTTAGTCTTAAGAGTTACAACATTTTGCAAAACTGCAGCGAGAAATACATCTGGCCGAAACTTCCTTCAAAAGCAACAGAAAACAAAAATATACCGGTATCAAAAGCTTTTAAAAATGAGAATAAACTTTCTGCTTTAGAACAGAGAAGATGCACCGCATGCTGGTGCAATTGTCTTCTGTGAAAGAAATTACAAAAGTACGTACACGCAGTACTATGTGTCATGAGAAACATGACATTTTTAATAAATGTGACTTACACGCTAATTTTAATAATGCTTTTTTAATTAAAATGGGAATTAGAACTTCTATTTATTTAAAATTACTTTAGCTTTGAAACCTTTTGGAATATAGTTTAAGGCAGTTGCTAGGCAAAAATAGCCATTTTCAAAAAAGTACTTTCTCACGCTCTTTGCACATCTGCAGAAAAACAATCTCACAGCTGCAACTTAGGAGTTGGGTTCCAGTGAGCATACTTGCCCCCCCCCCCCTTTTTTAGAGAACACGTGCACTGATATTTTGATGGAAATTTTAAAATTGGCTTAAAAGGAAATTGTACTGTAAACTAAATTTAAGAAGGCAATAAATGATAATGAGGTCAAAATTAATAATTTAAAAGGCAACAAGAGTGTGAACCAGTTAAATAATTTTTTGTTGCAATTAATAATGATAATAATAATAAAAAAAAAATAAGACCGACCGGAAATTTGAAAGTCTCGTCAAACTTTTTCCCTTCTCAGATTTACGCTAATCCGTAATCTTCGTTCATTTCCGAAGCAGACAGTTAGAGTGAGAGAATGAGTGTGATTGACAACCGCCTTGGCCATTCAGTGATGGGCAAAGAGAGTGCGTTGGCATGGCAACATAGACGCTACTGCTTCTGGCGCTTGTTGACAAGGAGATTTGTTAGAAGATTTTGAATTTCGCAAAAGGATTCGCTGTTTTGACACTTTGCACATAATTTGAGCAGCACATCCTAGCGTTACGGTGATATTTTTTTGTAATATGAATGAAGTAAATTTGTTATGATGAACAGAAATTATAATTTTACATATATATATCAACAATTGGATATAAAATTGCAAATATGATTGAACATTGAATATTTTAAAAGAGATTTTGATTGTTTGTTTACATTTGAAAATTTCATGTTTATTACATATTTAACCAATGCGCAAACATTTAAATATATATATATGAATTTTACCATAACTCTATGCCTGTTGATAACAATTGATTATTATTGAGAATATATAAGAATGATTACACGAAAAGAAAATGTATATAATTTATGTGATGAATATGGTTGTTATTTTACTATTATTAATGATGTGATGTAAAGGACGTTAAAATTAAAAAAATTCAGATTGGATTGAAACTTAATTGATACTTGAAGGACGGATGTCAAATGTTCTTTCTCTGCTCTACGGAGGATATGTCATGAGAAACATGACATTCTTAATAAATGTGACTTACACGCTAATTTTAATAATGCTTTTTTAATTAAAATGGGAATTAGAACTTCTATTTATTTAAAATTACTTTAGCTTTGAAACCTTTTGGAATATAGTTTAAGGCAGTTGCTAGGCAAAAATAGCCATTTTCAAAAAAGTACTTTCTCACGCTCTTTGCACATCTGCAGAAAAACAATCTCACAGCTGCAACTTAGGAGTTGGGTTCCAGTGAGCATACTTGCCCCCCCCCCCCTTTTTTTTTAGAGAACACGTGCAGTTGTACATAGCAGGACCACAACGGTCAAAAAATTCCTTTCTTGCTGAGAACCGTTTCCCACTGGTAATATTAAACTTGTATGTACGCCCCGTCAGGATAGACATGGGCAGTTTTCAGAAGAAGCTATAATTCCTGTCAACAGTAAGAATTTACTGACTAAAGTTACACCCTCTAAAATAAAGACTTCAGCAAAATTCACAGATGGGCAAAACATTCTACGAAAAGGGGTGAGCAACATCGCACCCCAGCCTTTAGCATGGACAAGGCTAACATCCAATAGGAACGTATTGTATGTACAGGAGTGGCCAATCATAAGTAAGTACAGTACAGCGCCACTGAGAAAATGACGGCAAGTGTAATAAAAATTAAGATAAGAAATTATCTCTTGGACGCGGCCGGCCTGCGGGTCGGACCGCTGAGGTCCTCTTCTTTTTTTTTGAGCAGATTTTTTAATAGGATTCTGGCCCTGCTCTTCAACCATGAAGGTCGTCTACTAATTTTGGTCCATGGAGACCTATAGACATAGTCAGCATTCGGACTATGTGTCCAATTTTTAAAGAATTACACATACAAGTTGCTCCTTGAATTTAATAGTTATGATGACGAATTATTAAGCCTCGTCTTCGACGACTGATTCATAAGCTTCGTCTTCGGACGACTGATTACTAATATACATACGAATTACGACATTTGATTGATTTGGAACTTAAAGATTTGACCCTATAACGTACCATAAATATGTTGTCTCCTGTGATGAGTGCCTGCCTCGCTTCAATTGATCTCAATTGATATAAACATGTCAACAGAAAGCATCACTATTATTATATATGAAAATCCTGCCATTGGACCACCAAAAGGGGTATGTTTCCTGCTACTGCTTCAAATATATGTAAGTCAAACTCTTCTTATTTTATAACAAAGATGAACTTTTATGATTAATCATGGATGATCTCCAGTCATTTGGCGACATCAGATATTGCTATAATTGAACTCTAAAATTAAAATTTAAGACCTTAATGAACTGTAATAGAACTTGTATCATGTAACATAATGTGGAATTAATCCTCCTTAAAACGAGAAAGAACATAAAAAAAAATGTTAAAATTTGAGAAAGCAAATAAGAATGTTAAAGGTAATTGTTGCATCATTATATATTAATATTGTACTGCATTGGGATGATTTAGAATTTAGATTGTTAATTTGACAACCATTAGTATATTATGATTTGTTTGTTCTTTTAATTACATATAAATATAAATAATAAATGAATTTTTTGGCCAATTTAAATCTCTTCTTTGTTGCCTATAGTATTTTTGAATTTATTAATTTAACTTTTATTTCAGCATTGGAGAATGAGGAGCTTAATATTAATCTATACCACTATATCATTTTTTTTAATATCAGAAACATTCACGGCCCTTTCTTTTTTATAATGTTTCCTGATACTATGGTTTTGTTTGAGTTCTAATTTGCATTGCACTAATAAATTAATATTATTATTATTATTTGGGGCAGAGGGAGGGGGGGGGGCAAAAATTAATAGCTTACATAAGTATTTAACTCAATACCTCAACACGACCCTTTTACCATAGAAATACATACAATGCAGTGCAACTTATCTTACCCAGAGCCACATGAATTATTCTCTCAAATAATCTTGACGTTTTCCTAATAGGAAGTTTTAACTCCTTTATCTCCATGGTTACTATCCAGCCATTTCTCTTCAGTGTCGTTTAAAACCTTTCAAATTCACTAAATACAACACCTATTTAAACAAATTTATTTTCCAGTTTTTCAGACATAAATCTATTACTTTGAAATCCATTTCTCTTACAAATTTAGCTCTACCTTTTCAATGTCAGCCATTTTCCAAACACGCCAATAAAGACGAATTTTAAGAAATGCTTCCGATTTTCTGAGGAAGCTATTATGGGAAAAAAAGGAATTGGTGAACAGAACAATAGTTTGCAAGCTTAACTATCAGCATGTAGTTAGAACTCCAGGAAGTTAGGAAATAGGGTTTTTGTGGTTGTGCTTGTGAAGGATTTCAATCATGCTTGACCTTTCGTTTTTGGTAAGACAATGACCAACAATTAAATATGAAATACAATATAGTGTTAAAAGTCGTTACAAAAACAATATTTTAAAATAGAATAACTAAACAATAACTGGTCGTTTTTCTGTGACGTCAGGCATTACGTAGAGCTATACTAATGATAGGAGTACGCCTACAAATTCGGATTTCGCGGCCTTTCTATCACATTTATTGGAATAAAGTAACCTGCAATAGAGATCTGCAAAGAAGAAATTTAGATTTTTACCGAGCTTGATTCAAGATTTCTTGATCCTCATACAATATTGGCTGTGATCTAATTGTATATGAAATATTTTTAGGAGTTTGCTTACACGTAGCTAGAAAGTGGCCCAAATTTAATGACGAATAAGGGGCAAAGATGGCCCTACTATCTAAAAGGCAGTATGGCCATCTCTGCTCCTAAATAAAAATCCTCTCCATTACAAAAATAATGCTAATCATTCCTAGCAATAAAAGAGAAAGCAATGAAGTGGAGTACGTGTTTGGGGGTCTCAATGCCCTTACTGGAAAATATGAAAAATAAAGTAACACAAGCATAAAACTTCAAAATTGTTTCAAATTTAATCCATCTGAATAAATTTTTACGATCTGAAAACCCAACTCTACTCAATAGCATCCCCCCCCCTCCCCCCGCATCAAGGACCCAAAAGATCCATTTTCGTCATTTAACATTTCCTTTTAGAAAACTATTACCGAAAACTTAACAAGATGTTTCCACATTAAATGTAGCCGATTGGAAGTGGGCGTTTATTCGCTGTGTCGCAAACATCGGACCATTTGGCTCTTTACCGTTTTGGCTTCGGGGCGAATTAAAAGCAGCCAAGCCTGGAGAACATCGAATGCTCTTTTCTCAAGACTTCGTCGTCTGAGCGCATAATTAAACACAAAATATGTTTTTAATGACACTTTTGTCGCACGTTTTGTCAATAATCGAGAGCTCGTAGGAGGACCGAATGGGCGCTCTGCCAAAGCTACCAACTCCTCTATCGATTGGCAACGCCCCCTCCACGGTACCCGAATAAGATGCCTTAATCTGCAGTTGTTGATACTCGCAGACGATATTCTGTTGCTAAGATTTTCGGGAGAGATTGAAACGCCGATGGAGTAGAATAGGGTGAAAGATGTTGGTTCCCAAGTTTCTTAAGGGCTGAGAAGAATATATTTTGTACCAAATAAACCACTTGTACCACTTGCATAAAACTACCATAGGTCAGATAGGGTACTGGTCTCGACACTGAAATACTCAGTTTCAATTCACATAAGAGCAGTTTTTGCAAGTTAAAAAAGAATTCTATAATAAAGTATTTTAAATTGATATTCAACAGCGATTATGATAATATGGAAACCATGCAGTCAATGCACGTTTATAATATCAAACATAGGGCGGAACCTAATCGAGCCAATTTCCGCTTATGACGACTATCTTCGAGGCCAAGTACTATCTATTATTAAATAAAATAAAACTTATTAAAAAAACTGCAACTTAAATTTAGAAGGTTTTCTTTCGCTGGCTTATGGTTTGCCAAATCAATTTGTTTTATTCCTTATTTTCCACATTAGTATTCATTGCGTTTAAAAATATTCTACATTTGTTAAGGAATTTGTTGCCAAAGTCTCAATACAAAGACACAATTTGCAAATAAAAAATGCAAACCCATATCTCACAGCAAACTTGCAAAAACAATAAAAAGAACTTCGAACTTTGAAAGCGATCAAATCTGTGTTCTTCATTACCACAAACAAGCGAAAAAATAAATAAATAAATAAGATAAGCTACAGTCCTCGAAGCAAAAATAAAATAAAACACGAGTAACTTTTTCACTCGCTTGATGAAGGGAATAAAAGAGAAAAAAGAAGACTCATAAAAACAAAAGAATTCCCCAGCTAGTTTTTGAGGAACTCGGAACGCGGTTAACAGTGACACCTCGAAGCCTTTGTCTCGGGAAAAAATCAGAGAATTTCTTTTTAATGATCTGGCACCATCTGTTCCCACCAATAACCTCCGCAGAAGTTGACTGCATTTGAAAGGAATTAGCCAATGATCTTGCGGGAGAGAATTCTTTAAAAAAGTTCCCGAATGGAAATGAGGTGACTTACAGACGGGAAAATAATTACCATTTCGATAAAAATATGATGCGAAGCTATACGAAGTAAATTCCGATATTGGGGATTACATAAAGTTTTTCCCCCCCTCTTTTAGGAAATATTGATCTATAAATGAAGAAGTGTGATATCATTACGCTAAAAAATAGAGACTTTCATGTACTTTTTAATTTAAATCGAAATTTTAGACAATTTTATTACACCATCAGTTATGGTTTTTCTATTCAAATTTTAATGTTACACACTTGTAGTAGCGCAGCAAAAAGGGATTTTAATTTTTAAAATGCAGTTTGTGGGTATTCAATTCGATGATGCGCCATGTCCTTGCACTCCACACACACACACACACACACACACACACACACACACACAGAGAGAGAGAGAGAGCGAGAGAGAGCTGAATCCTGGCTGAGCTACTAAACTTGTATAAAATGCAAGGTATATATTTAATTTAAAATAAATAAATAACATTTAATTTAATTTTAAGAGCAATAATTTCAATATTTGCCAATAATAACTGAATATTTTCCTCCAAACATTATCTAAGCATTATTAAACAAAGTTTTTCCATTACAAAGCCAATATTGTGCAAATATTGATTATATTGCTCTAGTATTGTTCAAGTAATATAGGCATAACTTTTATATACCGCAATAATGGTGCAACACACAGTAACCAACGCGCAATATGTAGGAACAGATGTTATTTAAAATATTAATTTTCAGTAAGAATGAAATAATTCAGCTGCACACTCAGGACATACAAGTATTACCAAATTATCGAATTTGGAGTTCAAATATTCGAATCCATTGATAAATGCCAGCGAATCGGAATTCGGTTTTCGAAAATAGATGACCGTCTGCGCACAGACAGCACTCTCAGAATATCGGCGTTCAAAATCCATCACTGTTCCCTCCTCCTCCATCCCTCTACGGAAGCCGATATGTCTCTCGCGAGACTATTGATAAATATAAGGTGAGTGATTTTCCGTATGCATTTATTCTGTCCGCCGCGACTGAATTCGTCTGCGTAGTCGACTTGAGATAAGTTGCATGTTTGGTTGGCCAAATAGAGAAAGCTCGTGACAGATAAAAGTAGAAAATTTATATAAACATTATATAATCGGGAATGTGAGGGGGACGACTAAGACGGAATTAGAAATGTTGAAGGTAAGAGTAGAAAATTTGAACAGTCTGCCATGTGAATTAAACAAATGTTCAGTGTTCTGACCATGGAGGTAAAGGAAAAGACTTGAAATTTTATTTTAGGAGAACGCCAAAATCGTTTGAAACAGTAATTTAAGTGGTGCTGGGGTAAGATAAATTCCACTGCGTTTTATGTATTTCTATGACGAAAGGCTTGTTTTAAATTAAATCATATTTAAAGAGAATTTCTGGCTGTATATAAAAGCTCATGTGTTTCATATTTTACTTGCATTGCCACTGGTGAAGGACGTTGTGACGTCCAAAAGCACTCTGGTCTAATTGCAATGTATTTGAACGTCCTAAATGGTGTAATATTAAAAAGACCTTTTTACTGAAAATGTAGTCTTTACTATTTATAATGTAAATAATATTTATTTAAGCTGTTAATTTTGCAGATATAAATTATTAAGTTCACTGCAAATTAGAACTCAAACAGTAAAGAATATTCCTACGTATTAAAATGTATTAAACCTTTTAATTTATTTTTGTCTCCCTATACTCTGTAGCCTATTCTACAACTAAAAACAAAATACTTATTATATCTACTCATAATAAAAAACTTTAATTTAAAAAGAATAAAAAGTACATATATTAAATACAATGCCTTCCACTTAAGGAAAATAAGAACAGATGGGCATTTACTAGCACTAGTGATACCTAGATATACTTCTCAAAGCATTGTAGTATTTTAAGCTTTTCATCTATAGAGAAAATCTTACCTCCTTTTCTTTAACTCAATGGTTTTGACCGGAAAGACATTTAAAAATATATACGAGGATCGCACTGAAATTTTTGAGACAAGGGCAGACGATGTGCGCTAGAAAAAAAATCTGATGTGGGCAACACATGACTTTCCTTATATAATGTAATGAATTTACTACTTTTACAGTAAAAAAATAGGTTTTTCTTATAGTAGATACTAATATTCTTTCCAAGATATTGAATTTTCTACTATTAGTCGTCATTTTCATTGATTTAGCATCATTTTTATCCATTTGGCGAGATTTTCATCAATTTGGCAACATTTCAAAAAAGTCGCCAAGTTGGCGACATTCCGCCAAAATCTCGCCAAGCGTTATGCACTAAGAAAAAAGTTATTCTTACAGCAAATAAATGACTATTGGCGTTCAAATACGAAAGTATTATTCAAAGAATATTTTTTCATGAATGGAACGAGCTAGATCCACGAGAATGATGTCATTCAATTTATCGCATAGTATTACATATGAAAAGTGAACATGTTTCTCAATAGGAATTTTTTTTTTATGTGACTTTTTCATAATTTTCTTGAAAAATGTACAATATCTCGAGAACGGTCCATGTTAGCGTTCTAAAATTTATGCCAATCGTTTCCTATTGAAAAATTACATAAGAAATGTCTATTTGCGTAACTTTATTAGCGGATTTGATTTTTTGACGATTTTTTCAAAATTTCATTCGAAAATTTAGGGAGGTTCTGAACATTCGATTCCATATAAAAACAATAGGCTTCCAGTGTTTACGGATTGTGATTTTTGTACCAAATTTGGTTCGAATCGGTCCATTCGTTCGTCAGTTATCGTCTCCACAGACTCACTGACACACACACATACTTTCACACACACACACACACACACATACACACACACAGACATCACTTCAAAAATGTTTGATTTGTGATCAGGGATGCTTGAAACGTGCTCTCCCGTCGAAAACTCGAATTCGAATTTTCGACCCCGTCACAATACTTTCCTTATACATTATGTATATAAGGAAAGTAAAAGTATTGGTCGGATATTTAAATCTGAACTCTTATGCCCGCAGACGATAATTTGTGGCAACAATTACGATTTAGCTATCTGTAGTCCGAGAAAATGTGTCTGCCATTCGAAAAATGTTAATCAGTGATAATCGCTGTACCTACCAAATGATACAGAAGGAACTTAACATTGGATCCGCAGCTATACATAAAATTATTCAGGAAGAACTGCATATGAAAAAATTAGTTTGTCATTGGGTCCCCCATAATTTAACAGAACACCAAAAAGAGGAGTGTGTCAGAATCAATAAAGAAACTCTAAAATTACTTAATGATGGTGGACGCTGCATTATTTCTAAAATCATAACTTGTGATGAAACATACATACCGTTTTTTAATCTTCCAACACGTCAAGAAAGTAAGGTATGGGCCTTTGAAGATGACCCCAAACCAACAATGGTGAAAAGACAACGAGCGATGAAAAAAGTAATGTATGCCGTGTTCTTCAGAAGTACAGGTCTGGTCAAAGTCATAAAGCTTGAGGCACAGAAGACAGTTACAGCTAACTGGTACACCACTAAGTGTCTTCCAGAAATTCTTCAGGAAGTGAATGTTAGGGGACTCGTGCTTCACCATGACAATGCATCTTCTCATTCAGCAAGAATGACAGTCGAATTTCTTGAACAAAAAAACATCAGAGTGATAGAACATCCACCCTATTCTCCTGATCTTGCGATGTTGTTGTTGTTGTTGAGACCCAGACCGTCCGACCTACCAGAAAGGTGTAAGGTAACTGTATGATCTTGCGATGTGTGACTTTTGGCTATATTTTAACCTAAAAAAATGTACGTGAGCGTTGTTTTCATTCCGATTGATGAGGCTATAAAAGCATATTTTTCATCGATTCCAAGAAATGGATGGCTTGAAGCATTTAATCTTCGGAAAATTCGCCTACAAAAGTGCATTGATATTGGAGGGGCGTACTTTGAACACTCCTAAGAATTGGTAAGTTTAACTTGTACCACTTTGCCGTATCTCAAGAATTTTACAGTGATTCTCGTATTACATGTCGTTTAGTCCTTAATATTCTACGTTATGCATTCCTTTAAGCTGCAATATAAATATTTTAAGTTCGTTTATCGAATTTATACCAAGAACATATGTAAAAAAAAAACTATTGCATGTTCTAAAATTAGAAAAATTATGATCAATAAAATACGTTTACATTTCCTGATGCAACTGCAGTGATTTTCTTATCCTGAATAAGGAAGGCATTTCAAAATCAATGGCTACAGTTATATTTTTGGTATTATGACGTTTAATAAGAAAATGTTCCAAACACAGGTATTTTACAACAATTTAAGTGACATTTTTGTATCTTGCACAGTTTTCACTCTTTATATATCTCAAGAATAACTTAAAATACCCATAATTTCATCGATATCTTTGAAAGAGACCATAGGATAGAATAAAGCAATGTTTAAAAAATAATAATTATTCAAAATCATTTTTTCATCCACACACGCTTAGTTTCGAAGCATATATTCCAAATCCAACTCACAGCGAAAATACTACATCTTTATGCAAGTAACATTTTGGAATTCCAAGCGCTTTTGCAACACAGCACATACTTGCAAAGCTGCGCGTATGATCTTTGCAATGTCGACAACAATGCATCACAGCAATGCTCCTACAGAAGCCTTATATGTCAACTCCTGTGAGGTATCATTGATATAGACGAGTGCTTTCATTAGGGAATTCCCAATATACATATATTCTATTGACAACAGTTCTAACTTGCACACTTTACCTTGCAGCAGAGGAGGTAGAACTCTTGAAAATATCTACAGGGAAAGGGAATGTTGAAAGTAGACTTATTGTTCGAAAATTGAATTCGGATCCAAGTTCCCGCTGGGAATATTTTGTAGAATATTACAGAGTGATTTGGGCCTTGAAATCATGTTGTAGAACAAAGTTTAGAATATTATACGCTTTACCGCGATGTTGAAGAATAGGCTTGAATAAAAATAACATTTTAACAGAAATGTTTGCGACATGGGAAAACAAATATTGATGTTTAATCTGCATATGGCGGATTGGAATGAGAACTTATTTTAACATCTACAGAACTCCGGCGGCAATTGTGATTGTAAATAATCATATATTCGCCATGCATATATATATATGCCATGTATATATGTATTCATTCCGGTGCCCACTCGCATTGACGAAGTGAGGTGAAATGCACAGTAGCTTGTTCAACTTACACGTGGTAGCAATGCTTTTGAGTTCATATTTCTGTTCGAGGAGGTATTATTATTCTGATTTATAATTCAATTGATTTATTTTTCTCCTTCCACTAGCCAGTTCCAATGGTGTCTATAGTTAAATACTATCGCCATTGTCAGAAACTGGCTATTCTATCGGTTTTAATTCGAATTGTATGGTTGTCCTGATGAGAATGCAATTTCGAACTAACCGCCATTTTTTGTGTAGTTTCAATTGATTGTTCTCTATGTCTTAATCTTTTATCTTGAGCTAATTATTATTGCCTTTTCTCATTTTTGCCGTGTTTTCTTTTACCTTCTATCTTTATCCTTAGTCTTGGTCTATAGATACTCATTTGTAACAGATATGCTAGAGATGGGTTTTTTTGTACATACAGTAGTTTATGCATAATTTTCGATTAAAATCTTTCAATTTTTATTTATATATATAATTTGTGGATCTGAAGTGCATTTATATTTAAAAAATTTATAGCAGAGCTATTTGATGCATTAAAGAAAAACCATAGAAATATTCATAAAAATAATAATAATTGTATTTAATATGGTGAAAGATTGCTTATATGTTGAATGTCTTGTTAATATCGTATAAAGTAACTTTTAAATACAAACATCCCGTTTACTAATATTTTATTTCTTCCAAAATTCATTTTTGATTATTAAAAAAAAAAATCTGATGTGGACAGCACATGACTTTCTTTATATAATGCAATAAATTTACTACTTTTACAGTAAAAAAAATCTGATGTGAGCAGCACATGACTTTCCCTGCAGACTTATATTAACGTTCTCTTTATTTTAATTAAATGTATTTCACTTTTAATTCAATTTTCGTTCTCATTGGGTAACCGGGCTTATTTTCAAAGGTGGCGTAGGGAAAGTAAGAAAAACTAAAATATCTCGAGAACGGCTAGTCCTAGTGTAATGGGGTTGGTATTATTCTTTTCGTCGTTAAAAATTACGTATTAAATCAGCATTTAATAGATTTGAGTATACCCAGTTCTTTAGTTTAAATTTGGACGATTATACCCAGTTCTTTAGTTTAAATTTGGACGATTTTTGCGGGCCATTTTGCAAAAAAAGGCAGGTCATTTTTTTCCGAATCGTACCAAAATCTAATCAGCATCAGGGTAACCCACAAGTGACTCATCTACCGAATTTTGTGAAATTCGGTCCATTAGTTTTTCAGTTAGAGTGGATACAAGCTTTTGCGGGCCATTTCGCAAAAAAAAAGGCGGGTTCTTTTATCCCGAATCGTACTCAAAACTAATCAGCACAAGACTCGCTCACGAGTAACTTACTTACCAAATTTTGTGAAATTCGGTCCATTAGTTTTTTAGTTAGAGTGGATACAAAATCTGCACAGACAGACATACACACACAGACGTCACGCTAAAAATAGTTTTTTCGTATTCTAGAGGTCTCGAAACGTGTAGATCCGTCGAAAACTCGAGTTGTGATTTTCGACATGATTCCAATACTTTCCCTATACATTACCATGTATTGCAGGGAAAGTAAAAAAAAATTAGGTTATTCTTATATTCTTTCCAAGATATTGAATTTTTGTCAATTAGTCGTCATTTTCATTGATTTAGTATCATTTTTATCCATTTGGCGAGATTTTCGTTAATTTGGCAACATTTAAAAAAGTCGCCAAGTTCGCGACATTCAGCCAAATTCTCGCCAAGCTTTAAGGATGGAGAAATCAGTTATTCTTATAGCAGATAAATGACTATTGGCGTTCAAATACAAAAGTATTACTCAAATACTCAAAATATCTTTTCTCATGAATGGAACGAGCTAGATCCTCGGGAATTATGTCACCAAATTTATTGCATGATATTACATATGAAAAGTGAACCTGTTTCTCAACAGTTAATATCTGTTTTTAATTTATGGGATTTATTGATAAATTTATTTGAAAAATGTGCAATATCTCGAGAAAGGTTCATGCTAGCGTTCTAAAGTTTATGTCAATCGGTTTCTAAGGAAAAATTACATAGGACATGTCTATTTGTGTAACTTTATTAAAGGTTTTGATTTGTTGATGTATTTTTCAAAATTTCACTCGGAAACTTAGGGGGTTCTGAACATTCGATTGTGTTTCAAAACAATAGGCTTCCAGTATTCACGGAATGTAATTTTTATTTATACCAAATTTCATTCGAATCACTTTATTCGTTCGTGAGATATCGTCTCAACAGACTCACTGACACACACACACACATACTTTCAAACACACAACACAACATCACCTCAAAAATGTTCGATTCGTGATCAGGTATGCTTGAAACGTGCTCTCCCGTCAAAAACTCTAATTCGAATTTTCGACCCGTCACAATACTTTCCTTATACATTATACTATGAATATAAGGAAAGTAATAATATCATTATAGTTCAAATGCAAAACAGTTTTAAATTCAGGGGTTCTGGGACCCAATATTTTGCACTAATTTTGTTTTTTTATACAATATTTTTATTATTTTGTTTTGCGAGCACATCTGACAACTTTGAAAGGCGTCTGAAGACTGTCTTAAATCAAACTTCTTTTAAGATTATAATTATTGAATTTTATTTAAAATTACATATCATTCAAGTTAATTAAAATTATATTTCATCCAAGTTCATTTAAAATTATATTTCAGTAATTTTTTATTCAAGTATTTAATACTTTATTTAATTATTAAATAAAATATTAATAAAATATATAATATAATTAATAATATTAATATTTTATTTAAGTTTCTTTTTTAATTATATTTCATACAAGTTTATTTTATAAATCATATTGTTTATTTTCGTTATTTTTATTATTATTATATCACCTATTCATTTATGATCACAATTTTTTTATTATTATTAATTTTAATTGTCATATTTCACTAGGAATAAGTGTTTTTATTACAGGTAAATATCATTTTCTGTTCCAAAAGAAATAACTCAATTGGTTTAATTTGAAGAATAATTAAGATATTAATTATTATATCACCTATTCATTTATGATCACAATTTTTTTATCATTATTAATTTTAATTGTCATATTTCATTAGGAATAAGTGTTTTTATTACAGGTAAATATCATTTTCTGTCCCAAAAGAAATAACTCAATTGGTTTAATTTGAAGAATAATTAAGATATTAATTAAGAAATACTATTAAAATAGTGAGTCTGCTGATAACAAAATTATACTTGAGGGCCAAATTCGGCCAGGGGGCCATCCCCGTAGATAACTATTCACCGAATTTGATATTAAGCAAAATTCCCTTTTCCGTTTGAAAAATCATGCATGTTTACAAATCGTGAAACTGTCAGTGAATTTTAACTTTTCCAGCACTCAATGTTTGTAGAAGGTGAAGACACGTGTACAGGCGTGAGATGTGATTAGCAGAATGAGATTGTATTACATTTGCCGTAAAAAAAAAGTTCAAAAGAAGAATATAATTTCATGCATGTAATTGTTATAACCGCAATTATTAAGAGCTTTAATGTGATGAATAATTTTAATCAGTTTCATGAGGTTCCCTAGTAAATTGAGATGACCATAAAAACGATTTAAAATTAATTGTATATAATATCTATATTTTTATATAATATATTAAATTGAAAGTCTTGTTTTTTTTTTTATTTATTTGTTTGTCTGTTCCATATACAAATCCGCAGTTTTTGACGAATTCGTTTTATTTATATCAAATCTGAAATCTGGTATATTATTCTCTACATCACTGCTGCTAACCCCGCCCATGTTTCGAATTTGTAGAGTCAAAGGAAATGAAGTTATTAATAAAAAACAAAACAAAACGCATCCATAGCAATAGCATGATGCAGACAATTTATTTTCCTGAAAATTTACTTGAAGAAAATGATATGTTGCTTTGTAGCGGAATTAAATGCTTATGCCACAGACGATTTTCATTTAATTTATAATAAAGAAATTGATATAAAAATCAATTTAATAAATAAATGGTATTAGATTTTTGATATTATTATATCAGTTATGGCAACGGAATATGAGATTACAATAATATTTTGGATAAATGTTCTTCATTCATATATTTTCGAATATGTTTACATGATTGCTAAATTGGGGTAAAAATGGAACGGGGCGAGCTTTTAAGGAATACCATTTCAGAGTCTTCATTTTGAGGTATGATTATCAAACTTCACATTTTTGTACATTGGTTTACAGGATCGTCTTCAGATTTGCCTGCGCAGATAAGTTTGTATAGCGAGTGCATATTTTCTTATACTTTTCATTTATAGGGGAGGTAAATACAATATTTTAATAGAACTTTTTTGAAAAGCAATATGAATGCATTTAGAATTTGCACATATATTAAATCACAAGCAACGCCGGACATATTTGCTTGCATAATAATAATTCCGTGGTACGATTAAAAATAACTCAATACTAACCAAATTTCAGCATAACATGTAACATTTGTATAATTGCAAAGTTATTTTCTTCTATAAATTGTACAATTACGAATATAAGGCGTAGAAATCAACTTTCGGGGTTTCTAATCTAAAGAACCTTTATTTTAGCAGGGAATCGAACGACCGATTTCCAGCTGACAAGATGCCGCTTTATCCATTGAGCTAGACAAGTATATTTTCTGAAATTCCACATTCTTCCTCAGATTTCAGATCGATGTGCCACTTCTGATATGTATGTCATCTTCAAAACTCTACTTTTCTTTTAAAATACAGATAAAGTTATTCGGGAGCCATTATATAGAATTCTTGTCTCAGAGAAAAGAATCGTATCACCTACCATCGGCTTGCCAGATCTCGTTCTATTCAATTGGGACTATTACTTTTATTTCTATATTTTTAAAGGGGATAACTTTATGCAAACTTTTTTTCTTTAAATCTAAGAGCCAAATGCGACCAGCAAGTGCCAAAAAGATTGAAGACCACTTACAACAATAAATAC
This sequence comes from Amaurobius ferox, assembly GCA_951213105.1. Lineage (NCBI taxonomy): Eukaryota > Metazoa > Arthropoda > Arachnida > Araneae > Amaurobiidae > Amaurobius > Amaurobius ferox. Next base: position 112,223,789 of record OX578146.1, read on the forward strand.
AAATAAAAAAAAACCCATAAAAACTGGTGACTTTCGCTGTAATAATAAATAAATAAATCACAAAATTTGTTGCCCATTGAAGAAGCAAACGATCGCTTCTTCTTCAGTGCGCAGAAGCCAAAAGCTTAGTATAAAATAAACGCAATTGCAAAACCACAGCAGTGGTGGCGCCATCTAGGTGTGACGAAAGAAATGCAAAATGAGAAATAGCAAGAAAATACTGTAAATATGAACAATATATGGGGTTGAGAAAAGATGGAGAGAAACGTATTATATTAAAATAAAAAAAATAAAAATATAATATATCAGGCAATTCATTAACCAGTTTAGTTAAATTTTTATTTAAATGAAAATATATCCAAACCAAAAACTGACAAACACTTCTGAATGATGGAGGCAGGAGTAAAATTAAACTGATACAGGGGGTTGCACTTTCGCCAACCTATTCGCCAAATAGAGTTTTATTCGCCAATTTTTATTTTGTCGTTCAATTTTAAAATCTGTTTGGGTTCATAAATTCTCAAATTACAAAGATCATTTGTTCTGGGGGGGGGGGGGGGGGGAAACAAATAGTATAGTAGATTAGTATTCTAAATTTTTGACATTGGCAGAATTCATAATCGACAGCATTTTTGTCAAATATTTTTTCATAATTGAATTTTCCTCCGCAAATTACGACAATGGCGATCGACAGTGCGACGCCTTCGATGATTACTTATTCAGCAGTGATTTACAAAAAAAATAATAAATAAATAAATAAATTCTTGAGTTTTACCATAATTTCGATCAATAAAAAAAACATGCAACCAACACAGCTTCCAATCACATTCATTCTAAATCTCTGGCAATATAAACACTTCCCCAAACTCTATCAGAAATAAATATAAGCCAGGTTATACAAAATTTAAATATGCACATATAAAATACCCCCATCTGTAGATAAAATATAACTACATGGTGGGGAAAAAATCCTGTGTTTACCCGGTTCAAATGACCTGTTTGGATAGGTAATAAACTTCAGTAGCACGCTGCAAGTTAATTACCTAAATAGTTTCAAATTCTTTCCAGAGATTGATTGGCCAATAAACAGAGGAGGGTGGAGGAAGTGGTTGTTGTAGAACTATTTCGGGAGTTCACAGCTCAAAGGAGTGCAGGAGTTTGAAGTCCCTAAAGGATTCGCAGACGATGTTAGAGAAGGCACGTCTATGGAACGTGAGATATTCAAAGCAAAGCGTGGGGACCATCAAAGCATAAGTAAAATGTTGTTAATAAATTGTTTATGCATTTTATAAATTAATTTATTCATAAAGACAAAAGTTTGGGATATACGACACGAGAAATAATCTAATACATAGAGGGGGAATAATTTGAGTCTCAAGCACCCCAAAAACTTTGTAAGGTAATATCCGGTCTATTTATAGTAAAATGATCATGCTAAATGGAATAAAATTGATTATAGTACTTCAAGCGGAGAATTTAAAAAGTCAGGAATTCGGCAACAAAGCGAGATAGACGAAAAAAGGCAATTACAAAGTTGTAAAGTAGGAATCGACGATAAAAACGTGGCAAAAGATATTTATTTAGCACAATATAGTTATTAGCGAATGGCTGTTCTATTTTACAATACTAAAGTAAACAACCCTTACAAGCGCAGAAGGTACAGTCTGTCCAAAATGCCCTCCATTAGCAACATTGCACATTTGAATTCGAGAAGAGATATCATCTCGTACTTTGACAAGCATTGCAGGTATCACCGTGTTGCAGGCTCTGATGATACGCCTTTTTAACATATATTTACTACTTTCCATGTAAGCGTTTCTTTCGTTCATGGTATCGATTTCTTCTACTCGCTAGACAATGCTTTGTAACATGGTAATTAGATTTTTTCGTTTATCTCACTTTGCTGTTGAGTTCAATATCCTAACTATCCGCTAGGGACGCTGAAAACACTTTTAATCTATCGCGTATGATCACTTTTGTGTGGACAAACCCAACATATTCCTTACAAAGTTATCGGGGTACTTAAGAACTCTGTGTGAAAGCGAAAGATCGTCGTATTATTTATTCCCTTTCTTTACTTGAGGCTGAAACTTCTTAGACTCAGCAAATTCTTATACATGTCCATACCGTTACAAGTGTCATTTACCTACTACACAAAAGAACATATTAGAAAAAGTACTCTATACGTGTACTATAGAGAGAAAATATCGAATGTTAAATTTTAACTGCAAGACACGTTTTACGCTGTGTGTGTGTGCGTGCGTGCGTGTGTGGTGTGTGTGGGGGGGACACTATAACACAGGAACAAATAAATGCTCGTACAGCTATGAAATTTGGTATGATTGAATACATAACGAATTAATAAAATCAGATATTATCATAATATTACTTCAAATGTTAAACAATTATTTCAGGATTAACAATAATTGTCAATATAGGGACGTCACAGTTAGTTTAAATTCATTATGCATGTACAGGATGTTAAAATCGTTTGTATCAAAATGCATATTAAAATTATTTGTTATTTTAACAAGTATAGAAATGTACAATTTTAACACATGCATGCATGAATTAAAATTATGTGTATACAAAGCAGCTAAATGCATTCATTAAAACAGCTTAATTGACCTGTTTCCAACTTAAATTTTCTGAAAAATTGGGCGGAAATTTTTTTTAAAAATTTGCAAACGAAAGTTTATGGATATTTATTTCCCCTCAAACATATAAATAAATGGACATAAGTAATGGGGAATACAATTGTATGAGAATGTTAAATGGAAACTCATGCTTCGCATGTTTTCCCTATTAGTTTTTAAAGTTATACATGATACAAAAGTTTTAGCCTCCCTAATTTAAAATACCCTTTTCTTTCCTAACTTTGATTCGAAATTCATTTCTTATACCACGCGCTTATCGTGACGTCATTAGTATTACCATAGAATAAATTCATTCCTTAATTTCACCGATACCTGCACTGCATTACGATATAATAATCTGAATCAGAACGTAAACTAATTTTATATTTATCTATTGTATGCACGTTCACAACCTTAAACGGCTATAATCATACACTATACACCTAAAATATACCTATCACATAAACTTCACATCATTATAAGCTCCTTGATTACAGGCTCCTTAAAGAGGTATTCGCTCGCCGAAATACGTATTATTTTTATAGTATATCAGTTGCAACAATATTGTTTGTATGCCCAGAGAAGTATACCGGAACTTTCGACCTCTTAGTCTAGAGAAAAGTCATCTTCTGGCTGAGCTGTAATGGCTCCTTGCAGGACTTTATAACAAAAAAGTTAATAAATGTAAAACATAAATAACATATCCCCAAATCAGGAAAGTATAAATGTGTTTTCAATCAACCCACGTCAATAAATAATGAAGCACAAACTGAGCAGCCTTATTCTCGCCTTTTTATAAATCTATCCTCGTGGACATAAATAAAAGTTTTCGCGCCTACTATCCCGTTATCGTTGCCAAACGATCTGTGTGAAAAGTTAATACGCTCCTAGCGTGCCAATAAATACAGTTAATTACATAAGTACCTTTAAGTCGGCTCCAAAGATTGACAAGAGAACGATAAATGATACATGGGGCTTGGCTAGTTCGGGAACTATTTTGAGAAGTTTTATGGCTCAAATGTTCTCCAGAAAGTTCAAAATTCCCTCTGGAATACTCCAACCACGTTGTTGTAGCAGCGGTCAGGGACGTAGGGTTTCGGGATAAGGCACGTCGGTAGGTATGTGGGTAATGGAGGGAAGGGGGGGAGGGGGCTTTGTGAGGTGTTTGTTCCAAAGTGGATAAATTTGTTAACGTGCGTCGATGAACAGAGGTTGCGAAGCACGTTTAATGCATTTTAGAGCAATAAATTGTAAAGGTCACAGTTCTTTAAATTAGAAAACTGCGTTTATGAAAAGCGTGTGGGGTTTAAAGGGTAATTAAAATTTAAAAATAACGTGTTGGGTATTTTTATTAATAACAGGAATCCAGTATCGTATGGTTCCCAATTGGTGGTTCATAAACAGCCCAGGAAAATGGTTCCCAACCTTAATACACCTGAGTGGCTGGGCTGTTAATTGTACTTTGACTGCCAATATTGTACCCGCCTGATTATTTATATTTTCAATTGTTACTCCCTGACTCTCTCTATAAGACTAGACGTTTAGAAGACAAAAAAAATTAGAAACCATTACACTAAAATTAAAAGAATCAACTCGTCATTATAAGTGATTTATTGCCAAATTAGCAAATTTAGAAATAATGAATTCAATTAATTAGAACAACAGTAGCAAAGATAAAAATATATAATTTTGTACATCTATTTTTTAATCTTAAATATTTGAACATGCAAATTCAAAATTCATTTCTATTTAAATGTGCAGCATTTTACATTATTTTAAAATATATTTGAAGTTTATTTCAAATACACTAATTTAAATTATTGAGTAACGTTACTAACTTTAACCGCTTTTTCATTTTTATCCTTACAAAGGAAGCCTTACCCTACCCATAGTCATTTAACTAGACAATAAACTCGAAAATTTCACTTAAGTGGGCAACAGAATATTCTGTTACTTCTTTAGCTAATTTTACATTTAATTAGCAACAAATTTCTAATGAAAGATACAGCTCCGAGATAATTAGAAAGCATATGAAACAAAAGAGTTTAAATACAGCCTCATATGTTCTGTCTTCAAAATGGCACATGGTTTAAACTTTATTCAATTAGTGAAACCATTACTCAAACTTTACATTTTGATACTGTAACTAGGAAAAATAGGAGGGAAAAGGAATTTATTAGGCTAGAGCCAGATAAGGCTATTCTGCTATAAGTGGAAACAATAATAATAATAAAAAAAAAACTTAAAAGTTTGAAATTATAAACTTTATTTATTGATAAAAAAGAAATAAATTAATACTGGTATCTGCCCCCAAATACATTTTTGATCTGAAGATGCAAAGATATAATACAAAAATATATTCCACCGACAGTATTTGGCAAACTATATTTAAAATATATGGAAACCAATTTAAAAAATCATAATTCTTTTTATCATAGATTTAATGCAGTTTATTTTATCTATGTTTTTACTATCCCACTTTTAAATCTTTTACTATAAACATGATAAAAAATGATGAAACAGAAGAATCATTTATTATTTAAAATAATGCGATAAAAATTATTTTTCGTGAATATAAAAGGAAAATAAAAATACATATATGATAATAATATTCACATTGTTAAGAATTTTATAACACATATATTAAAAAATTACAGAGAATTTACTACAACATTTATTAATAATAACGAATTTTATATCATATTTATATATATGGAACATTTAGATATTACATAATGCAATTACTGCGCTGAATTCAATAGGAACGGCTGTTTTACAACACATTTATTTCCACAAACATCACCCCCTCCAGTCACATAACACTCAAAATACCACTCGCTTGAATTCGGGACAACAAATTTACATCATTCAGACGATTTCCTGCTTAATTAGCAGTTCATTTCCGGTAAAAGGGCCGGTGGGACAATTTGGAGAAAATTTAAAAAAATAAATGTGTCAAAGCAGAAGCTCCTTTCTCTCTCAACTCGAAAATAAATGCTGTCGTTAAGCTCTGAAGGCTTTATGAAGATCCCCATGTTAATTGGAGACAATTATTCAGTTGTTTCTCCGCCTAGTTAGAATTTTCTAATCACGGAGATTAAACAAAGGCTCGTTTTTCACCTCAGTGTTTCTTTCTAGTTTGATTTTTACATTCCCCAATGTTACAGGTGAAAGTTAAAGGGAAATTATTGTAATAGGTTCAGAAATATAAAATAAAATTTTGAATTTGTGACTTTTTGTCAATTTAGAACAACGTTCCACCTCTTTCCCCACATGCGTTCGGGGTGGTCAGCAATATAATTTTCCCGGTAGATGAGTGTCATTTTATCGACAGAGTTTATGATATCGATGTTTTAAGAACGCTGTTTAAGATCGCTGTTCTATTCTTATCTAATATAGTGATATTTTAAAAAATATATATACACGTGATATGTTAAATAATGATAATTATAGATAATTTCTTAAATCGTAAGATAATATCGATGTAATTTTATTGATCGTACTATCGATATAACATCGATGTTACTTTAGTAATAGTATCGAGAAAATCGTTATTTAGGAATGATGTCTTTGATCACTGCTACATAGTCTTGAATAGAATTTTTTATCAAAAAGTAATGCTTATCGTGAGACAATATTTCATTCACGCTAGTATTGCATTGCTGTCCGATCGAAAAAAGTAAAACGAAAAAAAAAAAACGAAGAGATTGATCTATAAAAAAATAAAAAAAATAAAACTCGCTCAAAGTACTGATTTAAATGATCTGAAAATTAAAATACTTCGTTGGTACAACATAAAGAACATAGACTTCTTGCTTTGGCTATAATGGATGTGCTGTCTTTTTTATCCCGTTTCTTAACTCCGAAACCGGTTGATGTCTTTAACCATTTATATGCTGAAATGAGGTATTTTAGTTTTCGGGTTGATATGTTTGAAAAGTTTGTTAAAATAATGAAATCTGCGATACCTTAAATTTCGAGTTAGTTTTATATTGCAAAATCATGATATTATGCTACAGAAATATAAGACGAGAAACATAATGAACCGTAATTAAGTCCATTTAACTTATATTTTATTAGCACACGTAAATTTCATATAAAAAATGCTTAAAATTATTTTGTGAATTTAATGTTTCACACAAACAGAAACATTTTTGCATAAAAAAATGAATCCTGGAAAAATAATGCGCACAAAAGCATGAGAATTTATGATTGTCATATAGTACTTCTTTTTCAATCAATGGCCTTTTCAAAACAACGGTGTATCTGGCTGAAAATCTTCCATTTAACGCAAAGTACCACCTCATCCCCCATGAGATTCAACGTATTCCCTTCTCCGACTAATTTCCTAACTTAATTAGCACCTAATTTGCACAAAAGCACCCTTGAGATAATTCAAAAGCGGAAAAAACGAAAGCCTAAATAAGCGGCTACGCAATATCCCTTGCCTTGAAAATAAATAACATCATTAAGATGTGGGATTAGGGCGATCACAGCGTTAATTGATCACAGTTATTCAATAATTTTCTATTTATTTTTGGTTGTATAGAATGGCTGATTAAAACTTGAAACCAAGACAGACTGGAATATAAATTTTTGCTTTCTCTGCCTTGCATAGTACAAGTATATAAAGAGTATATTTCTAATTAATTTACACGAACTTTCAACACTGTAGAATACGAATCTACTATTTAGTTTAATGTATGTCTGGGCAATGCCTGCCTATGTATGATAGACAGCTCTCACGCCATTCATCCTAATGCAACTTTCCATACGACATCTTGAATTAGATAATCGGATCTGAAGATATCTTTTGGCCCAATTGTTCAGTGTCGGATTTGTAGTCTACAGGCTTTTCTATCCCCCACGACCACCGAGACTGTCTCCACAAGTCAGATTAGGCACTGCAGCTTACCCTGTGACAGCACTACATAAGATGAAAAGCATATATTTTCTTCTTCCCTGCAGCGCAACGCTACAACCATGACAAGTTTCTGTCGAGCCTTGCGTTGAAGGGTTGAGGACAGCGATCGGTCAGTGCAACTTTTTATGCGAAAGACAGTCTTAAATGAAGCAATCTGACCATAAAAAATATCTTTGAGTCTAAGTGTTAAGTCTCGGGTTTATAATTTATACGTCATGGGTCCAGTCCCCCAGGGCCGCTGTCCTCACATATTGTTCCACTCTAACTCAAAAACTATCCACCCACTTTTCCTTAAATTTGGAAGTTACATAAGTAATGTGCTACTCCGGTGCTTTAATTTTAATACGAATATATATAATACAGAAAATTCAAGTTTTTCCAATTAACGTACCATTTTCTTTCATAATTCTTATTCCAAATTCCTAGCATGTCTAGCGTTTATTATAACCACATCAAATTCTATCCCACGTTCTTAATATTACCAGAGAGTGCATGTACTTTCTCTTTTCCTATACAACAGCATATTTGGCCACTAATCCTATAATTATCCTGTAAACTTTCTTATTCGAATTCCTCTTCTATCTCAGCCTTCAATAGCACATAGTCATAACTAGACGCCTAAAAAATAAACTTTCTCATCTGAAATTATATCCCCATCACATTTTTCAAGTATATAAACCGTGAAGACGGTATGTTTCCCTTGCCATCATCAGATTCCACCCTTCGACGTAAATGTAACTTTTGGGAATCCACAGCAAACTGCACTAAGATTCTCTTGCGAGATGGACGTCGAGGAAAAGCTCGGCCAATGTAAAGAGCTGTATTCTAAGACTGTAATATCAACAAATTAGATTTTTAAGTGATTAACGAGCCTTTTTACTGTACCAAAGCTACTGCCATGGTGTGTGTATATATATATATATATACAGTACAATATATATATAGAGAGAGCAGAAATAGTTTATAGATATAATCTATCTATTTCTTCAGAAACATACATTTTTTGTGTTTGCTTCAACAAAATACTTGGACCCGGAGAAGAGTTTTGAAGAAGTGAACAAATCCATGATTTAGGCTTAGCCCTTGTCCACATGTATAGCATTAATGATTGGTTCTTATTTGTTTTTATTTTATCGTTTTCAAACCATTGCTTTTTGGTGATTTTTTTAACTTTATGATTCGAATTTTTTTTTTTTTTTTTTTTTCCATTTGAATGAAGATTTGCTGATTTATACTTTTATTTTGTAAGCTTTTTAGAAAGTTAGGCTTTTCGAGTTACAGCTTCTCACTTTTCTTTCATTGGACTTTCAAACTATTATATATATATATATATATATATATATATATATATATATATATATATATATATATATATAAATTAGTAAATCCAATGTTAGAATGTATGTAGTAACTCATAATACACTATTCCAAAATTTTCTACAAAATACAAAGAAATAAAAGAAATTAAGACATAAAGAGGAAATAATAAAGCGTAATGCATGTCATAAAGACAAAGACAATCAACAAATTTCAAAAATGAGGAATGAAAATAGGAAAACAATAAAATCGAGCAAAAAAGCTTGCACATGGAAGAAATTTAGGCTTAAGCTAAGTTCATTTCGAAAAAATTCTCTTCAGGTACATATATCCCTTCGAAATAAACACAAAAATGCTTGTTTCTGAAACACAAGATAGATTTTATCTATAAACTTGTGTTATATGGACGACAAGCATATAGATTGGAACAATAAAGGACACATAAATACCTTAAAATACACTTCATTAGTGCAACCATGACAAGCAAAGTATGGCTAGACCAATTTTGCCATATGCAGAAATGAAAAGATGTGATTTGCTGTTGCCAAAGAGAGTAATAAAAACTGTACTGCGTAAAAGCAATAAAAAGAGATATTCAACAGTTAAAGCTTCAAGATAAAAAGATGAAAATATAATTTCAAGAAAATGAAGAAGTACGGCTAAAATAAGATAATAAGGGGAGAATATGAGAATTTTAGGCTAATCGAAACTTATTAACAATACCATTTACTAAATATGCAGGATATTTATACATTTTACTGGTAATTTTGAGGTTATTAATGTGCAAAGCATGAAATTTTTTATCTGATAATCTATAAATTCTAAAAAGTTGATTAAGTATAATATTTCTAAACAATTGAATCGAGTTGCAGGAATTAAAAGGTAATAATTTATTAATATTAAATTTAAAAAAATCTTTTTTATCATATAAATTAGTAACTATCCCATGAGCAGGTTCTATAATTAGATTTAAATCCAAATAATAAATATTATTACTAATAGAAGTTTCATTAGGTATTAATTCCAAATTATCCGGATAGAAATCTATATCTATGACATAGTTATCAGTAAATACAAGACAAATCAGATCATCTACATATCTGTAAATTTTATAATCTGTTGAAGTAAAGAATTTTTCATATTGATATAGGTATAAATTAGCTAACATACTGCTACTACAGCCACCTTGTGGAACACCTGAGACTTGTAAGTATAATTTATTACCTTGAAAGATATAATTATTGAAAAGAACAAAATGGAGAAGCTTAGGAAAATTGGTAAATTTAGTAAGATGAGAATGATTAGTAATATAAGCATTATATAAAGCTAAAATGACATCATATAGATCAGTGATCTTAATATTATTAAATAGATCTTTAAAATCAAAAGTTTGAAATCCTATTATTTTACCAAGTCTTTTTAATTTATTTTTTAATTCTTTACTGTTATTTAGAATAATGTAGTTATCACTAGAATCTCGTAAATTACTATTTAGTACATTTAAATAATTTAGTAATAATTTACTAGCAGTAGTAGAGTATGAATTATGACCACTCGTTACAGTTCTAAATTTAATAGGATTTTTATGAAATTTAGGTATAAGCACAATATATGGAAATGTCAAAAATTTATTATTAATATCTAAATCACTATACATATTGATAATTTTCAATTTGATACTATTAAGAGAGTGTGAATCAATTTTAAATAGACTATTATTTTTTAAATAATCTAGCAGATATTGAATATAGAATTTTTTACAAATAATAGCATAATTATTAGAGGCTTTATCAACATAAGTAACAACAAAAGATCTATGTAAATCATTAACAGAGTGCTTCATATTATCCATATTATATATAGATCTAGATAAATTAATACTACAAATGGCATTTTTAATAGATCTTAAAATAGTAAATTTCCACATATTAAATGCCTCTAAAGGCTGAGCATATTTAGAAGCTAATCCATGAATAAATTTATCAAGGTCCAGATTGATTGACTTTAAGACTTGTTTAGAATTATTACATGAAGGTAACCTGAATTTAGTGCCAAATGACATTATAGTTCTTAAAGATTTATCTTTTACAATGGCTAAGTCTCCAGTAACTATATGACCCAAGTGTGGATTAATAAATTCAGCATAATTATCAACACTACAAATACATTCACCATCTACATTTGTTGAGGAATCTATGTCGACTGACAGAGATTTTGAAATTGCATTGTAATTAAAAATGGTTCTTCCAATAGGCATGATTATATATATATATTAAAATAATAAAAACGAAAGTGCAGGAGTGCAAATCAGTAAACACAGTATCAATATATATATATATATATATATATATATACACAAAATCTGCAAACATAGATAAGTTATAGATGATGAAATAGAAAGTGGTAATTCAAACAAATTACGATAATTTAGGTCTTTTGTTATTTGACATTTTTAAAAGATTTTATTAGGAAATATAATAAATTGGTACATGCGTTTTATTTTGGGTAAAATTAATCGATACAATTCTGTGTTGTTGTTTTTTCCGTTGTCGCAGTATTTGTTACCTTTAAATATATTGCAGATAATCGCGTTATCGAACAACAAAGACATAAATATTGGTTTTAGATTCAATCGATTGCAGCTTTATTCTAATAGAAGACATTTTGTTTAACACTGTTACAATACTTTTAACATAATTTTATTCGATTTCACAAAAAGATTCGCAAACTTAATGACAAGAAATGCATTTAAACGTTTAATGTTTTGAATATCAAGGGCAACTGAATAAATTTTACAATATATCCAGTTTTTATGCTTCAGCAATTCATAATGGTCTCGGATAAGCCCCAATTTTGATACCGATATCTGTAAATATACAATAATCATAATTATATACAATTTAGAGTCTTTTCAGACACATTCGAATTTAAAATATCGTCTGCACTATAGTTGTAGAAATGCGAAATATATGATTGCTTATGACTGTTATATTTATTACTTAAAACATATAAACATATTTTGAAAATAGTTTTATACAATTTAAAATTCATGAATTAGGAATTGCATTTTTAATTTTATATTTATTGTGTAATGTACTAAATACAATCAGCGGTGTAAACAAGGGTGATTGTAACCATATAGGTGGAAAAATTACGTTAGTTCTCCAAAGGATCTGTACCGATAAGCGGAAAATGAAATTTGGGTCATTAAGTTAATGAAATTCGGGTCATTAAGTTCAACCTCTAAGGTTAACCCACCCCTTCTGAGACCATACCATATCAACGCTTATGAATACAATGGCAACGCTATTCAATCGTTTCATTGGTAGCTTCTAATTAATTCACATGCACTTTCGACACTCTAGATTACGAATCTACTATTTTTAGTTTCATGTATGTCTGTGCAATTCAGGGTTGCCGGATTTTAGCCAGATCAAAAAAAGCTGGCCGGCTTTTTTTGGTTTTAACCGCTTAAAAAACGCCGGCTTTTATTAAAAACATGCGGTTTTACAGCCAATTCACATTAAATTTGCATTACTTTATCTCTGATGCACTCCTAAATGTTTTTTACTAAAATATTTATAAACTTCTATTAAATATTACCAAGTACACAAGATTTTATGACCACTAGAAAAATACTATGAAGGTAATATGTCTAAAAGAAAAAATATATATACATTGAGGAAAATGCATTAGACACCAAGATGGTGTTTTGAAAGCCACTGTTACACAATGCATAGCTCTACATTACATATACTACACATTTTAAGAACTATAATTAATTAAACAGACAAATCACCACACATCAAAAAGGAAAAAAATCAATTTTACTTCAAAAAGTAGTGATAGTGTTTTTTATTAAATGACTTTATGCATGATTTTAAATATTTATGAGTAAAAATAAGATTCTTATATATCAATAAAATCCCTAAAATTAGTTAATTAGTAAAATATATCACTAAGCAACTATTGTCCTAAAATAAAATGTTTCATTATTTAAAGCAATAACATTTAAAAAAAAATATGTTAAAGGCCAATGTAAACCAAGTAAAGCAGTTGGTATACCTTTTTAAAATTTAGCTGGCTTTTTTGCAACCAACAAATCACTAGCAGGTATTCCAATATTAATGTTTTCATTATTGAGAAATAAAGTTATTTATTAAATTCTAACCCAATAAAATGCCTTTAAAATTAGTTAAAGAACACTTAAAAATGTGTAATTTAAAATTAAAATTCTTCATGCTTTTTTACAAAATAAAAGGCCAATTTTGGCAAAAAAAAAGAGCCAATTTTGGCCAAAAAGAAGCCGGTTTAAACCAATAAAAGCCACCGGCGTGGCTTTTATTAATTTTAGCCGGCTTTTTTGTAACCCTGTTGCAATTTATGTGTGATAGGCAGCTCTCACGCCATTCATCCTAATGCAACTTTCCACGCGAAAGACATCTCGAATTAGACAGTCGGATCTGAAGATATCTTTTGGTCCAACCGTTTAGTGTCGGATTAGTAGCCTATAGGCCTTTCTATCCACCACGACAACAGGAGCTGCTTCCACAAGTGGTGATATCAGGACACATGATGGTATTGCGACTTATCATATGACAGCAATACACATACATACAGATAGAAATCAGAGATAATGTTTACTTTTTGTTACTTCTTCAAAATATGATACAGTACAAACTACAAAACTATTTTATATAAATTCATCTACAAGTAGCAATATAGTAAAGAATAAAAAGTAAGTTACTTTAGCACATTTATAGTATCGACAACGGGACGAAATTTAAAGCAACCGGATATTCGACATTCCCCCCCCCCCCCTTCCGGTGGTAGAGAAAATGGGAAGGAGACTTTACAAGAGTATGAGCTAGAAGGCTGAATCTTTGCATATTTATAGTATAGACCACAAGACAAAAATCTAACGGATCCAGAAGCTTTCCTGCTCTCGGGTGTGGATAAAATAGTAGAAAATTAGGGGGGTGGGGTCGGGAAGTCTTTCCAGATCCTCCACAAGAAGCTCTCCAGATGACCTAGAACATAGACTAATATATATAGTATTCTGTGACCTAGAAGGCTAAATTTTTTCGTTCTTACGTATAATATTGGCTATAGAGCAGAACTTTAAAGGAACTAGATTTCTGATTTCTCCGACTGGGGAAGATAATATGGCGGTGGATCTACAAGTTCTTCTAGACCTCCAGATGCCTTAACGGTAACTAGGAAGGCCTTAACTGTGCTTAGTTGTAGTACTGACTACGGAACTGAACTTAACGGGGCCAATTTTTCATTAAGGCGACTATTTTCGACTCTAAGCAATAGACATTGTTAATCAAAATAAAACATGTTAAAAATGCAACCTTTTAAGAGTGTTATTTTCCTTATCTTTGAGAGGCTTGAATATTAATAATAAAGATAATTCTGTTGTAAATATATCAAACATAGCTAGCTATCTGACATTCAAACACACAGATTTAAATTAGAGAAAACAATTCCATACTTAAATGCAAGTATACAAATTCCTTCGGATTAATCAACAATTACTATTTAATCAAAATTTAGTTATTACACGACTATTAGCACATTAATGCAGACGATGTGTAAATAATACATGATCAATATTACAGAAATATCACTATTCTATTCCATTAAATTAATATTCCAAACTTTTTGAAAAACAAACCACATTATATACTCACAAGAAATCCACTTTATCGAAAAGAACAAGTCGCCATTTATGTAATAGAAATCCAATTCTTATGATTGGAAGAAATATTTTTTCTACTGTCACTCAACAGCAGCTCATAAACTACTCAACTCTCATCTCGAAATGAACCAAACGATCGCATCACTGCAATTAAAGTAACCCGCAAGAGAGCAATTCAAACTTTTTTTTTTCAGTTTTTTCGGCAACTTGGATGTATTTCTGAAGTTCTGAATTCGTACTCGTCAAATCCATTATCAGAAAGCAAGACGGAGGATAATTTCCATTTATTAAAGTATGATTGTGAACCTGACACATCTTTCAAAAGGCAAAACAAATAATTTTATCTTTATCCTTTTAATATGAGATTCTTTTATTTATTTTCTCCGATTCTATATCTGAAATATCTTGACACGTTTGACAGTCCTCATTAATAAATTGAATAAGAAACAAAAAATGACATAAAATGGCGGGTTAAAGTTGAAATTAAAGCAAAAGATGTTTTTAAAAAGACGAATTTTTAAATCGATTTGGGAAAATTCAGATAAATGGTTTGTAAAAATGTTAAACTCAATACGTGAAAACTCTTTTCGTTAAAATTTCTCTTCTTAACTGTAAATTTAATAATAAATTGGTGGATATTTTTTATTGTTTTAAATCTATGACATTTGTAATCTTTTTTTTTTATCTCAAATATCGAGGGACTGCAAAACTATTTCGTTATATGCGATATCCAGTATATTCTGCAAGTACAGAATTATATTAAACCACGGATAACAAATGGTTTCTAAAACTGATATAAATCCTTAAAAAAAAAAATTACAATAATAATCTGTCTCGGTGAATAAAGAAGCGTTGTCTGATCAACTAGATTGGTAAGAATTCTTACACTTTTTCCAAAATTTCTTGCATGAAATTAAATTGCTTTTTAACATGATTTACTTTTAAAATCCCATGAAAACAGAAATATGTTTAATATAGACTTATTTTAACGTCTCATGCGATTCCGTCTTAAGTAATTTATTTCCCTGTATATACTTCACGAATAATAAATTGCAACATAAAATTTGATTTAATTCCTTCGTGAGTCAACACAATATCTTTCTCCATCTATGCGCGGCTAATTCCAACAATCAAACTTAGTAGTTCATACTAAAAGCAACCAAGTACAGGACATAACGCTAGATTAAACATGCAATAATTCATCGAATACGGAAGAACAATAGATGACTGCATTCGACATAATGCGGTACCCTCTTCAAACATGAAAATGGCGTCTTTTCAGAACGCGGGAAATATTGTACATCTAGCAAGCCAAAAGCAATCAGTCTTTTCAAGTGATCGTCTGCCGTTCTGGAAACGTTGAAATTCAATTTTCTTTCATCGGCAACGGTGATTCGGTAGTTTAATTTAAATGGCGATTCAGTTATTCAATGTGCACTTCTAATATCCCGCTGTAGCTCAATTATTCCACGTCAAAGACAGTTTCATCGATGAATCGAAAAGGAGAATCGATAACTTCTGCTTTTATGTTAAATGCGTATCATTTGCAGAAGCCAACATTTATGGGGCATTAATATTAAAGGGATGAATAAGTTCCAGGCAAATTTCGTAGAACTTAATCGGTTGTAGAAATTTAGATATCAAATGTATCGATTTTTGTTTCGCGATATCGTCTACATCTTCCATGAAACCCAAATCACTCAAAAAAGAAGTTGTGTTGAGTTTTACGTCATTGGAAATCTAAATCTCTAAAGCTCTTACACGCTTTAAATTCAAATAGATTTGGACGAATTGAAACAGGATAGTATTCCACAGACGATTTTTCATTTCGCAAGAGTTCCTAAGATTTTATAAATCCTCCGGAGACCTTTTAAAATTCCTTTTATATTTCCTGAAATTTTTTAAAAACATTTACTCATTTAATGCATTAATGTCGAATTATTCAATTTTATTTACTGCTAAGCGAAATCAAATAATTAATCGATTAGAAATGAGCAAAAATATTTATTTTCGTCATTTCTTAAAAGTAATTCTAGCAATTCGGCGAAATTAAAAACGTTCTTTAACGTCTAATATAGTATATACAATCATTAAACGAATTGATGCCAAATACACTTTAATATATGCTTCTTTTATCTGTTTTCCCCCCTCCTATTTCATATACTATGTGTGTGTGTATATATATATATATATATATATATATATATATATATATATAATTGAAGAATTTTAATTTTACTTGTATTATATATACCTGAGATAGATCATTAATAGAAAATGTTCTGTATAGCAAAAGTGAAAGGAAGAAGGACTGAAATGTAAATGTGACATCAAAAATACTATACGACAAGCCATTGAATATTTAAAAAAAAATTATAAGAAAACATTATAAATAAAACAGGTACTAAATTGGTATAAAAAATCCCTTTTTCCCTGTTCCATATAAAAGTTAAGGAATTGAAAAAGAATGACATGTGGTAAAGATTGGAGAATATAAGTGAATATAATCCCTTAACTACACCCTTAGATTAAAATTTTTTTGTGTTATAAATCATAAAGTAATACAGGTACTTAAGGTACTAATCCCCTTGTTCCCTGCATAAACATACATGGTGCAAAAGCAAGAAAAGTGTATAAGATGAAAAATTGCAAAACAGAAAATTTTTTTGCACGTGGATCTAGGTCTTTCTGGCTCCCAAAAACGTTTTTGAAAATGAATAAATTGAAAAAGTGAAAAGCATTTCTGAAAACATGTACGTTATCAAGGGCCATACCTGGTTCGTTAATGCTGATTCTACGTTTCTGTGTGCATTGCTGTAAATTGTATTACAGAAATAATGCACATGGCCCAACGTAGAAGAAAATGGAAAATGGATCAAATATAAATATAAAAATAATCAAATAAAATATATATATATATATACATATATATATATATATTATATATATACATATTATATATATACATATATATACATATATTATATATATACATATATATACACACACACACATATATATATATATATATATATATATATATATATATATATTATATATATACATATATATATATATATACATATATATATATATATATATATGTGTGTATATATACAAAACTGTTACGCCTTTTCCAATAACGCACGCGCCCTTTTCTTTCATAATTATTATTCCAAATTCCTATTTCATGTCCAGTATGTTGAAGACCCAGACCGTCCGACTCGTCCAGAGGACTAAGAGCAACTATTTGGACGGCCGGGAAGCATGTCCAGTATGTATTGCAACTACATTAAATTCTATCCCACGCCACTAATATTAACAATGTCGGCCAGCACTTCCTCTTTTCCTCGACCGTACCATATATGGTCACTAACCTTAACCTCTGTGTAAACTTTCTCATATGAAACTGCATTCCCAATCACATTTTTAAAGCTTAATGAACGTGAAGGTAGAATCTTTTCCATACTACCATATACCTCCCCCTCTGCTGTAACTGTATATTGTGTAAAACGGCGCAGACGGCTTTAAGATTTCTTGAGAGCTGGATGCCGGAACTGGGCCATCCGATACAACTATAATTGTTTCGAGTGTGATAAAGTAGATTTTGGTAATGTGAAAGTGTGTCTTCCCTGGATTTTCAGTCAATATTATATATATATATATATTTCAGACTTATCAATTTATTCCTTTTCTGAAAGACCGTTGGTATTGAAAACAATCCATCACATTTTCTCTGTGTATATACAAGGGTCCCTAAGACAGTCCTTAAGCTAAATTGAATAAATTTGTAATTTGGTCTTTTCATCTATCTCGCTTTGCTGCTGAGTTCGTGTCCTAACTCTATAAATTCGCCTCTGGGAGAACTGCAGTCACTTCTATTTGATGCGGCATGGTCCCTTTACTGCAGATAGGCCTAACGTGCACATTCATTAACCTTTCCCTATAAAATTATTCTGGTGCATCAGGACTTTCCTAGAAGTCCTGTATATACAAATAAATAAAATAGATGAATACATATAAATAGATCGGACAGAACGTAGAAAATTTGGTTGATGAAAATACATTTACTTCTATTATATGAAATAAAATACAAATATATATATATATATATTGTGTTTAGCAAAATAAATTCCATACCGTTGCAGGACATAAGACCATGCACTACCATTTTGAGAAAACATAAAAATATTTAAGGTATTATAACGTTTTTTTCCGTAAAACGCAGAATGAGTGAAGTATTTTTATTACCCATTTATGCTATTATGGTCGTATTAAGTTATTGTTCGAAAAATAAAAAAAATAAAAAATCCTGGAGACAGCGCTAACATTGCCCATCTCTTTGTGAATTGTCTTGAATAGGTAAGAGGGAGCGGTAAAAAATTAAAATTTCATGAAGGCTCATTATAAATAAATGTAGACGGGAAATTATACTCATTGTACTCATTGTAACACAGCTTTGGGTCATGGGCTTAAGAGAAAGTGGTCTTAGATTGAGCTTGGGCTTATTCTATTCTTCCAGTCATGACCATTTAGTTATGGTCATATCAGCAGTCATCATTATATCTGTATTGTACTAATGGATTGCTCCAACATATTCTTTAAGGGTGTATTTATTCTCAATATACATGATTGAGTTCAAAAATCTGGATGACTTAAGCTTTTTTTTTCAAAGCAGCAATAATCGCAAACAGGAAAGAGATATAGTTAATAACTTTTTAGCTATCCAAAAAAGCTACAAAATACAATAAAACAGCAATAAAATGCTCAACGAATTCACAAACAAAGAAGTCGTATTACCCAAAACACCGATGTAACCACAATTATGGGTGTTTATCTTTTCACATAACATCGCTCTCTGAATACTGGATATCTTTATATACCCTCTACGGTAAGATCCGAAAACGCCTAATTATTTGGGAAAATTCTTGACCAATCGCGATTCTTGAAATTTCTCAAACTCACCCAGTTTGCAACCTTTTGCCAACTTTGTCACTAAGGTCACCAAATTTATTGTCAAGCTCATTCAACCTAGACCTCATCGTAATGGTAATTGGTTACTGTACATGTTGCTTTTCTGCATGGAGAGCCTTAAGACTGGGAAAGAAGCAAGAACACCATTTTCTAATGGAATGAAAAACTAATTGTGAGGATCAGAAACTTGGCATTTTGTGTGGAGAGCGGTTGCAAAAACATTAAATCTTATATGCATGTTGACCTACAGGCTTAAATCACACAGGCCACCTAAATTATTACCTCAAATGATCTTGGCTTTTTACCTCCATGTTTAAAATATTTAAATATAAACATAATTTATTTCGTGACTATAATGTTTGAAAATATTCCATATAGTATTGAAATATTTTTAAATTAATTAGGTTTAATAGACAAAACATTTACTATATAATTGAAAATGTTACTGTTTCAAAATAAACATGAAAACGATTTTCTGCTCAATATTACATTTTTAATAATTTTAAGTCATTTCGAAAATATCCTGCCTCGAGTAAGTTATTTTCTTAATAAATGAAAATAAACAAATTTTAGATTCCTATTTATAATAAATATTCTAAAATATTATTAACAGCTTTACAACGTTTGTTTGAAAAATATCTTGTTTGTGATGAAAGCAATTTTTTCTTAAAAACCTTATACGCATTTATACAACAAAATCAAATATTTTCGTTTGCAATTCTTACATTTACCCTTTATAATCTACCATATCGGGCCCCAATTATTTTAGTTAAGACTAAGGCTTGAAAGGGAAAATTTAGTGAGTCTATAAATATAATAAACGCATTTAAAAGAGAGTACAATAAAAATTCTTCTGCATAAATCAAACACTAATGTTTGTTTTATGAAGCATTATTACAGTTACAGTGAACAAACTGTTTACTGTTAAGAATGCGAGGAATTCCTAAAAGTTTCTCAAGCAATTATAAGTATTATGTCACAGTAGTAGGGAAAAGACATTGCATACAAAAGCTTGGTGAAAAACGATAATAAATATAAATAATAAAAATATTAAATATCGTTGTTAATGTTTAGATAGTCATTATACTTTTGCAATAAATTTTTTTTTGTACAAACCTTACAGTTAGTTTTTAAGTATGAAAACAAAGTCCTAAAATATCGTCTGCAGTGAAAGATAAATAAACTGATGTTTGTGCAAAATGGAAATGCTTATAAATTGTGCATAAAAATTAACATTTGAATTTGATTATACTTTTATTACAATTATTACTAGTTTTTAAGTCTGTCTATATCTATTACTAGTATGTAAGCCTTTCAAAAACAGCGAAACTAGTACCTTTAGAAAATTAAGCTGCAACTTTTTAAATATTTTTCATTTTGTTTAACAATGTATTGTGCTTAGCGTTGAAAATATTTGTTTCAATTTTAAAAATTGACTTAATTTAGTTTTGCTCCGTGGTCGAGTCTGTCCCATTTTTTTTTACCATTCCGGAAAAGAATTTGAAAATCTGGTTCCGCTAGGTTTGGTCTATAGTGTTCAATACCAGTGTGCAAATATTTAACCTTCTAGTCCACCTGTGGGCTGCTCGGAGAATCTATGAACATTTAAAAATAAAAACCTTTGACTTTCACGGTGAGAGATCGAAAATCCGACTACGTTATGTTCTGTCCAGTGGTTGATGCTACAAGTATGGCAAGATTCAGCCTTTTAGATAACCAGGGGGCTTCTGGAGGTTCTAAAAAGAGGTTTCAAATAAAAACCCATTTCATTCGCCCTTCGAAAATTCGGCTGCGTTAAATTCTGTCCGATAGTCGATACTTGTGTTTCAAATAATGTTTCAAATTATTTAAATTATCTCCCTTATTTCATAAATTAGAATCTCAACTCTTTTGCCACGGTTTGACCACATCTGACTAGGAGAAAATATTATGTTTCATTTTCTGATTATATATATGAGTTTTGGCATTTATACTAACTTACTATTGCTAAGTCTGAAACAAACATATATTTGGGATAATTAAAATTAGATGCTCAGACCTGAAGATGAATCTAAATCTGGTTAATCTCCAAAATTAAGCCAATTCTTTTATCGGCATTGTAGCCGTGGTTTAACTACTTTGGTGATTTTAATATTTCATAATTACTTGGAATTGGTTATTATTATCCAATATATATATATATATACATATATATATATGTATGTGTGTGTGTGTGTATATATATATATATATATATATATAACTGGACATTTTCACTTCTCTTCAAATGATCGCAGATATTTATGTTTCCATATATACCTTGAATTATCAAAACGGGCGTAAAAAAGTGTATATGTACAGGTACATTCGAGCGAAACAAATAATTTATAATGACTAAAAAAATAAAAACAAACGATGAACAAAAAAAAAAGGTAGACATTTTGCAACTGCAGAACAAATTTGAATGAAAATAAAACTTAAAAATCTACGTTTACGAGTAATTTCCCACTAGGTGTCTAAAAAAAAGTCCAAATAGACGAGTTGAAACATTTTACATGTGAATGAAGCATTTTCAGTCAAAACATTTTTTACGCTGTTTGAACGCATTTTTTTTAATTCACATAATGAAATAGAAACTACTATTTAGATACATAGTATTCACAATTTTTAAAACAAACTCTTTCTTGCGCAATTAAATGTTTAACTATGCATTGTTTTGCATTTTTTGTAGCAATTAAATCACTTTTAGCTGTGTAACGAATTAAAATTTTAAGGTAAATATTATTTGCAATGAAAATTACTTTAATTTATAGTGCTACGAATATGTCTCCTGGTATACTGTCAAAACCCGAGGAAAAACGACATTTACAGGCAACCATTGTTATTATTCGAAGGTCCGGGTTACTTGGCGACAAGTTTGGCTACTTTAGTGATAAATTTGGCGAAAATCTGACGGCTTTTAGTAACTACTCGAATTTTCTAAATTAGTTCGGAACTTTTAGGGTTAGAACCATTTTATAGATACTTATACGGAATGTATATAAGCAAGTTATCATTTGGTTAGAGTGAATTGACGTGATACGATAAAAGTGAATTGTTAAATACGTTAGTGTTTTAAGAATAGAATCGGTTGCTTTGTGAATTAGTTGAATATTTTATTGCTGTTTTATTACGCTTGATATTTGTTTTATGATCTTGTAGAATAGTTAAAGAATTACTAGCTGTTTATTGTGCCTGCGTATGCTTACAGGTGCTTTTGATAAAGCATTAGTTATTCGAAAATTTGAACACATCTTTCCATCTTGAGAATACGAGCCCAGGATTACGTCATAATTTTCGAACATTATATTTACCTTAGTTAATGGGGAATATTTTTTACTCATCTCTCAATATATTGCCCTAATTATTATAAAAATATTTTTTTAAATACAATAAAGATTCTGTCATCTGAAGATGACGTATTTTTAGATGAGGCCAAATTGCCAAACTTATATAAAAGGCAAGATCTTATTTGCTTTGTTAACCCCCCCCCCCCCACACACACACACACACAGCACCACCACCACCCACCCACCCGCCCGAGAGGGTACATTATCAGACTTTGTATCAATCGACAGATGTTTTCAAGCCTTGTAGTATGAAGGGTAACAAGCTATAATTGTGATCATTTGGATAAACAATACGGGATTTTCAAAACATTTTCTTGCAAAATTTGAACACCCCCACCCCTCTACTCCACCCCATGCAAATTCTAGCTCCAACTAGATTCTAGCTAACTAGATAAGCGAATTTAGTGAGCCTTGGTTCAGTGCATATCATGTATACTATGTGCATAGATGTAGTGTGTGTGAAGGAGGGGAAATTGGCAATTTTAGGGAAGCATTTGAAGTAGTCATGCAGCATGCAATAAAGATGCCTAGTACACTGAAGATTTCAAGACGATTATTCTATACTTATGTTATAGTAAGCATAAAAGTATGAATGAAATATGATAATGAGAATAATAATTAGTATTCAAGCTAGAGTATAATAAAACATAAGTAAACTCAGAGATAATTAACATTACATTAAAATCGTGCGAATTCTAAGTTACTTTTGAAATATGTTATTTCTGTTAGAAAAAAAGCTTAAGTATAAAGCTTTTGCAATAATTATTTTTATTTTTATCCAGATATATGCAAATAAATTTTAATTTTGCATTAAAACCTACACAGACTTTATTTTATAAAAGAAACAAAAAATACTTATTCATTAAAATTACTTTTTTCGGGTTATCACTAGTGCAGACGATAGTTTAAAAAAAATCTTAACGTTCTTGTGATGCAATAAAAAATTAATTCCCGAGTTTGAAAGAGTATCATTTTCAACTACGAAAGCTGGAATTTTTGGAGCAGAAGGAAGGGGTGGGAGAAGCTTAAGAAGTTTCCAAGCCAGATATTTATTTGCGAAAATATCTTTTGAAAATAAATGGAATTTTTAAAATGGAGTAAGAAAAACTGAAGCGAAAAAAACATATTTTAAAAAATTACATTATATAAGGGGAAAAAGTATCAAAAGGCAAAAAGAAACGGGATTAAAAAAAAGATAATAAAAATACCGACATCATTTTCAACCGGCAATTGACTGCGGGATTGATACTTGGTTGATAAAAACAGCAACAAGAATTTTTTTCAAGATTGACATTTTTTTATTATTATTAATATTATTTATAATGCTGGATTATTACAGTGTATATGGAATTTTCAATAGGAAAAAAAAAATCCCTGAAAATTTCAAACTAAAAAAATAAAGCTTCATGTATTGATAAATATATTTTTATTTATATTACTGGATTACTATTTACGCAATATTTTCAACGAAACGAATTAAAAATTTCACATTGAAGAAAAAAAAGTTTTATGTATTGGTAGATATTTTTATATGCATATTTTTTTCATTCTCTATTTTATTCTGAAATATTGATTAAAATGCACCCTTGACATACAAATTTCTAGTACACGACAGGGAAAAAAAAAAAATTAAACATAATACAGGCGATTACGTCGATTGGCCAAGATTTTAATATAAAAAAGAGAGAGCTGCTTTTCATATGCCTCGTGAGTTATGTCAAAACTTTTAATAAAAATCCCATTAAAAGCGGTATTTATATCAAAATCTAGACATCACTCTTTTTCTAAATATAATTTAGACTTTTAATAGCTAGAAGAGTTTTCAAGAGTTTGATGCAACAGAAAATAATAAATTTATCCTTAAACTTTTCCAAGACTTTATCTTTAAATATTTCTCCCTGATATATATCGATAGTGCAGGCATCCAAGATTAAGAACTCAATTAAAATGTCTATCAGGGAGATGTATTGATAAAAGTTATTTCCATAAATATATAGCAAAAACTGTCAATACCATATTTTATATATGCAGTCTTTCAAAAGAAAATAAGGCTTTCCTGCAGAATAAAATAAGCAGCGGTTGAAAATTCGAATCTACTTTTCTATTGGATGTATACATTTCCAGAATCTTAGAAAACATTCCATTATTTTCCGCTAAATATTCAATGTAGTAAATAAATATTTCATGCAATTCTATAGTACATATATGCATCAAAATTACTAAATATATCATCTTAAAACTGTACTAATGGATTTACAGGGTTATTTCAGAAATATAATTTTGCCGTTGATACTATTTAATTAAACGGCAAAAATTTGCACTTTATAGTAAGAAAATTATCAAAATATTTTAATTAATCATGAATAATTATATTACTTAATTATTTCTATTAAAATTTTCATTATTCATTAAAAATATTTTACATGTTGCACATCACAAAGAGAAGTAGCACAACTAAAGATAAACTATTTTTCAGGAGAACAGAAAAACAAAGCTTAACTAAAGCTGTACTTAAGCAGTAAACTGGAAATTTACATTTAGATTTACCAAGAGATACTTTGAAATACAGGTGTATAACTTTGCCACGTCATAGAGCCGAACCTTACGTAACTCATGTTGCTAACTCAAGATCATCGAATTTTGAGTTATGTGACATTTCTCTATGATATGCGATATAGAGAGAAATGTGTTTAAAAACTGCGGTTCTACAAAGAAATACATTATGAATTGCGTTACTTTTTTTTTTTTTTTTGTGCGATGTGTGATATTGAGAGAAATCGCAAAAGAGAAATGTGTCTAAAAAATTGCGGTTTTGAAAAGAAATAAATATTGAGTTGCGTCACTTTTCTTTGTAATGCGCAATGTTGAGTGAAATTTCGTGAAAGAAATGTGTCTAAAAATTACGGTTCAAAAAAGAAATGAGTTTCAAATTGCTGCGATACAATTCAAGATCTCTTTATCCCCAATTTCCGTTAAAACATTTGGAAAAATTTCGGTGAAAACATTTGGCAAGAAAATTCGTGGTTCAAACCCCAGTTGAGACTAGTTCTTCCAATAGGTACTTGTTCTAAATCTTACTTTCCTTCCGAGACCGGTTGATTAATTTATTTTTTGTACGTCGCCTCATAACTAAACCTCTCTATTTTAACTTTTTTACATAAAATTAATTTTGCACAATCCATCATGACAACAAATAATTCATAAATCCACACTCTTACGCAAAAACTCACAAATAATTAAATTTTATTCGCAACAGGTATCAAATATATTTAGCATTTGTGTCGTCTCTGAAATATCTCCTAACGTCTGCAGAAGAAGGCAATTTACAACTCCGCTCGCCTCGTCAATCCATGTAGACGCAGCACCTTTGACATAGCGCCGAAACGTGCACAAAGAGAATAAGTAGGTTCTTATCGATTCCCGCTCGCTTTCATCGAATATGAAAGATCGATGCGAGTCCCTCGACGCGAGTCTTATCCCAATATATTGGAGTCCCGTTTAGGGACCTGCCAATAAGAAGGGACCCAAAAGCAAAGAGTAAATATTAGCTATAGATTGTGGTAAAACCTGTAAGAGATAATACGTTAGAAAATAGTAGGTAGAAAAAAGCGAGACTGGGGTGGTGTTTATACAATTTGGGACCACATGTGTAACTTAATATCATGAAAGGCTATTTGAATACATTCAATTTCAAACAGACTAAGCTCAAATGTGCCATTTTTATAATTGGCCCATCCTTAAGCTTGTGTTACGAGAGAAAATTCACGTATACAGAATCGCGTTCTCATTACAGTTAACAGCATCTGTGGACTAGTTTCGCACTTTTAAAAGTTCTTCAATACGGAATAGCCAATAACTGCAACAATAGAAGGGGGAAAAAACTAATAGCAGATTACAAGTTTTCTTGTTGCCATTTCAGTTATATATTGCAAACGGGGTCTGAAGATAGAGGTCTGTACAGGGATTTTACTCGGTTCGGTCTGGTAGTACAATGGTCCGAACTAAACAACAGTCAAGAAATTTTTAAATATTGAACCCAATCTCGGACTGGTCCGAAAGTTCTTTACCCCGGTGCGGCTGGTAAGAATGGGTATTAATGGTCAAAAACATTGTGCAATTTCTGTACTCATAAGACATAAGTAATTTTTATTCTCATAATTAAGCCAGAATTTGCGAAGACCTCTCTCGGAAGTGGTCATCTCATAGTAAATTTGGTGCTGTGTACAGCCTATTCAAATGTTTGTGTCTGCGAAAACATTCTGGTATATTACGCCACTTTTGGTTCTTTTACATCATTTTATGGAAATCGCCAAAAAACGCCAACGATATTTTGCCAAGTTTGTTTCCAAGTTCACGAGTATATTCTTGCATAATTGCCAGTAAAAGTGCGTCCCTTTGTCGCCCACTTAAGGTATTTTAGGCACTCACTAACCTCTCACGGCGAGGATACTTTCACTGCAGAGAAACTAACTTGTGATTAAAGAAAATGAAAAGCTTCAAAGTGTTATCCGAACTATTCCGTACACCCAGAATGCATACGATTTCCCTCCTCATACACAGAATAAAAAAAACCCTGTTTAAGGAATTTGAAGTGAGGGGATTATTCTAAAGATTTAAAGAATTCTGCCGGGGAAAATAAATCATATGAATATGGTTAAATATAAATATTATCGCCATTATAGACGTACGCATATAGTTTTATGATGTTTTACTTACGAAGGAATTTATCTAGGAGTACATTTTAATAAACATTTGGACGAATTAATTTACTACGAAAATAAATTAATCTAAAACTCCTTAGAAAGGAGACAAATGTAATTTTTAAAGTTCTGACAAACAAAATGTAGTTTAATTTTAATACCATACTCCAAATTAAGAACTTATAATTCCATTTCCAATAATTCTATCTGAGATAGCACACGAAAACACTAAAATCAGACTGAATTAATTTAACAGCCGTCAAAGAAAAAGAAAACAAAAAGAGAGCCATCACTGAAGCAATCCAAATAATCCCAAAAGACATGGCAAACTTATATTCCATTTCCATTTAGCGAAAAAGACGCTTATTGCCACCGGAATAAACACAAAACTCGGCTTTCGGAATTAGTTTAATTCCTTGGCGAAAAAAGCTACACTTGCAAAGAAAGAAAGAAAATGAGAAAGAAAAAAAAAAATTCGCAGGCTTCAGTGGCAACAGATTTCCCGTCGTCTGCCTGAGAACAGGTGTTAGCGAAGGCATATCCCCTCAGGTCCCAAACGGAAGGCCGCCATTAAAGAAGAGTGGGGCTGTCATCTATGACAGACGATTTTCAGAAGTCCTATCAAGATTTTAAAGCAGGTACGATAGAAGGAAATTACACGTATTAGAATATCTGTTTATAACTTGGAAAAATCGTATTCCGACAGCGAATTTTAGGTCATATTGTTGCCATAATAGTAGGATGCAATTTGAAAAGAG
This sequence comes from Amaurobius ferox, assembly GCA_951213105.1. Lineage (NCBI taxonomy): Eukaryota > Metazoa > Arthropoda > Arachnida > Araneae > Amaurobiidae > Amaurobius > Amaurobius ferox. Next base: position 112,252,170 of record OX578146.1, read on the forward strand.
AAGATATTATTGGGGGCAGCGATGCGAATTGTCAGCGATTTTATTTTAACAATTTGAATAACATATTGAATAACCTTAATACACTTTGAAATGGAGATCAAGCATTTGAAGATGGTTTAGGCATGTCAAAAACTAAACGAGTTAACAGTATTCTTTGAATTCAATATTCGTACCTTATAAATGTTTGTTTTACGCTCAATGTTCAGTTTTGTCCCACACTTATGTTTGAGACTTACTTCCACAGCGTAGATTTGTGGGACGCCACTGCTGACATCAATTACGTTGCCGCGATTATAACTGTGCGTGTCTTCGTGTAAGGACGTAGTAGATAAAGCTCTACCCTCCTCCTCCTCCAAACTTCATGTAGGCCCCATCCATTTTACTAGCCACAATACACATTGTGGGCCCGGATATTAAGTCACTGGCATCATATGTGAACTGTACATTTTGCCTCTTCTTAGTCTCCTACAATTACAGACATATTCCATTTTCTCAATAAACCCCTTTTCCAATTTAAATATTTCAATTACACAGTAGCTTGCACAGAAATTTTACCTGGGTGAGGAAAGTTACGAAGGGGCGGGCCTCTCACAGTGGCCGATAATAAGGACACACGACCTTGTCAGTTATTTAGCATTTTAATTCTACACCGGAAAGCTAGATGGCAGCACTAGAACTGATGTGCAGTCTTATCAAGAACTGTGAAATACAACTTACGCCCATTATCATGTAATACATACGTATGATATATATGCATACGTATAATAATAGACGGAAGTTTATGTTTTACAATGCTAATATAGCAACAATTTTGAAAAATATCTGGTTACCTAATGATAAACAGATGGAGGAAGAACGCTCAAACTTTGGGTTACTTCCAGATTGTAACTTCTAGACTCATGTTAAACCTGGGGTCCTGTAAACGAGATAGGGGGTGGGGTCCTTAAATTAAAGCTAATACAAATGAATCATTATATAATTCAGATGAGTGTTGAAGGCCCAAACCACACGACTGACCCTGAGGTTTACAGCAACTTAATGTATGACCGGATGCAGATGAGTGTGTCAGTTTAAAAAAGAAAGATAAAAGACATTCGAAAAGTTCAACAATAATATTTTCCTATATTTAACCACCATTCATAAAATTGTGTAAGTTATGAACAGGTACTAAATCTCTTTTCTGAATTTGTGAATGACATTTCAAAATAAATGTATGCAACTTGTGGTAATTTACATATATATATGGAAATCTTTCAATTTATATACTCACAGTAAACCAGATAATTTTGGGGTGGACTTACCTGAAATAAGAAAGAAAACGATATAAGTTTTTAAAAACATGGTTAAATGAATATACTTAATAATCAATGTAATAAAGCTTAATTGTTTTTCAGGTCACAGAGTGATAAAAAAATCTAACAGTAGCAAATGAAACTTTAAAATATTCTGGAAAAATGTATAAACTTAAAACAGACACAAACAAGCAAGCAAAACTAATTGCTTCCACGCAATATAAAAAATATATCAAAATATGCAATCACAATTGTATATTAATACAAGTTTATGCTTCTTTTACAACTTACAACAATGGTTACTTTTTCCAGGAGCTAGTGGGAGCTCGTGAAATTAACATACATATACCGAAACTGATTAATGATGTTGACACTGAATATCCTCTTCCAAATAATTAAATCAGAACTCCATTCATTAAATATTTGGTAAATTTTAATTAAAATAAAATGAAAAAAATTTCAAATCTCACGAATTGACAATATAATTATTGTTATTGTATTAAAGAGTTTAGCGACAAATATTCAAGCAAACCAAAATTTATAGCCTACATTGAATATTGCATCTAATTTTTATAAATTTTGAATGACTCACTGGACAGACAACTTTGTATCATCTGTTTGCTTCGTGTACAAATCTACAGTTTTTCAGTTTTTACCGTTTTGTTTATTATCCCCCCCCCCCCTCACCCTCTCTCTCTCTTTTTTTTTTTTTTAAATAAATGATTATTCTCTATTTTACCGCAGGTAACTCCGTCCGTATTTCGAGTTTTTAGGTCCATAGGTTATCGATATATTAATAAAAAACGCAAAATTAAATCTTCTACAGAAATATGCAGACGATATCGACGGCATTATGCAGACGATAATTTTCTAAAACTTTAATTGAAGAAAATTATTTGTCACTTAACAACATAATAAAATAAAATGTGTTTATATGGCGACCTTCATATATATATATATATTGTAAATCTGTTTACAAACGGGATCAGGAAGTTTTATTCTTCAGATCAGCATTTGTATAGCAAGAACAGAGGTTCTGATGCTTCATTTTAGGAGGAATTAAATATTAATTAAAATAGAATATTTTGAAGAACAGTATTATTTAGAATACTACTGGAATTTACATATTTTAATTCACGAGCAACGTCGAGTATATCTGCTATTTAGTCTACATATAAAGCATAAAGCAACAATTAGCTTAAAACATGTCGGGAAAATCAGGTAAAGATTTATTGCATGTCCCGAATAACATCCAAAGAAAAATGGATAATAAATAACATAGTATCTAATAAGACTTTCTCTGCCCCCAAAATAAATCATTTTCTTATTCTTTATACATTAACTGCGGGTTATATAAATCCCCAATCCAGCGCTATTTTTATACACTGCAATAAAGAGAAATTTATAATTCAAGAGTGAATAATAGGGAAGCCAGCTATTGTCTTTAATATCGAAATAAGTGGTGAGCAGGACTATTTTAGTTTAAAAAAAACCCACTAAATTAAAAATTTATAATGTGAATGATAAATCATACTGAAGTTTCTGAGGCAATCTGTGATGTCTTGTACTTAATATTCATCTTTTACATATTAACGACTTTTGAAATGATGGATTTAGGAATTTTACAGAGATTGGTTATTTCATACAGGAAAAAAAATTGATTTGGGAGTATCATATAACTTTATTTTTCTCAATTTTGCTCTTTATATCCATATGATATATATATCTATTCTATCATTGGATTTTCAATTTTAATATATATATATATATATACATTGTATCGCAAAGTTATATATATTAAATACTTATTAAATATTGCATTTAATTTCCAGTTTTTTATTTATTTATTTATTTTCTATATGGCGGCTTAGTGGCTTTTAAATGACACCAAATTCGTCAAAAATATTCCCTAAAGTAAATCTATATATTAACTGTATCGCAAAGTAATATATTTTAAATACTTATTAAATATTATAATTTAATTTCAGTGTTGAATTTATTTATTATTTATTTGACGACTTAGTGATTTGTAAATGACACCAAATTCGTCAAAAAAATTCCGTAAAAAGTTTAATATCTCAACGGTTTATTCTAGCTCTATAAGAGTCATTGCATTTGGTTACCGAAATCTACATAATACAAGCATTTAATCAATATAATAAGACACATTCATATAATATTTTAGGCTATTTAGAAATAATTCCAATTAAATTAAAATTCGAATGATTCGAGTTCTGATCACTGAGAATTACTAAAAATTAAATCTTGTTTTAGTTTTTCACATAATATATCTATACACACAAAATTTGCATTTCATTTTTGAGTTATTTATTGCGAGGAGATTTTTTTTTATCCACTGACATGTACATATACACAGATAGATATCTTTCCAAAAGTGTTTGAAAACAGGAACGAAATAACATTTCGTCAGGAGGTCGTGAAACATGCTTATCCGTCAAAAACTCGCATTCAAAATATTTCGGAAATACAATAATACAATAGAATGAGAAAGTAAAATTAAATAAAAAAAACCTCTTGACCTTTAAACTGTAAAAAAAAAAAAAAAAAAAAATGTGTTAGAAATAATTTTAAAAAGAGAATTTGAAATCCCACCTGCTATTCTCCATCTACATTGATAACTGTTTTATAAAAAGGTCAACTAAGTAAAAACGTTGCGTATAATTTCCGGTAAACTTAATATCACATATTATCCCCGCTTGTTTCAGTAGCAGTCGTCCAAGCATTATTTCTAGGACATCTGTGGCAACGTATTACCTTTCGTCTGCCGCAAACAGGTGTTGGTGAAGGAATATCCCTGGAGGTCTCTGGCGTCGTAAGACCGCTATTAAGGAAATATTGTCCTAGCATTAAAACGGAGCCTGACACATATAAAGCATGATTTCCATTCTTGTTGTATTACTTATATTCGCGCAGGTCAGCATTTGGGTCGCCATTTTGAGTCCTCGCCTTTTCGGAACAAATACGCTGAGTGGGCAGTCCCCCCCCCCCCTCCTCTTTTTTTGAGGAGGGGGGGGGGGTTTGTTTGATAAAATATTTTTGATTTTTGAGTGAAAATTGAAATAAACGAAAGTGAAACTAAATAAAACAAGACAAAACAGAAGAAGCTGATATAGGCAGCACATGACTTTCCTTTTACCTACAAAGCAATGAGCACAATGTTTTTGGCATTGAATTAGCTAGCGTTACTTGAATGATCGCGTTAATTGAAATTGGGCGCTTTTGGTAACTTGTGAGTCGTCCAAACAGAATGACTCACGTGCAAAATCCTCATCAAAATGCAACTACTACAAAAGTATCTTCTCTCATGAATGGACCGAGCTGGAGCCACGAGAATGATGTTAGCATAAGGAAAGTAAACATATTGGATGATACTTGCTATCTTTCGAATTTTATTTAATGTTTTTGTTAAATTTATTTGAAAAACTAATATTTGGTTAACTGCTCTTGCTAACGTTCTAAAGTTTATGCCATTCATTTTCTATTGAAAAATCATGTACAACATTATTATTTATTTATCATTATTGAAGATCCTGATTTTTATATGATTTTTTTTCTAAAATTCATTCGAAAATTGGGGTCTGGAGAGGGGGGCTTCCGAACATTCGATTGCGTCCAGTATCCACTGATTATAAAAATCGCACCAAATTATTTTTAAAACGCTTAATTTGTTCTTTAGATATCGCGATCACAGAATCACGGACACATACACTAACATACATACACAAACATAGACATAACCTCAAAAACATTCGATTCTAGCTCTATGATGTTTGAAACCGGCTCTTCCACCGAAGTCGAATTTTCGACCTCGAGACAATACTTTCCCTATACATTATACTATGTATATAGGGAAAGTAAAAATGGCGGACAAGAAGACTATTTTGCTCTTGGTGGAACACAATACTTAGTTCTATTACAGGCCGAAGTCAGATTTTTCTGAAAGGAAATTGCTTGTACTCTGCACACGATGGAAATTTGAATTTCTGGCGAAAAAAAACAATTTGTATTCTATTCTCAGTGGAATGTACATGTTTGAATGAGATTCGCTGTTTCGCTGGTGATTTTCAAAGCGATTCTGTTTCTTAACGATAAAAGTCGCATTTTTCCCGGCAGATGTCGCAACGATTGAATAGTTTCATAGAACGCAGACGAATAAATACATAATTTTCATAGGAAGGCAAAAATTCTTAAATTCTGGTATAGAATAAATGCATGGGAGTTTAGCTTTAGTGGTATATAAGGTTTAATTGCCATGCGAGTTGGTGTCAGAGAATTTCATTTCAAAATACAAGTATGTTTTATTATGTTAGAAGAAAGAAATCTGATGTAGGCCACATATGCCTTTCCCTATACACCCGAATTCATTTTTTCTTTCCTAATTCACTAAATTGAATTTAACTGCACGAATACTATTTTGAAATTATATCAATTTTTCAGTTTTAATGCATATCATTTCAATACGTCACCAGCTCCTCAAAATATCAAAAAACGTAAATGTCTCAATAACGGCCATTCTACGGTAATTTAGTTGGTCTTATTCGTATTGTCGTCAAACATTACGCATAAAACTAACATTTAAGTAACATATGTGAGCATGTATAGTTTGTTTTTATTTTTGTGAGCCATTTCGCAAAATAGAATGGTTCTATTTTCGCTATTGGTACCCAAATCTAATCATACCAAGGTAACTCACCCACCTTCCAAATGTTATGGTATTTTATCGAATAGTTTTTGAAATAGAGTGGATCGCCTAGACACACAGACGTCAAGCTAAAAATGGCGTAATGATCATTTGACATCATGTGACATGATCATGTGACATCACCACCAGTAAATCTACTTTACAATCGCCCCTACGTTGGACGGAAAGATAGCTTTTTCATTCCATGTCAGAACACGTTTTTCTTGCTGTTCAAAGTTTCTACTATCACAATTACATATTTTTTGAGAAGAATACAATGATTATAAATTGTTGTAATGACAATATGCGGTACACTTTCTCAATATACTTTTCTTGAAGGCGTACATTCATGCTTTTTATCGTATCTGATACGATGTCATTACTAGATCCATTACAACATCAGTGTTTATAATGTCCAACATGGAGACATAAACAACCGTGACGTCACATTACGGCATACATGCAATGGTTACTTCGTGTTTTAAGAGAACTCGAAACGTGTAATATATGTTGAAAACTCGTGCTTCCATTTCCGACACGATTCCAATACTTTCCCTATATACCATGCATTGTAGGAAAAGTATACATTACTAATTATATAAAATAATGGTATAAAAAACTTAAATGCAATTTTTTGATAAGCATGATATTAAAAGAGTGTGTTTTTCAATCAGAATTCTAACGAGAAAACTAGATCTAAATTTGTGCGTGTAACTCACACAAACACGCCCCACTTCACATTATATAAAAATTTAGAATTGATAAAGACAAAAAAAAAAAAATTAAAATAAATAAATAAATACCAATAATAAATAAAACTGAAAAGAGAGTTAAAAAGGCGAAACAAAGTCGATAACGGTGGATTGATCCAAAATGGAACTTCAGTTCGAATCGAGAAATTTTCATCATATATTCGAAACAAATCCGAGAACAGAGGGAGGATGGAATCAAAGACATACATACAAAAAAAAAAAAAAAACAGAATAAATGAGAGACAAAAGAAATGCAAAGAACAAAAGACGATAAACAGCTACCAGAAGGGGGTTGTAACGCTGCAACAAGAAATGACATCTGTGTTAGAAGAAATCTCAGGGGTTATAAAGGTGAAGAAGACTGCAGGGATCAAAGAAAGAAGAAAAAAAAAGACAGGAAAACGAGAGGAATAATCAACTGTTCATTTACCGTATTTGGTACAAGTTGCAGAAATTGTATTTATTTTTTTTTTCTTTCCCCCGCCTTCCACCTGGCTTTTATTCTATCACGACCTTCGATAACAGGAACAAGGTGCATGCTGGGAATGGGGAACGTATATAAATTTCTTCTGAAATTAAGTGATACAGTTAAATCCGTGACGAAGCGTTAAAGTCATGTAATATTCCCTAATATTCCCTGACACATGCAAACCCCGCCCCTCTCTCGATTAAAATTGTAATTATTATATGGCCCTCTAACGCAACATAATTATATACTAGCCCTAATTAAAAGCAATTAATTTACGTACCCATCCCAGAATAATAGGCACCTGCCCCTCTAAACGCAAAGCTCACTATATTTTAAATCATCAAGAGTATTAAAAATATTCCCAAAAAGCGACAGGGAGGATAAAAGAAATTAAATAGTTTTACAAGATACTGAATTATCGCCAATTCAGCGGTATTTGACCAAAGTCGCCACACTTGTCGCCAAGTACGACAGACATTTTACGCCCAAGAATAGCACAACCATAAGCCTTCGGGTTGGTCGTGTGGTCTGGGCTTTCTACCCAAGAATAGCAAGGGTGTATGTGGGTGAGAGAAAACTGCAAAAGGAAACTCGCATCGTTTGATAGGACTCGCATCGCTAAATAGAATTTTGAATATAAACTATTCAAAATTTAAGATATGCACAGTGTTATTTTCTATAGAAAACCATAATTCTTAGAACAATGGTAATCAATACAAAAAACCTAATTCATTATTGATGTAAAAGGTATTAAAATAGTATTCATTAACAGTAATCAGCTGAATGTATCAAATTAATCGATTTGAACGAGCAGTTGCCAACTTATAATATATATATATATATATATATATATATATATAAATTAGTAAATCCAAAGTTAGAATGTATGTAGTAACTCATAATACACTATTCCAAAATTTTACAAAATACAAAGAAATAAAAGAAATTAAGACATAAAGAGGAAATAATAAAGCGTAATGCAGGTCATATATATATATATATATATATATATATATATATTAATATATAAGAACTGGCAAACGAAACCTCATAACAGGCACAAGGATCGGATCCAATAAAATAGCAAATGCATTATCAACTAACTCACAAACAAGGATTGTATTCTCAAAACACTGATGCATTTGCAATTCTCTCGTATCATGTAACATTGCTCTTTAACAATTAGAATTATACTCATGCTGAAAAGACTAGAAAATCCTTGATAACTTGTGAGAATTTTGACCAATTAATTTCTCAAAAATAAATTTCTTGAATTTTCCCAATGTCGCCAAATTAGTAGAAATGAGCCAAATTTGTCCAGTCGACTTCCCCCCCCCCTTTTTTTTTTGCGTGAAGAGTATTAATAAAGGATGAAAAAGAGGTATTTAAGAATTGAAATAATATTTTTAATTTGTGTGTGTGAATTTATCTAAACATGTAAAAATAAAAGAACCTTTTTTTAGAAACTGGATTTATCGAGACATTCGATTTACCTGTTTTCGAATTAACAATATTCCACCGTATAACGTTCCCTCCCTGATGAAAAAACGTATTTAACGGTCTAAAGTGATTAATTCAGAAAGTACGCTACTACAACGGCGGAATAACAAAACATGCAGACGATAAAACTGAAATATGACAGAAAAATGTTTAAAAGCAGAAAGTAGGGAGTAATGAAAAGGAGGTGGAGGTAGGAAAGAAAGCACGTGATCTGATTTCGCAATTCCGCCTTTATTAAGGGCCCTCATGCGTACATCAAGTGTGATTGGAAAATAAGGCATAATAGGTGTGCGATTAGCTTAAAGAGCGGTCGTCTCAATTTGGGAACGTGATTCCAATGTACGCCCAGCAGGCTGTTACTGGGAACAGACCAGAGCCGGTTGGTTCATTGCCCGTTGGGGATTCAATTAAGATTCAAGTAAATGAGAGTTTTTACCCTCGATTCGTGTTTTTTCGTCGTTTAACACTGTTATGACCATGGCAGCATATATTTACTCTACTTTTACAGTTTTTAAAGACCTGGAAATAATAAAGTACTTGTAAAGCAATCGCTCATTTTATAATAGCGATAGAACTCAGATAAGGGTCCCTAAGTTCTAAAGCACCCCCCCCCCCCCCTAAATCTTAATCCAGCAATGATTTTTACAAGTCTGACAGTAGTATGGAAGAACACAATGTTAATATTTTCGTTTTTAATTTAATGGTGGATAGCCACTAACTCCTCTTGGAGCCCTGTAAGTCTAAAATACATTTTAACTGTTTTAGTATGTTTGAATTTTATTATTTCCGTTAATATAGAGTAAAACAATTTAAAAATATATAATAATTTCAAATTGAAACACTTATTGAGAAATTTGGGGAGCCCCCATCAGAAAGGGAGATCTTAGCGGATCGCTTAATTCGCTTATCGGTAAATCCACCCCTGTGGGTACAGCGGAGATCCTACACAGCCGGAGATTCGTGGTTCAATTCCCAGCTCAGACAAGCGTTTTTTAACAACCGCTGATGTAGAGCATATATGCATATACGGTTCACTGTATTAAAAAATCTGATGAGGGCAGCACATGACTTTCCTTATATAATGCAATGAATTTACTACTTTTACAGCAAAAATAAATAGGTTATTCTTATAGTAGATACTTGAATTCTTTTCAAAATATTGAATTTTCGTTAATTAATCGTCATTTTCATCGATTTAGGGTCATTTTTATTCATTTGGCGAGATTTTCGTTAATTTGGCAACATTTAAAAAGTCGCCAAGTTGGCGATATTCCGCCAAATTCGTCGCCAAAATCTCGCCAGGCGTTATGGACGGAGAAATAAGTTATTCTTATAGCAGATAAATGACTATTGGCCTTAAATACAAATGTATTACTCAAAGTATCTTTTCTCATGAGTGGAACGAGCTAGACCCATGAGAATGATGTCACCCAATTTATCGCATGATATTACATATGAAAAGTGAACATGTTTCTCAACAGTTAATATATTTTTTTTAATTTATAGGATTTTTTTATAAATTAATTTGAAAATTGTGCAATATCTCGAGAACGGTTCATGCTAGCGTTCTAAAGTTTATGTCAATCGTTTTCTAAGGAAACATTACATAAGAAATGTCTATTTACGTAACTTTATTAAAGGTTTTGATTTTTTGATGATTTTTTCAAAATTTCACTCGAAAATTTAGGGGTTCTGAACATTCGATTGCGTTTAAAAACAATAGGCTTCCAGTATTCACGGACTGTGATTTTTGTACCAAATTTCATTCGAATCGCTTCATTCGTTCGTGAGATATTGTCTCCACAGTCTCACTGACACACACACACACAGGGATGCTTGAAACGTGCTCTCCCGTCGAAAACTCGAATTCGAATTTTCGACCCCGTCACAATACTTTCCTTATACATTATGTATATAAGGAAAGTAATGGCATCCTTTACTATGGAATATCACGTTAAAGAACCTTATTTGGAGTTGCCAAACATATATCTATCTCTTTTATCAGATATTTGTTAAGAACACGACGGATCACAGTTAGGCATCGAAAATTTAACTTTTTCGGTCACGTCAAAGAATTAATGTCTCGGATTCACATAATTTCCTTAAAAGAACACCAATGGATAGAGGTATAATGAACGATTTACGTGCTAAAGCATGGCAAATGCGCGTATGTGGCAGAGGCGAAAATAAATGGAAAGTTTAAGCCGCGCAGACGATACGTCGCAGACGATAACGCATTCCGAGATGAACAATCGAAAAGGCTGGATTTAGACAGTTCCAAAACTGGAAAACATTCTCTAGTATAATCTGCGACTCCCGAGTTCTTTCGAATATTTTCGCGATCATGGAGCGCCCGTAAAATCTAGATTCGAAATTAGAAATTTTGGAAACGTGGAGTTGTCGTTTGAAACAGGAGCGGCTGGAGCAAATCTTTCACTCCGGGATTGGAGAGTAATCCATTATATTTTGAGGCTAAGACAGTCGTGATTTTGATTATGTCCATTGCTCGCTTTGTTAAAATGGTGTTCTCGTAAAAGCCTATTGGTTTTTAAACCATGTTTAAACCAATTATTTACCCAAACTATTATTTTGGTTATTTACCCAAACTATTACTATGGTTTTTCAGTTAAAAAGAAATAACACGGTTATTTTTTTTTCAACCCTGAAATTCACATTTCTAATGATTGAAACTCTGTGATAATATTTTTGATCACTAAAGAACCGATTTGTGTGAAAATCACTCAAAATCGTGCGTCTACATAAAATAACTAAAAATGCAGTTCGAATTTAAAAAAAAAAAAATCTGATGAGGACAGCACATGACTTTCCTTATATAATGCAATGAATTTACTACTTTTACAGCAAAAATAAATAGGTTATTCTTATAGTAGATACTATATTCTTTCCAAAATATTGAATTTTCGTTAATTAATCGTCATTTTCATCGATTTAGGGTCATTTTTATTCATTTGGCGAGATTTTCGTTAATTTGGCAACATTTAAAAAGTCGCCAAGTTGACGATATTCCGCCAAATTCGTCGCCAAAATCTCGCCAAGCGTTATGGACGAAGAAATAAGTTATTCTTATAGCAGATAAATGACTATTGGCGTTCAAATACAAAAGTATTACTCAAAGTATCTTTTTTCATGAATGGAACGAACTAGATCCACGAGAAGGATGTCACTCAATTTATCGCATGGTATTACATATGAAATGTGAACATGTTTCTCAATAGGAAATATTTTTTTTTATTTTATATGACTTTTTGATAATTTTTTAAAAAAATGTGCAATATCTCGAGAACGGTTCATGTTAGCGTTCTAAAATTTATGCCAATCATTTTCTAATGAAAAATTACATAGGAAATGTCTATTTCCGTAACTTTATTAGCGGTTTTGATTTTTTGACGATTTTTTCAAACGTTTACTCGAAAATTTAGGGGGGGGGGGGGGGTTCTGAACATTCGATTGCGTATAAAAACAATAGGCTTCCAGTGTTGATTGTGACTTTTGTACCAAATTTCGTTCGAATCGGTCCATTCGTTCGTCAGTTATCGTCTCCACAGACGCACTGACACACACACACACACACTTTTAAACACACACACACATACTTTTACACACACACACACACATCACTTCAAAAATGTTCGATTAGTGATCAGGGATGCTTGAAACGTGCTCTCCCGTCGAAAACTCGAATTCGAATTTTCGACCCCGTCACAATACTTTCCTTATACATTATGTATATAAGGAAAGTAAAAAAAAAAATCTCGCCGAAGTCTGTTATACTGAAAGTTCAGCTAGTCCAATACTGGATTTCGCGACTGTCCTTAGCTTATATTTTCTGCTACAGATAACACACACACAAAAGCATCTCCTTATATTATGTAAGATATAAAAAGACAAACGAGTGGCGCCTCCATTACACATATTTTTATTCGAAAATGATATACAGTTCAAAATTTTTGAAAAATCTAATAGCCAAACGGATGTTGTTCAAAACTGAAAATTAATAAACAATATTTTTCCAGCATGAGCAAAAACAGGTCAATTTGAAAAGTTGTTTGCGAAAAAGTTCTAGACAAATGGCAAAATCTCTCTTTACTTGAAAACGTCAATAACCCGAGTGATTTTCGAATGTCATTTCATTTTCAGGCTATTATATGGATGGAAGGTAAACGTTTCGCATTCTTATTGGCTATTCACGAACTGAGTTCTTATTGGCTGTACCTCAAATCGTTTTATTACAGAGAGCCTTTTTATAAAAGATTAAATTGGAAGCTAAAATGCAGAATAAATAACATCCACGACGATTTCACGGAAATTTCTTTTATTTATTTATTTATTTTTTTAACTGATACGGGTCTGCAGTAGAGGAAATCACAGAATTGAAATAGATAGAATAGTTTATTTTAATGGAATTTAGTGCTGGAATATTATGTGGGAAAGTCTATAAGTGATTTTTGTCAAAAGCGGAATTGGAAAATTGAGCTGTGTGACTCTTTTATCACATTTTTATTTTTCTTATAGTGTTTCTTGGAAAGTCTTTAAAACAATTTCGAAATAAAACGTCCCCGAGTATACACGTTAGGTCAATCTACAGTAAAAGTGACTACGGTCGATCGAATAGAAGTGATTACAGCGCCTTCGGCGGAAAATCGAAGAAGTTAGAAACACGAACTCGGCAACCAAGCGAGATAGAAAAAAAATCGTCCTATGGAGCCAAAATGGTTTTGCTGAATACCATCTTTCTTTGTGGGTGATTTGTCTTCTTTAGATGTTCGTAAGTCTTTCCGAGTGGTTAGTGGTAGGGGGAAGGAGGGTACGGTCACTGTGCATACCTCCTCAACTGAGTTCCGGTCTAAATTGGGTGGCATTTCCGTGCGGAATCCCCGAACGTTAACCAATGAAATATTGTACTCCTGTACATAATGCTTATTTGCGTAGCTGGTAGCTACTTGCATTATTGCTTAGTAACTAGTGGACCTTTTTCTTAAATGTCAGTATCTGTAAATCCTTGGCCACGAAATTTTCCCGAAATTTCGCGATTTATCCCGTATTTGTTCGGCGAATTTTACCTTTTTTTTCTCCGCGATAAAATTGCTACCCTAATTATAAAGAGATCTAACGTATACACCTCATTCCATTTCATTTGGAACATATTTGGGGGCGAAAGGATTATTTTACGAATTCTGTATATTATGCACTGTAGGGATGTAAGAACAGAAAATCCAGGTCAACAAACACAAAATAATTTCAGCAGCATCAATCGTTACCGCCAGCAACATCTCGCTACAGGGAAAAACACGGAAACAGTAATTTGTTCCAAAGAAGAAATTGGGAAAATAGAACTCTGCTCTCCTTAATCTCAAACCAGACTTTATCGCCCCCCGAAAATCCGAGATGTTGCCGGGGCGGAGATGCCAGGCGGCGTAGGCGGCCAAAGTAACTGCAAAGTCGTTCGAAATTTGGTGCCATGATTGCGGATTGGGGGGGGGGGGGGGGGGACAAAGTTGATGACTTCGAGATTTGTAACTTTCATTTCGCAATAGAACAGGGGATTTGGATGAAAAGTTGAAATATAATTTGGCATGGGAGCTGTAAAACCGGGATTTAAAGGTCTGCATGCAAGATATTAAATTAGAGACCATATTCAGGGGATTTTTTCGTGTAAATAAGATAATGGAACGATACCGTTTATTCAACAGATTGTCAAATAATACGGAAAATGTATGTTATATCTTAAAATTTCAAAATAGACCGATATATCAGGGAAATTCTAAATAATGTTTGAAAGATAAATCGCTAATTCCTCACATTTCGTTGATGTCGATGAAATTTTTCATATAATGGGAGTTATTTTAGGAAATATTCTGATATTCTATCCATGACCGTTCATACAAATTGTGGGCCCCTTACAAACGTTTATCGCGCCTCTCCCCCTCCATATGTAATATTCCCCGTGAATGTCTTCCCCCTCGCTAAAAAAAAATCGTATATATTCTAATAAGAGTTCTACTAAGATATATACGGGAAAAAAATTAAGAGGGGGGGGGGCTGGTTTCCTTGCCCCTTTACTCGAATCATATCCCCTCCCATTAGTGGCCTTGTGGCCGTTTACAACTCGAGAACGGCTCAACCGTTTTACACTTTTTTTTTTGCTAAAGCTTAATTAGTATTGTATTTATTGTTAAATCTTTCAGACTTTATAACTAATTAAAAGGTGATAAACTATTTCAATTACTAACTAGATATAATAGAAATCTATTTATTTATATATATTAAAGCGCAATCTGAAGATTAATTTTGTAGTTTAGAAAAACTTCAACAAAATAATAAAAATATAAGGCAAAACACCAAACGCATGGTCATGGAGAGGGTGGAAACAAAATAACAATGTAAAATAACATTGTTATTTTACATTGTAACTAGTCACTTGATATATAAAAACTAGTAACTTTACAGTCTTTATATTCACCGTCATTTGACGGGTTTTCCCACTGAGCTTTAAAATTCTCCATACTTAATAGAAAAGAGACAGATTATCACATTTTCATTATTGTGTAAAAACAGCTTTTAAAAACTAATGCCCAAATTTTGGCTCTAGTCATCCGGGTGACCGCATTATAAAATATATATATTTGTCCCAAATCCTTATCTGTAACCGCAATGCTCTACGATCCTTAAAAGAACTCTACATTCCCATAATATACTTAATACCACAGCTTTTTAATCCTTTTAACTGATGAGAAAAAAGAAAAAATGAACCATAATTTTCTCCTACCCTGAGAAAAAGATATTTAATCACATCCAGATTACAATATAATCCAAACCAAGATTACTGCAAAATAGTGTGAAAATATCTAGATGAGAAATTCATATTAATATGCCGGATTTCGCCTGAAGCGATCGAAGTAGAAGCTGCAGGTCCTTAGAAAAACTTTCTTTGAAACTGAATGGTATTATTCATATTACTCTAATTTATTATACACATAAAAATAAAAACTCTATAAATGAAATATAGCATCTAATCAATAACATCTTTTGTGGAATATGTCCCTTTTAGCAACTCTATACAAAATTATTCATTTAAAAAATAACCTTCACAAATTTCTAGTAAAGAAAATACTCTTATAATAAAATCATATTTTCTAAAGAACCCCTCTCCATAAAATTAAAATATATAATGTAGACAACCCCTATACTATCAATTCATGCCTTCTTTATCGTTCTTTATGTACATTAAGCTTTATCACACAAAAAAGACACAGCAATCGCAACGGCAAAACCAAGGAGGCAACAGTCCTTTGCTGGTTGGTCACTCTGTCCTTCAATCCTGAAGAAGTCTATTTTCAGCCTCCGAAACTCATTAATACGTTACAATTTGCTATATACTGTATTTTAACGAAGTTTTAGCCAACAGTTATTTTTGCAAGTGTGATTAAATTTAAAAGTGTTCAAGAGGTCAGGAAACGCATTTTTTAGTCAAAAATTTTAACTCGAACATCTTCGGGAAAAGTTCTGTATACAATAGAGTGAAAAAAAATAACAAAAATGAAATAAAATTGCGCATTGAGCCAATATCGTTAACAATGCATAGTTCTAAATATCGCATTAACATTTCAATTTAAATATTATCTAGCCAAAATTTTATTATGAAGAGTTTGAAGTTTTTCTAATTACAAAGAAAGGCCCTGCACAGTTAGTTCATCAGGTCCCGGAATTTGTCGGAAATGGAAGAAATTATGGGTTTCAATTTAAAAGCGAAATTGCACAAATAAATTACCGGTCAAAGTATGTTGGAAAACCTTCCAAGATATAAATACCCCCCAAGAATTTTAATCGTCAAATTCTGAAAAGTTAATGGATTCCATTAAATTTCGGAAAATTCGTTTAGACATTTCCCAATGAGGTATTGAAATGCCACGTGTCAAATAAATTATCAACAGCATACGAAAATTTCGGAGCAGTATAGCTTGCGGCTGCGCTGTTAAATGCGCTGCATAATCAGCAGCAATACACAGGAGCAGATGTAAATAGCGGTAATTATTCAATAATGGCGGTGTAATATATTTATTCATAGCTTAATGCCTGCATTCAAATAATTAGTGATTACTTGTTGAATTACTTCCCCAAACCTGAAATATTAATGTTCAAATTTTAAATTAATTATGAAATAAAATACGATGTACAATAATAGAATTTAAAATATAGATTTGTTTGACTTTGAAATTAATTCAAAAGTGCAAATGAGAATCGAAATGAATATCTACCAATTTATGCAAAATAATAGATTCTATAAAAAAAAAAGTGTGGCTTTCTGCGAAAATGTGTGACATATGACTTTCTCGGAAAAGAAACATTTCGATATTTTCACACAACGAAAATTAAGGGTTTCTTATGACTCAATTTTGCTGGAAATCATTATATAACTCCAATATCTCCAGAACGCCTCGTAATTGCTCTTAAAAAATTTTCAATTCACTTCTGTTAGTACTTCCACAGCATCTACTCATTTCATAACAACATAATAAAGTTCCGTTTATACGTTTTCTATCCGTCAGTCGCAAAACATTCCTACCCATTAACATTCATTTCGATTACACGCTTCTTTTTTCACCGGTCTCTTGAAAAACGTGTAAACGGTGCTTTACAGCAGTTATAATTCATTCATTTTTCACTTTTTCATTAAGGATTAAAAAAAGTGCAACATCTTAAAAACGGTTCATATACGCGTCCTTTATATTATGCCATTCACTTCAAAATAAAATATGTCACATGAAATATTTGTGTAAGAATTTTTAGCATAATTATATTTTGATGGGTTTTTTTTTTTTTCCAATTTAAAAGAAAAAAAAAGTATTTAGGTCTTTTAAGTTGATACAATCATACCAAATTTCGTTGATACAATCATACCAAATTCGCTCACCAACATATATATAATTTTTTAAATTGAAACCGCAGGCTATCATAGTTTTCAGTTAAAAAGTTGTTCATTGTAGTTTTAAAATAATTTCCAATCAAGTCAATAATTGGAACATGGAGTTTTCTATTCCAATCTGTCTCAAGTACTGCATTTGATAGCATTAAGTTCTGTATTCTAGGCTGACTTATTTGGTAAAAAATGTAAATGTCGCTCCATTGCAAACTGTTATTCCCTTTAGTCATAATAAATGAATTATAGATGTAAATGATACAATAAAGTAAATAAAGATGTAAATGATGCAGTAAAATAAAATCCTGCATGTAAAAATGCAAAACTGAAAAAATTAACCAACTAAATCATGCTTTCAAAATATTTGCACTTTAACATTGTTTAAAAATGTTCTAAACTAGTAATAATAATAATTCATAATTTCACAGAAAACTTTACATTTAAAAAAAATGCAAATTTAACTCAAGAAAGAATGCCCTGTAACTTATAACCCTATAATATCGCTGAACATATCGCCTTTCATACTGTGTCGCCAAAATATCTAATAAATTTATGAGACACTAAATTTTTGTGACATAACAACATTGTAAAAATGACGTCTAGAAAAAGAAACTATTATTCTTCCAGAGCTATTAAATATTCCTTTAGCTATATAGTGTTGCCATTCAAGTTTCAACTAATTCGAAGTTGTTTTCTTCACAGATAGGGCGTCAAAGTATCGTCTGCTTTTACTTCCCCGATAAATAAAGGAATAAAAAAGAAACTTTGATGTCTGGTTTGGGATCGGAAATAAATAATAAAAACTGGGAAAAGGCGAAAGCATTTTCATTATTCAAGACCGTGGATTTCTTTTCTCTGTTTTCTTCCTTTGCTGGCAATTGTAGGCAGAGTGACGAAGATAGCGACTCCTAGTGTGTCCCATAAATATTTCAATTCATGCAGGTGCTATTCGTAAATCAATTTGTTTTGTTTCATAAATTATAAGCGAAGTGTTATTGTTCTAATTTTATTGCCATTTTCTTTCCTTCCATAGATAATTCTCGATACTGAAATATCTTTTGTGATGCACTTGTTTCGTAAATATTCTATTTGTACATTTAAAATATTCAAGGAATGAATTGTTGATAGAAGAACAACATGCGGGGTTCCTAAGAAAGTCCTTAAGTACCCTAATTACTTTGTAAAGAAAGGTCCATGACTGTACATTAGGTTTATATACAGAAAAGTAACCCTTTCGAATAGAAGTGAATGCAGTGTCCCTAGCGGAAATTTAAATAGTTAGGATAGCAAACTTGGCAACCAAGCGAGATAGATGAAAAAAGCCTATTACGAAGTTGTAGCTCATAGCATAATTAGTAGACATCGGCACTAGAAATGACCGAAATGCAGTAAATATTTGTCAAAAAGTTGCATCATCAAGGTAATACTTGCAATGCATGTCAAAGTACGGGATAATATTCTTTCTCGAATTTAAATGTGCATTATTGTTGACGGAGTTCGTTATCCTAAACTTTTAAATTCTCTGCTAGTGGTGCTGCAATCACTGTCAATTCAATTTAAATTTTAAGACATCTATTTTTGTAGTATTTTTGGATTACGTCAGAACTAAAAACCTGACTAGGAACTTCGTGCAACTTAATTTCGCAATTACTGTCCATTTATACATTATGATCAATTTGATAAACTAATTCTGGAAAAAAGGTAGAGGTCAAAGTTTCGACAGTTTGGCATATATTAGACAGTTCAAGCAAATTGAAGATAACACATTTTTTAACAATTCACAATGAATATAAATTCCGCTTGTGACGATAAAAATTCGTGTACTTCCTTGAAGTAGACATAAGAAAATTGTGAGGGGGAAGGGGTATATTTGTTTCAAGTGCCTTATAAGCTCTCTTTATCAGGTCAGTATAGTACTGATGAAAAGACCAAAGACAAATGCCAGCTGTTGTATTTTATCCTTCCACAAGTACATACTGTTACATCACCATAACACTCTTGAAACATATGTCCTCACCAATTATATTGTGTTATCAAGGAAATACAAGAATTTGTTAGTTCTCGCCACCAAAGACGTATTTCATTCCACTGCTGATGTGCACCTTAACAATCGATTCTGCGCTCGTCTTCGCAGATTGTCAGATATTATGATATATATGTTCAAGCCATGGAAGTTACAAATGCCAACAGAAACGCATTTTGGCATTGAAGAGTGTAATTCGCCAGATTGTCTCTTGCAAGCGTTCATGTAATGCGTCTACTGTAATCAGAAATTCTGTGGGCACGCTGATCTTAATTATCTTTTACCAAAAGACACCCAAACCAAATGTTTCTTCGAACACGCTAAATGAAACTTATAATGCAATGACTTTCGATATGTCTGACGATGGCAGATATTTTTTGCAAATAAACTACAACTTTCATGCAACGGAAATGATCACCTGCTCGAAGTCTCATGGGAAGTGCCAAAATGAAAAATTTGAAGTGTCCACTCAACTTTCTTACGCATACTTTCACGCAAGTTTCGTGCAATTGATAATTGAATGCGCAACTCATGGAGGTAAAAGTAAGGAGTTAAAACTTCATATTAAGAAAACGCCGATATCGTTTGAGACAATAATTCAGGTGGCGCTGGGATAATATACGTAGTCCTGCACTGTATGCATTTCTATGGTGAAAGACCAAAAATATTTATTTAAACTGTCAATTTTGTGAAAATAAATTATCAGCGCAATGCAAGGTAGAACTGAAGCAATAAAGAATATTCCTACGCATTCAAAATTATTTTACCTCTCTATTTAATTTTATCTCCATATATTCTGTATTCTATCCTATAACTATGAAAAAATACTGGTTAATTATACTCATTGGGGAACCCTTAATTTAAAAATAATCAAAAATACGCATTCTAAATACTGCGCCATTCTGTTGTGCCAACTAATAATAGCAACTACTTTTCTAACATTAGCGACACCTAGATATAATTCTCAAAGCATTATGGCATTTTCAAGCGTTTCATCCAGAGGAGTTTTATCTCCTTTTTATTTTCCTTATATACATAATGTATAAGGAAAGTATTGTGACGGGGTCGAAAATTCGAATTTGAGTTCTCGGCGGGAGAGCACGTTTTAAGCATCCCTGATTACGAATCGAACATTTTGAAGTGATGTCTGTGTGTTGTGTGTCAGTGAGTCTGTGGAGACGATATCTCACGAACGAATGGAGCGATTCGAATGAAATTTGGTACAAAAATCACAATTCATGAATACTGGAAGATTATTTTTTTAAAATACAATCGAATGTTCAGAACCCTCCTACATTTTCAAGTGAAATTTTGAAAAAATCATCAAAAAATCAAAACCGTTAATAAAATTACGCAAATAGACATTTCTTATGTAATTTTTCCTTAGAAAACGATTGACATAAATTTTAGAACGCTAGCATGAACCGTTCTCGAGATATCGTACATTTTTCAAATAAATTCATCAAAAAGTCTCATAAATTAAAAAAAATATATTAACTGTTAAGAAACATGTTCACGTGTCATATGTAATATCATGCGATACATTGGGTGACACCATTCACGTGGATCTAACTCGTTCCATTCACGAGAAAAGATACTTTTAGTAATACTTTTGTATTTAAACGCCAATAGTCATTTATCTGCTGTAAGAATAACTTATTTCTCCGTCCGTAACGCTGGGCGAGATTTTGGCGACGAATTTAGCGGAATGTCGCCAACTTGGCGACATTTTTAGATGTTGTCAAATTAACGAAAATCTCGCCAAATGGATAAAAATGACGCTAAATCAATGAAAATGACGCCTAATTCAAGAAAATTCAATATCTTTGAAAGAATATAAGTATCTACTATAAAAATAACATTTTTTTAACTGTAAAAGTAGTAAATTCATTGTATTATATAAGGAAAGTCATGTGTTGCTCACATCAGATTTTTTCTAACTCAATGGGGCAACTATCTACACTACAAGGAAAGATTTAAAGGGACAAAACTTTATTAGGAGAATTTGTACATTTCTTTCTACTTTCCTCGCGATAAGCTAGAGGAAGGTATGATATGATTGGGGCTTGTATCATTTGAACAGTAGATAAAGCAAACTTTTTATTTTAACCGATGTAGCCCAAAAGTATGATGATCGTGATTTAATCATAAGTCGAGTTTTTACCGTGAATAAAATACATCGGTGGAATTCTTTGAAACCATAAATATTGCTTAGCTATAAAACAACATTTTTCCAAAATCCTCGTAATTTCAAAACCCCTGAAGCAATTTGGACCCAATATGGGTCCAAATATACTGCGTATATCGTATAGATGTCAATGAAGAAAATAATTTTATTTTAAATGTTATAAAATGTGCACTTATTTTGCGTGGAAAGTATAGTGACTGCCCCGATTATTCTGTAGCCCTCGCGTTAAATTTGATTTCATTTCAAAACATAACAATCCAAGTAACTCCTTTAATAAAACTATTAAAAAGTCCTTACTGTTTGCATTTTTTAAAAGCAAACATTTTTAATGACGCAATTCACATCTGAGAACGTACAAAAATTTTGCATAAAAAGTGCGTAGAAGCAAGCCCCCCTGGGAGTGGAATCTAAATGCACTTTCAAGTTGATCTTTTGAAATTCTATTTGCAAGTACATTCCGCATTAACATTCCATTCCGGAAATCTTCGAAAGGCGGGAAATTTTCACTTTCGTTCGTCGAATTGGAATTCTTTTGTTCCATTCTATATACATCGGAGAGTGCTTCGGAGAATCTGGTAACGATAAATATGCGGATGTTCATACATAGATTAGATAAAATTCCATGTGTACTTATGCTTAACAGCATGCGTAAATATACAGTTAAGCAAACTCGCAATTTCTTCCATAAATCTTATGACGTCGTATCAGCGTAGGGATTTGAATTCCCTACTTTTGAATCTTAGCGCTTTACTGGATAAGATACCTGGTAGCTTTGCTGGTAGAGGCCTGCATGGGCTCGGATCCAGCATACGGATTGGACCCGGACGGACCCGTGAGCCGGGTGTATTTATCTTACACGGTTTTGGACCCGGCCGTGTTTAAAAATTGTGTCAGGTCAAGTTGAACGTATTCAAATTATAAATGACATTTTATAAAGTACATAAAATTGTTTGGTTGATTTCAGCTATATATATAAAGAAAATTGCCTTAAAAAAACAACTTTTACCCTAATTCTGAGTGCAAAAATATAATTTCATGGGTTTGACACATTAAGATAAACATAATTTAAGGGCAGGATTGATTGATTCCATACATAAGTGTCTTTGAGACAACCCGGGTTTGGGTTCTACATTCAAAAATTTCTACAGGTTCAGGTCGTGTTAGAGTATATAACCCCCCCCACCACACACACACACACACACACACACACACACACACACACACACACACACACCACCACCACCACCACACACACTCACGTTTCCCCTAACTTTGAGAATGAGACTCCTTGGCTTTAAAAATGTCATTCTTTCCTTGCTTCCTTCAGCATCTCCTAATTTTTATTCTACGATATCTTTATTTCTTTCACTGCATTATCTACAACATCGTCTGTATAACATCATACCCATGAGAGGACAGGAATTCCAGATCTCTAAATCCCGAAACAGGCGCTCTGTTAGCTAAGCTACCGGGGGGGGGGGGGGGAGGCAACCCTCACACAAACGTAGCTAAGGTCTAGGGAAAGGGAGGATCGACAATCGGATGACGGGTGACACTGGTAGGTATAATTTAGCCCATGTGGACTCAATGTAATTGTTTAGTCAATAAAGGGTTATGACCCCTAATCCCTACGCCCTTGCACTCAGTTTGGTAATATTCTTATCAAATAAAGCAGTTAAAATGGAAAAGTTGTTTAAAAATTAAATGGTATAAAGGCTAATTGTGCTGTTCAGAATTTCATAAAGAAAAAAAAAAGGGAAAAACGATTGCAAAAAATAGTTTGAATAGCCCAAATAGCCCCCTGTTCCTTTTTAGTTCCAATCTCTAACGAAAGGAACAAAGTAAAAATATGTTCTCTGAGCTTAATGAAGTCCGTAACTTCAAAGTTCTTAAAATTTTAAAGGAATGAGTAAAATCAAATAAATCCTATAAAAAAATTATGTAAAGATATTTTAACAACGAATCTAACTTTTATACGTATATTTTATATTTTCCTTAAAAAATATATGCAAAAAAGCATACTTATATGAAGTACATACACATACCTAAGGCACAACGGGAATTAAAAACCTGTATATGGTGAGCTTCTGTAATAACTCAGAAATGGCTTATTTGGATATTTTAACTGGGGATATTTTTCACATTTCGTAATGCGTTAAAAGTAGCACATACTTTTTTTTTAATATTATATATTAAATGTATCTATTCTAATTTTTTAAGCATATTTATTCTAAAAATATGCATTTAACATGTTTCATATTTTACTTTTTTTTCATGCTTCATATTTTTATTTTCATGGTGTTGCACAAAATGACTATATTAATGAACTTCACGCACGCCGACATTAAAAGAAACAATCAGAAGGCCATAAGTCTAATCTATAAAATATGATGGTAAAAACACTAAAAAAATGACTTTAGAACCATTGGTTTACATCGACGTCGTTTTCACAATATGATACAGAAATTTTTACCACACAAGTTAAAAGTAACCCTTTTTTTACCCTAATTCTTATTCCAATATCATTTCCCTTACCACGTCTATCGTGACTTTAGTAAATCCCGCCCCATGATATTTTTTCAACTGGAGACTAAGTTGTCTCAGTGACTTCGCTGTCATCTATGTCACAATAAACCATTTTGAACCCCAAAAGTAAGCTATCTTCATCTTCTTGCACCGACTTTCCCAACTTTGGCGAGATATGATTTATGAACTATCCAGCTAAAATATGTCTGATACGTAAACTTCAAAGACCATTGAGTCACTTTTTTGTGTGTTCATGAACTCCAAAATACACATTTATCCGACCGATTCGAATAACCCGGATGGATAAAGCTCTACTCCATCTTTCTTATTAAAACACTGCATCAGAAATCGAATTTTTTTGGAACGCCTTCTCTCTCCGAAATGTTGTGATGTTTGAGTCCACGTAAACGCCAGACTGCTGTGAGAAATTTGATGGTGATGGTCGCAGAGGTGGCTTCAGTTCCTGAAGCATCCTGTTCCTGTATCCAAATGAGACTTGAAAAAAAATACTCGCCGCAGATCGTTTAGACAATGTAGTTTGAGGTTTAAATGAAACAACTAAGCGACTTTCACTCCCTTTCCATTCTGTTTTAATCGAAAAACTGCTCAGAAATTTATTAACCTTGTGTGTCTTATTTCCCAAATTCTCTCATCTCTCATATATATATATATATATATATATATCGATTTTACAAACAAAATCCTTAATTAATCACTAAACAAAAAACGCCTACTGGCCACTTGCTACTAAATGAAAAATCGAATGTTCAGGGCAATATCCAGGGATTAAAAGTTAATAAAATATCTTCAAGAAACAAGCAGTCCATTTCGTCCTATAGTAATATTTCTGACACAGCATACATACGATTATTTAAATTACAAAAACTATACCATTGTATGCAATCAATCATAACATTTTAACCGTCACTATCTTGTCTTGCCAAGAAGTGCTAACATCAGATTGAAAACATTCGGCTACATTCAATTTAAATTTATCTTATTCTGTCCAATTTTTGCCTTTCTTTCTTACAGTTCAGCGAAAAATCGAATGTTCAGATCAATATTCAGGGATTATGAGTTAATAAAATAATCTTCAAGAAACAAGCAGTCCATTTCGTCCTAAAGTAATATTTCTGACACAGCATACATACGATTATTTAAATTACAAAAACTATACCATTGTATGCAATCAATCATAACATTTTAACCGTCGCTGTCTAGTCTTGCCAAGAAGTGCCAACATCAGTTTGAACAACATTCGGTTACATTCAATTTAGAATTATCTTATTCCGTCCAATTTTTGCACTTCTTGCTTACAGTTCGTTCAGGGAAATTCAAATAAGATACCTACAAAATTCCTAAAAATACTCCAAGAAAAGTATTAACTCTATTAAAGAGGGCCCAAACACTGAAAAACCCGGCGTAGGATCAAAAGAGTGGATATTATGCGAAACTCTGAAATGACTCTAATATGAAATTCGAATTCAATTACTGGACCTCTAGAATTTAAAGCTCAATCTACAAAAACATTCTAAATTAACATTCCTTTCCTCTTGGAAGGAAAACGAGAAAGCAATTGCAGTTCCCGAATGGAAAATTCCTTTTCGTCGTGTTCTTAAAACCCCCCTCCTCATGAATTATTAACTACTACTATCTTCGAATAGTACGCATTATACAGGTTCTCAAATATGAATACTTTCCGGGAAATTTTGTGTTTGTTTAATGAAAATCTCCCGCTAGCCTTAAATAAATATTTGTTCGATGTTGATATCAAAATCGTCTGCGTTGGTAATTTTCGTTAAGTTCTTCGCTTTATAGCTTTTATTTTGAAAGGTAAACAAGGTATCCAGGAAAGGGGATTCTGTTCTGTTCATAGCCCTGTTTTTTATTTATCGTGACTGCCGTATTATGCAGGTAAGTCGATGACGAGGTGTTTTACTTTGGATTTTAAACATTGCGCATTTGGGTCTCAGAATGTTGAGTATATTCTTTTCATTTCAGCCAACTACACAGAGTGAAATTGTAAGCTCTATATACACAAGAGACGTTGATTTTTATTCATAAACCATGGTCAACAAATGCTTCTTTATTTCCACTAGTGAATTCGATTTTGAAGTTATCTAGAATTTTTTTTTTTTTTAATTCCATGACAATTATTTAACCGTTTTTTCTTTTTATTTTAATGCAAAAATTGCAAAATTCAATTTGGGGTGTTAAACAACTGGAAAAAATTCGTAGAGATATCAATCAGTAAAATGACCTTGTAAATCGGCCTTTTTCAGTTAATTCCAGACAAATATTCTCAAAAGCCCCCACCATTCCGAAATACGCCACATTGTATATTTCAATGATATTCAAGGTAAAAATTTATATCATTATTTTAGATCAAAGTTAATAATATTTTCTTATGCTTGTCAATCTAAAATATTTACTTAATGGATATAGTACGCGATCGATACAAATATCTTTACAAAACCATCTCACATTTCCTTCCTACGGCAAGCTAAAAATATACAGAAATATTTTTCAAAATCGTAAAATGTTGAGAATACTAAACTTTTGAAATTTATAACAAAAGTATTATCTGCACATACAGACGCACAAATTTAATATATATATATATATATATATATATATATATATATAAATAAATATAAATTAGTAAATCCAAAGTTAGAATGTATGTAGTAACTCATAATACACTATTCCAAAATTTTCTACAAAATACAAAGAAATAAAAGAAATTAAGACATAAAGAGGAAATAATAAAGCGTAATGCAGGTCATAAATATATATATATATATATATATATATATATATAATCAGGTCATATATATATATATATATATATATATATATAATTTCCCCTCATATTATTTAAACTCACTGTACCTATGCCAGCGTTTAATAACTCAGATATATATACAAAACATTCAATTGTCTCGCCTTGCTTTGTTCTTTAAATAATCCTAAATTCTTATTAAGATAATCTTAAGGAGAAATTATTCAAAATTCTTACAATCCTCCTCTACATTACTTTCAAGACTATTATAATCGTCTTACAACGATACGATCTACAAATAGAATCATCATTTTATTATCTCCTCGTACCATTTGTCATCTTGAATTCTGAGTTTCGCAAAAACCCGTAAAATGTAAATCCTTACCTGCAACCGTAACGCTTCCTGCTTACTTTTCATTTCATTTCAGCTCTCCATGTATGCAATATTTGCAATACGTAACTTAATCGGATTTACGCGCTTGCAGATACGTCGTGAGCAAGGTTATTGCCGGATTAGCCATTTTTAGAATGGCTTTTCATTAGAAAACGTCATAGATGAGTTAATTACAAACTTCCTTGTGATGCTAAACACTAAGTCTATTGTGTAGTGATTTTGTTCCGAAATAACGGATGGAAAGGGGTTAGAAATATAAAGAATTATTTTCTTCTTATTTTCATTTATCTTTGTGCAACTAAAGTGTCAAAAATTCATTTAATGTAACAAAATTCGGTGCATTTAACAGGGGACTTTTTGTGAGGTAAACTACCAAGCCGCCTTCTTATTTGTTTCTGAGATATTACTATCTTACGAAAAACATTAAAAAATTAGGAGGTAAAAGAAGACTAATAACTCTGATGCTATTGCAATGCAAATGAACTGAAACAATATGCAAAATGTATATATGATAAAATCAATTGAAGTCCCACACTTCAGATGTTATACTTTCATGTAGTTGATCAATGCAAATTAAAAAAAATCTGATGTGGGCAGCACATGACTTTCCTTATATAATACAATAAATTTACTACTTTTACAATAAAAAAAATAGGTTATTCTTATAGTAGATACTTATATTATTTCCAAGATATTGAATTTTCGTCAATTAATCGTCATTTTCATTGATTTAGCGGCATTTATATCCCTTTGGAATGATTTTCGTTAATGTAGCAACATTTAAAAAGACGCCAACTTGGCGACATTCCACCAAATTCGTCACCAAAATCTCGCCAAGCGTTATGGACGGAGAAATAAGTTATTCTTATAGTACATAAATGACTATTGGCGTTCAAATACAAAAGTATTACCCAAAGCATCTTTTTTCATGAATGGAACGAACTAGATCCACGAGAATTATGTCACCAAATTTATCGCATGGTACTACATATGAAAAGTGAACATGTTTCTTAATAGGAAATATTTTTGTTTTATTTTATATGATTTTTTGATATTTTTTTTTTAAATGCGCAACATCTTGAGAACGGTTCATGTCAGCGTTCTAAAATTTATGTCAATCGTTTTCTAATGAAAAATTACATAAGAAATGTCTATTTGCGCAACTTTATTAGAGGTTTTGATTTTTTGACGATTTTTTCCAAATTTCACTCGAAAATTTAGGGGGATTCTGAACATTCGATTGCGCATAAAAACAATAGGCTTCCAGTGTTTACGGATTGCCCAGAAATCTGGAAAATATTGGAAGGCCCAGACCACACGACTAATCCTAAGGCTTACGGTAACTTATTGTGTGGCCGGAGTGTTTACGGATTGTAATTTTTGTACCAAATTTCGTTCGAATCGGTCCATTCGTTCGTCAGTTATCGTCTCCACAGACTCACTGACACACATACTTTCACACACACACACACAGACCACTTCAAAAATGTTCGATTCGTGATCAGGGATGCTTGAAACGTGCTCTCCCGTCGAAAACTCGAATTCGAATTTTCGACCCCGTAACAATACTTTCCTTATACGTTATTGTATATAAGGAAAGTAAATAAAACTGGCATCTGACGCTCTCTTTTAAGACATTAACCTTTGTTGTAGCATCTGGCGTCATTGAATTGAACTACTTCTTAAAAAAAAAAATTCACACACAGTATTTGCTACGAAATTACAATATTTTACTACAATTATTTTTTTCTAAAATAAAAAAAAATAACTTTTTTTAAGAATTTCTTTTTTTTTCCGAAGAAAAAGAAAGTTCTTAAAAAAAAGAAAGTCCAGTTAGTGAAATGATATCGGAAGCTTAAGGACCAGGTAGTTTGCAAGCAAGACCCACAAACTAATCTAGTGACAATAACAATCCAGTAGCGAATAATATAAGAATTACCAATCGCGGAGAACATTACTAACAATAGGGATTTAAGAACGTTTCAGAAGTTACTTAAAACAACCTTGAAAACGTTTGAAGAATGCCCCATTATGAATCCGGAACCTAGAAATGGCAAGAAGCTAAGTTAGCAAATCGTTTTTAAGGAAGGAAGACGGTAGAGTGCTTAGGAAGCACAATAACTACAACTTCGATTTGTAAGCGAAAAAAGAATGAAGGATTGGGAAGAGATCTTGGAAATATATCATTAGTTACCGCTGATGATCCAAGAAAATGAGAGCATGTCTTTTGTAAAGAACATGAACGTTTTTTCTTCTTTTTATGAGAGGATCGAAATGAGGGATCAATTTCTGTTTTTTTCCTTGGGGTTGGAAGGTGAAACTACTTTCCATTTAGAATCGCGCTGCCATTGCAAATAACAGTATCCGTGGACTGATTTCGCGCTTATTATTCGTTCCTCAGAATGGAATAGCAAATGCTCGTATCTAAAATGGCGGCAAGACAACTTGCTATGTTCCACCATGTTTCGAATTTCTTTAGAGACTGAGCCCACTTCAAAATTCTTGAAAATAAAAAATGAACTTCGGCTGAAACGGTCAAGTTCATACTCGCAAAACTCGCTAATAGTTGGCCATTTCAAAGTTAGGATCGCACTCCTATATCCAATAACTGGTATCGTGCTTATTATGCATTCGTCGGCTTAGAATAGACTATCTCAAAGTTTCTTAAATTTGCCAAAAGTTGTCAAGATGGCGATATTTCAACCAATTAATCGCCAATATCATGTGATCCGGTCTTTTCCTTAGGACGATTGACCTAAAAACTGTTTCCTTCTGAACAGTTTAAAGGCAGAAGAAAAAAAGGGACTAGGTAATTGCATCAACATACAGTTGTCTTCTTATCTGGCTCTAGCGAAATCAAATTCCATGGTCGGATAAACAAATGACCAGTAAAACCGGAAATTTTGCTAGAATTGGCATACCCAAATTTATGGAAATCGATTTGTTATTCCATAAGAGGATTTCACTCTTTCAGAAGAAGATGTGAAATTTATAATTCAAATACGCCCCGAGAGCTCATAAACAATGTATCTATTCATTTTCATCAAAAGCATTTACAAAGCATTCATTCGTTTGATAATAGAAAATTTGATGTGAGCAAAATACATACACAAGAAAAAAAAAATTTTTAACTCTATATAACAAATTAAAATTTTTTAATTTTCAAATTGTTTCAGAAAAATTCAGTGCATTTCTCTTAGTCTATACAAATAAACAAGTTTCTTACGCTTACCAATCGAGATATATGTGCCAAATTCCATTAGAATAGCTAAATTCCGCCCAAGAGATATCGTGACCACACAGTGATAATTGAAAAAAATGTTGATTAAGGATCCACATGTACATTTTACTATGTAAGCAAGGGAATTGCAAATTTCAATTTTAAGTATTATATGTAATGAACAAATCAAGTAATCCTTTAAACCTCAATTTTTGAAGGGGCTGGGGTGAATCTTGTGTAAATATATTTTAAGTTCAAATCAAAATTATATGAAAACTGACCAGTGCAGAAATAAGTTATGTGCTCCGATTTCGACACCGATTTTCGTTAAAAATGTATTCGACTCATACGAATTCAATGAAAAATGGTTAAGTATCAAAAAGAAACTCTGTTGTAACCAATCAAAAGAAACCCAAAATTGGGGCCCTATGTACGAAAAATCCCCATCAAGGCAAATGGTCAGTTGAGTTTAGGTAGTTTATTTCCTCAATACCGGGGATTAATAGCAGGATTTTTCCCTATCAACCAATCGTTAGTTAGCTCTTAACTCTCGGAATGATTCGTCAAAACAGAATCAAAGACATCTGTGGATCATTAATAGTTCTTCTGCAAAGAATCTGGCAAGGAGTTTGGATTATTACTCAACCAATTAGTAAGATGATTACTTTTGAATGAGAGTGGGTTACTTACTCTAACAAGCCTATTAAGTATAATCGAAACTGTATTTTATAGTTTACTTTCATATATACATTTATATTAAAATCTCGTTAATATTGAAAGAAACTAAATTAATGTGATTTTTCGTGAGCACTTTAACAATTATAGATGCTTAATATACGGATAAAATACAGCACTTGTGTCAATATTTTACATGACCCGCCAAAACAGTGTGTTTAGATAATTTGGCTCAATAGCCTGCAGAATTTGAACTGATCTGGTTTTGGACGCTGACTCTCAAAACCATGGGGAATACAGCGACATTGAAAGTCATCACGTATTTTATTTTAATAGTTCCTCTAAAATTTAATAACCATAGAAATTTAAAAAACATACAAGTTCCTTTAGAAAGTCCAGACTTCCTAGGGGAATTCCATTCTTCCTTTGATAACCTGACCTCATTTATTAGTTGCATAATCAATCTCTACCAAGAGAACCATGAGACTATATATATACGAAAATAATTTAAACTAATGCATATGTTAAAATTATTTTGAAGCTTAAATTAATTAATTGCAAGCTTAATAAAATTGCTTAATTTTTGGCGTAGACCTCAAAATATTGTTGTTAAGGGAGTTTCAAAATTTTTAATCCGTCACCGAGTGCATCTCTGATTTTTAAACAATTATCACGCTATAATCAGTATCACAATCAAAACCTATTCTATAATCAAATCTTTCACCAAATACACTCACTCAACTGCTCATTCACCCCAGCAAACTTCCATAATGAGTTGTCAAATTCTAATCAAGAACATCTGCCCTTCGTACAGATGCCGATGAAAGAGAATATACAGAGAGCGGGTACATTTCTGTTAAACGGTCTCTCTTTTAGCCATAACAAAAATTGTCTGCTACCACAGCTGTCTGATTTCAATCATTAAAAGATGGAGTCATGTACGATTCGATTGCCACCAAATTCTGTCCGATCCGTAAAAATTATTTGCCGTGATAAATCCGTTGACATCTGGGAAATGGAGATATTTGTAGTAAAGATTATTTTCCCGAAATTTGTAATAGAAATAAATATTCCTGAATTATTCTACAAAATATAAAGATATGATGCTAAAAGTACCACATTAACTTTTTTTATTTCGGAATTCGTGGTTAGCAATTTAAATAACAATATAGGTCATTTTATTCATGGTTTATTCAAAATAAATCAACTTAGGAAAAGCAGGGTTTTTTTTTTTTTAGCAAATTATCATAATTCCACATACAATTGAATCTTGTTTCTCCAGACTAAACAAATTCGGATAAACAAAAATCCGAACAATGAAATAACGATCTATAATTATTTCATAATATTTTTCCATTGGCGACACCTGCTCTTTTCTGTTTGGATTTTTTTACTATTGCAAAACTATACTATTATATAGGAAGTACTCTACTATATTATAGAACTATTATTTACTAATATAAAAGGTATGAACAGGACATGACTATATTTTCATTGGGGACGAGAAGGGTAATAAAATGATATTACTCTTCGTTCTACATATTTCAATCATGTAATATATATATATATATATATATATATATATATAATAATTTTACTTTAGTTTTCTTCCACTACGCAATAAAAAATATGGCATCAGCTCTCACACATATATACACAACAAATTAAAATAAAAAAGAAATTTAAAATAGCCAGCCAACTTCGTTTCAGTTTTTTGTGTGGCACATCTACATGCGATTTCTACTAAATTTTTATACAAATTTAACATATACTCTAGCAACATGCTAGTTTTGAAATACCATGACGGAAAAAATAACGTCATCATTTTTTTGGATTTCATTGTCCCAAATGCATTTATACTATACAATATACTTTCCCTATATTTGCAAATTATGTTGAAATAGTCCTGAAGGCCTATATAATCCCGTGTTCAAAATTAAAATCTGAAAATTATTTTTGGAGAAAAATCAACAATAACTTGACAGAATTTTAAAAAAAAATTAGGTATGTATAAGGATATAAACCATTAGGAAAACAAACATATTATTAAATAAAACTAATATTAATTTGATATAACTTTAAAAATTAAGTTTAAGTTCTAAAAAAAGATTTCAACATATAAGCATGTTTTAGTGATCGTTCTAGAATATAGACGCCCCACACTCATTCGCTCGTGCCACACACGTGGTATTTTTTTTAAACCAAAAAAAAAGAGAGGAAAAGAAAAATGAGTTTATTTGTAAAGTTACTCAAAAACACTTTTAACAGAATTTAAACAGGTTGTCTGTATGGACGAAGTACTACAACTAATTTTTTTTTTCTCCGCATCGGAAAACACCAGACCGTGAAAGGTCTCGAGTGCGAAAAAACTTGAAGAATTCCAAGGCTTCATCATAACTCAGACAAATAACACAGGTGACACAAATCTATGAACACGCCAATAACTAAAAATAAAAGTTATTGGCGTCACAAAATAAAAATAATAAAATACAAATTTAAGATAAGAAATTTAAAAGAACAAATAATAAAATTTAATTGGTCATAATTGTTATCTTAATTTAAAGATAACAATTATATGTCCAATTTAACATTTTAAGGAATTAGAGTTACCATTAGATGAAAATGTGAAAATATTATAACACTTGTTCAGGATTATGTACTGAGGACAGAACTCATGTCCTACACAGGATTCGAACAACGGATCTTCGGCTGGCTAGCTACTCATTGAGTTACTAGGACGATACTAAGTTAAAGTCTTCACATTATTGTAAAAATAAAATGTCAGTGCTGTTCTTATTTGATTACAAAAATATGCAACAATACTGCGCATGACATTGTGAATTATGTGGCGTATCAAATGTATAATTCGTAAATTATGTAAAGTAGAATATTTTAAATAGTTAATATTTTCATCATAATAAACATTTTCTCAGTTTTGCACTCGTCCATGTATGTGGCAACTTGTTGGCCCACACACGTCGACCAACAACTGAAAAGTTCTTATGGGCCGGCCTGCTTTTGATGTCCGTAACGCAGATATTTCCGTGCATATTACAGTAAACACGCGTTTTGAATTAACCTAGGCTGTTATTTCAAGTTATTTATTTTTTGGTATATCATTATTTTTCAGACCAAATTATTTTTTGCACCATTATTTCTCACAAAACATGCAAAATTCAACGGGTGAAATAAAACTAAAAATTATAGAGCAGTGCTGTTTATCTGAGAATTGGCTTCACTTCTGTTGAGTATGTTCTTAATCACACAGTTTTAGCATTCGAAAAATTCGAACGATATTATTTTCTTTTTTATATATATATATTTATCTAAAAGTTTCAACCAACCGCGAAAGGCATTGCAACGAAATTGAAAGAAAAAAAATTCCAAGAACTTGCTTGAAAAGGAAAACCTTGCTTCTCTAAATAACATACCACATGTGTTTCATCAAAATTCGTGTTATTCTCACAACGATGTCTTTCTTCTCTGTAATTCGGACTGTTTAAATTTTAAAAAATTGCTTGGGGAAAAAAATCCGATAGCTTTGTTTTTTATCATGCAGAAAATTATAACAATACTGCAGAAAAATATATGTATTTATTTTTAATACTGGTGTTTACGAATAATATATATATTTCCCACATTTGGAGATGGAAGTAATTAATATATATTTCTCCCTGAAAAAGATTGGAAATATAATGGCATTCGTAGAGTTATTATTACGGCAGGTGGAAACACAACGCATTTGATAGAAACAGTAAAAGTCAACGCGTGACAACCGCGAAGGTCATTTCAAGGTTTAGAATTCACAGTGGCATTCGAATACAAAGGCAGACGATTGTGAGAATTTAAGTAAAAATACAGCCGTAAAAGAAATTACCGTTGATCGTCTGCTGCTGTTTTCAAAAGATAACAGCAACTATTAAATGCTAATGTTTCCATTTGCATTAACTGACAAAAGGCTTTAATTAAATCCATTAATAATTTAAAGCAACTTTATTCAATCTCGAGTTCCACAAATTTAGATAATTTAATAGAATGCACTTTTGTTAGATTCTCGCTGTGTTTCTTTGACTATAATAAATTACATTTTACGATTTGGAACACATATACAAACAATTATACACCAATGGTAAGTGGGGGTGACAAAAATTAAATCACATACAGTAGCCATTAAATGGATCTATTAGACTTATATTACACGCAAGAGATTAATATTAAAAGTGACTTTAATCTTTCAAGTTACCAACAGTCAGTAAATTTGATTAACTAAATACATTAAAGTAAATAAGTGTTAATAAATGTTGCTTTAGGTATAACGAGCTTCAATCTGTCACATTTTGTCATAGATGCAGACAGGTTCTAAAAAAATAGGGTGTTTATAATGCTAGATTTCGTTTTCCAGTATAGACCCTGTGGAGAACTACTGCCATTTTCCCTATAATGAGGGATTATGACCCCTCTGCCTACGTTTAAGCTCTACAGGGACGTATTATCAACATTTAAATTTCTATTATCTTTAGTGCTATATATTTAAATTTTAAAAACAATTATAAAGAAGTCATATATCCAATCTGAGTGTTTTTATATATTATATATGTTACCGGCAATGTATGAAATGTCGGCATTCATAGAATACCTAGGCATTTTATAGAATACCGGCCGTTTTTAGGCAAAGTATGAAATATGAGAATTATTATATACTTTCCCTAGGCATTGTATATAATACCTAGGCATTCTATAGAATGACAAATGCTATTTAGGCAAAGTATGAAAAAAGGAATGAATTGGAGATATATTTCATACTTTGCCGGTTTGTCATTTGTCATTCTATAGAATGCCTAGGAAATGTGTGAAATGTTAATCGTTTCATAGATTGCTGACCAGTTTTCAGTATTCTATAAAATGCCTAGGTATTCTATAGAATGCCGGCTTTCATACATTGCCGGTTATGTTACCGGCAATGTATGAAATGCCGGCATTCATAGAATACCTAGGCATTTTATAGAATACCGGCTGTTTTTAGGCAAAGTATGAAATATGAGAATTATTATATACTTTCCCTAGGCATTGTATATAATA
Source organism: Amaurobius ferox (assembly GCA_951213105.1). Classification (NCBI taxonomy): domain Eukaryota; kingdom Metazoa; phylum Arthropoda; class Arachnida; order Araneae; family Amaurobiidae; genus Amaurobius; species Amaurobius ferox. The sequence goes on from OX578146.1 coordinate 112,288,710, forward strand.
CCTAGGCATTCTATAGAATGACAAATGCTATTTAGGCAAAATATGAAAAAAGGAATGCATCGGAGATGTATTTCATACTTTGCCGGTTTGTCATTTGGCATTCTATAGAATGCCTAGGAAATCTGTGAAATTTTAATCGTTTCATAGATTGCCGACCAGTTTTCGGTATTCTATATAATGCCTAGGTATTCTATAGAATGCCGGCTTTCATACATTGCCGGTAACGTATATATTGATTTATTTGTTACAACACATTAAATGAAAATGCTCAATTGCAGTGATAAAACACATACATACATTTTCAACACACAAAGCAATAAAATAGACGGGGGGGGGGACTAGAACCGAAATAAGGTTCATAGTAAATTATATAGTTCGTAATAATTATTATTACCAATCTAAAATTATCTGAAATTATATGAGATTATTTGCATTTGATTTATCGTGTCCATATTTCATAACATGCACACACACATACACTAGATCTATTTCTAAAAGTTTAAACGTGTTGAGGAAAAAGATACGTATAAAAAATTTTAAAATATTTTTCCAATCAATTTTATTTATTTATTTTCAATTTTCCTTGAAAACAGACAAGTATATATATATATATATATATATATATATATATATATATATATATATATATATATATATATATATATATATATATATATACAAATGTCTATAAAAAGAACTGAAATTATGATAACAAACTTCAATTATTATTGAAACCCAAATAATAACCTTATTCTATCTCATATTTACAGTAACTTATTCATTTGATACGATATGCCATAATATTGATTTCCTATACGACTTATCAAATAAAACCAGTTTTAGTTTTTATATCAATTATACTGCAGCACAAATCCTATCTCGTATCCGACACAATATTCTTAATAAGAACAAAGGAAGCAATCGCGATAATGACAGAGAATAAAAATCAGAGGCCTCCTTTATCATGTATGAATAAAACATGATCTGATGCACTTGTTCATTCATTCACTAATCGACAATGTACATGCAATAAACAAACATTAATTATTGAAGTGCCACCTAAATTACATAAATAACGTCGGAAAGATAGCAATTCGCGAGCTACAATTATGTTACGCATTAAATAAGAGTTGTCATAGTGATTGCAAGAAGAATCTATTTTTGAACAAGAGGGAAATAATGTGATAATCGTCTGCACGATCTGAATCTGGATATTAAAAATATTCTTCTTTTAAATCCATGAGATATTGTTGCATTGAATGAGATATTGGGAGTAAAAAGAAGTTTCAATTTCAGCTCTGAATAAACTGGGAAAAGAATGTTATTCACCTGAGTTGCAAAATATTTATGATTTTTTAACGTATTTAGTAATTCGAAATTTTACAAGAAAAATTGTATCAACATTTTCAATGTGTACAACATAAAAATATTTATATTCGATTTATTAAAATATTTACATTTACAGCATTTAGTTGAATTGAACAACTTTTAGAACACGAGGAGTATATATATTATCTCAATATGAATTAAACAACCTTAAGATTTCACTTTTGCGAATTTAAAATTAACTTCTAAAAATAATTGCTTCAGCAAGCTATGTTCAAATATGGTTACGCTACGAAAGGAGCTGTTTTGTAAGATGATATTTCTTTGTCATGCATTGCATATATGCAGTAAAAATAGTAAATCATTATACATTATAGAAATCTGTTTTATTAAGAAAAACAATGCTAAGAAAATTAAAGATCGATATAAAAGGGTAAAAAACAAAGGAAATAAATTCAAGCAAAAAATATATATAAAGAGAAGATATTAACATTTCTGGAAAAAAAAAGAAAAAAAAACAGATTTGCTGTTTTAGTAACTTAGTTGAAGATTTTTTTCAGTTAACTGTTTTTCTCTCTTGCAGAAAAAACTTAGAATAACTGCTTTTATGTTTCTATATTTTGAGAAAAAATTCGGCAGCTCAAAATATATAGAACAAACCGAATCAGCGTATTTTAGTTTGTGAATGGAAGTACGACGTTGGAATTTTACCAAGTGATCCAATAGACTCGAAAGACCAATCAGACATCACAACGCCAAGCGATAAAAAAAAGAAAAAATATTCGCCAAGTGCATTTGATTTGGCGGGTTATTTTTGCGAACGAAGAACATTTTTTCAGTCTTTCTGAACAACGTTTTCCAATACGACACATTATTCATGAGGTACTCCAGGAAGAATGTCGATATTGGGGGAACAAAAACTTCGAGAAGAAAAAATGAACAGCCGATACCGAATTCGATCAAAAAATAAACTAGGGATCGGACGTTTCAAATTTCCGCGCACGTTTCAGTTCTTCGTTAGAGTGAAGGATGACTGTCACCTGGCTGGTCGAGAAAAAAAAATGAGACCATAGAGATAAAGGTACGTTCGACTTACAATGTTGGAATATTCAGCTAGAAAAGTCAAAGAAATAGAATATTCCTTGGGGATATTTCAAGAACATGCCTGCAATTCGTATCTGGTATATTGCGAGTTTAGTAACTTTCGCTTATCGTTGTGTTCAATTGAAAAATGCCATGTAATTGTAGAACATTTTGATTAAACATTTATACAACCTCGAGTTGTATAAGCTGTAACATTATTATTTCTGTATTAAAGAAGGAAACTATCATAATCAGAAACTTGTATTTAGCAATCATTTCAGGGAGATCGAAAACGTGGCCTTTTTAGTAGACAGATCGCCGAAGAGAGGGTATGCAAGAAAAAAAAAAACATATGGTGAAGTCGCATGTAATTAAATCTACAAAATCTATCTTGACATGTAGCATAGGTAGACATCTTTAACCGCACACTTTTAAAATACGGGTTTTTTTTTTTTATCTTCTTGGAAAAAATAATTGCAAGAACTTTAACAAATCATTTATAATCCTCACTCTTGGTGATTAGACCCTGTCCGACACATAGGCCAAGTCGTATTTCTTTTAAACACTTTCGGGCCAGATCATACACAAGATTAATTAAAAACAAAAAAATTCAGGCCAGGCTGCACTTGAGATTAATTTAAAAAAAAAAATCGGACTGGGATCCACACACGTTTAGTTTTCAAGCATACATACCAAGCCGGACCGGGCGCATTCAATGATTTAAAGTATACTTATTTTGGGGGGGCCGAATTTAGACAAGACTCGGTGATCTTTTGGCCAGTGGGCTCAGTTAAAAATGTCTTCGAGCACGACCTGGATTCAGACAGTGGCACTGTAGGGTCAGGTAATCTGAAATTTAGTTAGTCGGATGGTTAATTCTAGGGTGTCCAAGGCGTGTAAATATACAGAAAACTTATACAATGTTTAGTAGGGAAAGTAAAATGAAACACAGTTTCTGTATTGAGTTTAAGTATCACTTGACCTTAGGCAGTCAGAAGCGAGCATCTTTTAAACTGACACTAAGCTTCGATTCCATAATAACAGAAAATCCTTCAACCCCCCCCCCCCACTGCACAATTCATAAACAGGTTTCTATCTACTTAATATACACATATTTAATCCTTCGTTTTATTACCTGGACGAACGCACGCGCGCACAATAAGCGCAAACGAGCCGAGAACACTGAAAAATAAGATACGTCATGACAGCTACAAATTTCCAAGTCCGGCATAGACCATAATCTCAAAACGTACGCCATTTTTTTACGACCTAAATGTCAGTCCCTTCCAATATTTTATCTCCTCGAAGCTGACAGGTGCTAGCAGACAAAAGATATTCGTATAGTCTAAGATACTGCATGACATACCTTCGAGAATAAGAGGGAGGATAGGAAAAATAAAAACTTAGACCAGTCAGTTAGTTCTCCAGCGTCCTTCCTAGTAGTTTCTGTGACACAAATCTCTTAAGGCGTCACCAATCGCAAAAATGAGAAATAAAATAAAATAAAATAAAATAACTGCAAGGCAGGTGATGTTCTCACAATGCTTTGTAGAATATAGATCCTCCCCCCCTCCCCTCCTGAATGTAGAGAAGTACACGGAACATTTTTTCCGAGCTTTTGACGGTACACCTTTAACCTCGGCAACGACAGTGTTCTTTCTTTTATGTGTGTCCTTTAAAGTCGTCGTGATTTTTATTTTATATTTTTTTCTATCTAGAGACTTCAAAAGATTGATGACTAAAAAGGTGTCTCCGATTTTATTTCCTTGCTGAAAGTTACGTTTGTGGGAATTATATTCTTGCATTCAACGAAATACAGAGGGGTGATTCTCTGGCACTGTCTCATCTTTGAGAATTCATAAATTGACTGCATGATTTGCAGGTAAACTTATCTGATGAAGCCAGTACATTTTCAAACTAATATTTTTTTTCCATTCTTACATTAATTCTTATCCATTAAATTGAGTTGCATCCCATAAAAAATCAATACTTCAAAGTCCATCGCAAAAATTTGCAGTTTTAAAATAATATCTTCCTTTTCCACTTGCCTATTAGGTGCATTTTTAAATGACGCCAAAATCCTAAAACACGAAGGTATGTTAACGGTTCATCTTGGTTTTTGTTGCAGCGCACTTACTCCTAGCAGTGGTAAGTGCACTGCACTTCTGAAAACCCAAATACAAACTGATACCATCTACATTTACACTCTACCTCTGACCCAACAGCGTACAATAAAGCACCCTAAACAGAACTGGGTCGCCGCAAAGTTGCCCAAAACTCCTTAAACCGGCAAACTCGGATTGAAAATAATTATGCACATAAAAATATGCCAGCTGTCAAAAAAAGTTCACGATCTTGCATCAAAAATGCGGCAAATCCCGCTCTTCCTTTTGTCTCGGGAATCTTCATCTTCACGGAGTTGGCCCTGTTTTTCCACGAGCTGGTTTAGAAGTAGGACGCAGAGATGAGTAATAGAATTAAGTCCGAAGACGCCTTTGAATAAGAAGGCGGCGAATGGCAACAGCGGTATGGATAGATGTAAATGCGTGTAAGAAGAATAGTAGGCGAAATGGTAGCCTTGCTCAATACTGGGGAAGAGGGTGAACAAATTAAAGAAATCATGGTGGAGGAAAAAATGAAAAAAACAATATGATCAACTATTTAACAATCTTAGCTTTGGGAAACACCCACTATAAGCGGGTTCTTTAAGTATAAACTTGGTTGTTGCAGCCTGAGTCAAATCTTAATATGAATGAAATGGGTCAATGGATGTTGGAACCTAATTTGAATCTTAATTTATGCAATATATTAAAATCTTAAAATTTAGTTATAACTTTTAAAACATGGACCATGACCAGCAGTGCGGCCGAACGGGGGGCAAAAGAATGCACTGCATAGAGACAAGGGGGCAATTTATAAAAAATTATGACAAACGCAGGGGCAATTTATGAAAAATGGTCAATAGTTTGTAAAATGTGGGGGTAGTGTGGAGGGCACATTCATTTATTGTATAAGGGTCTGAAAAATTCTATCAGCGGCTCTGGTGTCTGGCCCTGTTCAAAGTCCTTCAAATTTAGCCAGGTGACGGACCAACACGTCCCAAATATAGTTCCAGGCCGAGGTACTGAGGTCATGAAGGCGGCTTGGGTCACAATTAGTAGGCCTATTCTGAAATTCAAAGCATAGAAGCTGTTATGTAAATTTGCTTGCTTTGGTAAAAATTTAAATATTTTCCGATGATGGATATTATTTTTCTCTTTCAATATTTCTATACTTCATGTATTTTATAATATTTTACTCCATGAACTGATACGTATAATTGACAGTTAAATTATATTTGCAAGGCATAGGTCTGAAAATCGGAAACTAATAAAGTAAATAATGAATTGCAGATAAAATCTAATTAATCTATTATTTTAAATGGATATTTGTCAAATATTTATGCCCGGAAATTTAGACGAGTTTAAAAAATTAGAATATTTCTATGTATATTTAAAAATTTAATACCCATACTACTATAACTGTATATAAAAGTGATATCGTGTTTCACATTTTTCATTCAGAACTAATGTTTTTCGAAATATATCCTAACATATATTGCTTTTTAATGCTCCTCAATTAAATTCTTATTTGCATTCTTTACGATTCATTCCATGATCATCGTGCAATCATCCAAATGGCGTGAAATGCAATGCATGGAATTTTTTTTTGTTCTAAAAGTGTTATTCATTACGTGACATTTTTATGCTTTTCTTGGTCATTATTTAGGCATTTATTTTAGTCAAGTTCCTTAGTTCTTTTCGTTTTTTTTTTAAACCAATACTGGTATCTAGGTGAGATTCCATTATTGCATAGCCATTATATTTAAATTGTTTTGCATTATGGATAGTTTCTAGGGAATATCAGTGTTTAGTTAAATGAATATGTGTTAAGTAAACACAAATTTGCAAAATTAAGGATTTTAAAGAATTTGTGCAGGAATATGTGAATACAGGTGTATATTTAATAATACAGATATATATTTAAAGAATATGTGAATACAGGTATAACAACATAAGCATTATCGCAAGCATTTACAGAAGCGCTTGTAACACATAAAATTAGCATGATGATTGGTTTGGTTGAAGTTTGTCACTCCTCATTTTGGAGCTTTCATATGGTAGCAAATGTTGTGCGCTCTTCCTTTTGGATGAAGCTATTAAGAATGAATTTTAATTATCTTTTGGATTATCTTATTTCGTACAGTCATACGAATTTACAGAAAATCCGAAAGTTACATCTTCAGATCAGGAAGTGGACATGCCCCCCCCCCCCCCACACACACACACACACAAGCACACCACTCCTCCTGGAATTTGATGCTGAATCCGTGCCAGTCATCATATAAGCTCTATCTACAGCCGATTTTGGGAAATAGATGTTTCAAATACTCGTAAAATAAAAACTTTCGAAGAAATAGAAAAAAAAACCACGGGAGTGAAAATCCTTGGTAAGCAAATTTAACGCCTCCAGAATTTGACGCTAAATTCATATCAGTCATCATATGAGCTCTATTTATCTATAGACAAACTTGAAAAATAGGTGTTTCAAGTAAAATGAAATTTTTTTTAACCGGAAGCGGGAAAAGATTAGGAAATTGTTGTTGTTGAGACCCAGACCGTCCGACCTACCGTAAAGGTGTAAGGTAACCATTTGGACGGCCGGGCAGTGCCCCCCAATTTAGACCGGAACCCAGTGGGGGAGGCATCCACAGGGACCATACCCTCCTTCCCCTACCACCAACCTCTCGGAAGGACTTACGGACCCACATGTTTAATGTGATCGTACTCCGCATGAACACGGCGGTAGCTGTGCCAGCGTGCAAATCCAGCACGCAAACCACCGGGCTACCGCGCCCGAAATGTGCCAATAGTACGCGGTGTTCCCAGGTGGTCACCCACCCAAGTACTAACCGCGCCCGATGCTGTTTGACTTCGGTGATCTAACGAGAACCGGTGTTTTCAGCACGGTAGAGCCGTTGGCTAAAGATTAGGAAGTGTAAATTCTTAGTGAAACCCTACCTCGTCCGAAATTTCATTCTGAATTTATATCAGTCATCATCTAATTTCTATCTATAGCAGATCCTGAGAAATAGATGTTTCAAGGAAAACATTTTAGTAGATACAATAAATAGTACGGCAAAAATTTTGCGTCAATAAATAAAATTACAGCTTCACCGTCCTTAAACCTAAAACCGCGCAGGTCAATGCCCTAACAGGACAATCATATTCAATATCATATTCAATCGATATCTAGATATATAACTTCCACCAGAAATATTAACGAATTTTACGAAACGTAAAATTATTGCATGTCACGTCGCATTACTAGCGATGCACTTGTTTACTAGCACTTCAATTGTTGGAGAGAAGAAAAAACATAAGCTCATTTGAAGATAAACGATGTATTCGAACACTGGACGAACCTACTCACTGCCAGTATACATTGCTGAAAATAACAGGTGTCTGGTCAACTCAGAATCGAGCACGATAATTCTCGTGACCAGAGTTGGATGTGTGAAAATAGTAGGTTAAGAGGCATCAGGAGGCGTTTCCAACTTTTGGCTTAAAGACGGTATAGGACACGGAGATGCATCAGCAATCGGATTTTTGCGAGCTTTGTGATAAATGAAGAAGTTAGCGTTTGAATGTGTGTCTGTATTTCTGGAAAACATTTCTAATTTTGCGAAAATCATGTGCATTTTGTGAAAAATCAAAAGAAACAAATATATTGGGCTTGTTTTTATTATGGTATTGCGTTTTAATGTATTAGACTTTTTAGTGTTCCTGTTTGGTGAATGATTTAATTCATTTGAAATGGCGGATCACAACCCGAAAAATTATATTTAATAAAATCCAATTGCTTTTCATGTTTTTAAAATTGGCCTAGCCTGAAATCAAACCCTTAGCGATACCTAAACGGCTACATTGTTCAAAAAACATGATAAGTCAGTTGTAGCGGGAATCATAACTGATTGTTTCTTACATTTTTAAGTGTGTTCAGCTATACAAAATTAAAGATATTTAAAATTAGGTAATCCATAATCCATACTGCAACATTTTCCTTCATAATAAAGACCTCGATGAAAGTATATAATTTTGGCAGTATAATCGCATTTTGTCTTTAATTAAAACAAATCCCATCGTTATATGGTTTCACAGAAAATAAACATAGCAATAAGCTTACAAAAAATCTCAACCTTCTTTCATAATTAAAACGGGAAATAAAAAATTTTAGAATTGTGTATAAAATAAATTATTTCAATATAGAGTGGATAACAATTAAATTCTGATATTTTCAAAACACAACACAAATATGCGTATCATTTATTTCTACAAAGCCTATTAATAGACGCCACATAAATTTTTATTTCTAAAATATATTTTTACCATCCTAAACACAGAATGTTCCACACAAAACTATATTTTCTCATTTGAACCATTCCTCAAATATCTGCCTTACAAAAAATGCCGTTCATCCGTGAAGATATCCCTCGAAGCAGAGGATTCTTTCATCTAATCATCAATTCCTTGACCAAGTTCATGAACGTGAATCGTTCTTCCATTCATTCCCACACACTTCTTTTGCGCAAAGGGATAGACCGTTCGTCAAACATTCGATTGGTTACTCATGAAAAATCGCCATCGCTTTTGAAATCGATGATTCTCTTTGGCTCAAATGGGAATACCTGCAGGCATCAAGGGCTAGTGAACACGATCCTAAAATCGTCTGCAGGAAAAATAGCTCTAAAACTACGCAGATGAATTTGAAATATTTGTTCGTCAATGATGATTATTTTCTATTCATTTCATTATTTGTCTTAGAGAGAATCCTTCTTAGTAATGTACAAAAACCAGTCAATAATTATTTCCCCTTTTGAGTTCCGGTTTCATGTACTGCACGTTGCATTTTCCTATCCTTAATCATTTCTTCGTAAAAATATTTAGAAATCGCTCACGTCATTTTGACTCATTCTGTATCATGATCGATAGATGTCGGTAGAGCAACTAGCCCAAGTTCAAGGTCTGCGGTTGGAGTTTTAGGTTCAGACAAATTCCATAGATTGATATATAAAGTGGAAACAGGTTAAAACAAACTTTTAAGGTACTTCAAATAGAAGTTCGTCATAGGCAAAACAATTGCAAGTACATATTCTATTCCATGTTAAAGAGTGTTGAAAACCCAGACCACCCGACTCACCCTAGAGTACGAGCAGCTGATTGAGTGGCCGGCCATGTTGAAGAGTGTACAATAAGAAGTCATACTGAAGAGTGCACAATAAGCGGCCATGTTGAAGAGTGTACAATAAGGGCGAAACCGGTTTGTGGGATGATGTTATTTGCAATGAGAGTACGACCCAACTTATGAAATTCAATATTTATTTTCTATTTGTAAATAGGCTTTATTTAAAGAAAATCCTCAGAAATTTAGCAAAAATTATGATATGATCACTACAACTCAACTTCAGCGAATAGAATATTAAATATTGTTTTTCAAGAACGTTCGTAAATTTCAGTTTTTATTTCGCCATTCGTTCCATTCCTGCCACATGACAGAGAAGAAAAAACATAATAAATAGCATATATCTGGGTCCTAATGACCGTTCATCGTGCGAGATGGACGCACAGGTCGCGACCCCTAGCGGCCGGCTTTCCGTTCTCCGTCAGCTGAGAAATGGGAACGTGACCTGTGCATCTTCTCAGGTTGTTGCATTACCGGTTTGTAGTAGTTGTACGTACAGGAAAAGTGTAAAAGGTGATTGATTAAAAAATTTTTGAATGCATGTTCGAATCAAGGTACCGTGAGAACATGGTGTTAGGCTAATTCGAGAGTTTTACTCTCTCTCTCTCTCTCTCTCTGTGTAGTACATAATGTGTGTTTGGATAAATTATTGTACAGTTCAAAAAATTAAAATGCATTCAGATTTAAACGTTTATATTAGCGCACTTGACGGAAAAGAAATTTACGGAATATAAGACTTACAACCGTATATAAACTGAATAAATTATATAATTACAGAACTCGCCTAAAGGGGGGGGGGGGCACTCTCATTGCAGAAAACTGGTAATATTTATAAAATTTGAAGCCAGCTGCGTGGTACGACTGAATTTATCGGCCCCACAGAGGTTCGTAAACTAATGGCACATGCACGTTTCCCTGCGGCCATTGTAGGTATGGGCTATCCCATGCTTACGAACGCACAACTAGTTTAAGGAAGTTGATATCTGCAATAGAAGCGCGATCCTGAAATAAATTAACTGGAAATGAAACATTTTATAAATAACGCAGCATAAAACAAAAATATAACTGTATTAGTTTCTGGGACAAAAGAGAGTTGCCTTTTCCATGAGAAATGAGGCAAAGCAGCCAATCCAGCATAAGCAGGAAAATGTCTGCCTGTACCTTGTAAAGAGCCTCGCTGCCCCAACCGGGAATCGAACCCTGGATCTCCGAACTGGCCAGCCGACGCTCTACCGTTGAGCTACTGGGACGAAATTGCAAGCTTTTATTGTCGAAGTGGAGTGGACTGCAACCTTGGACGCCTCGAAGGATATGGGGCCAGAAGGCTTAAAACGCCGAATACCAGGGTTATAAATGTTTAATAACTGGCAATACAAATTAGCATAAAATGCATTTTCAATGAACAGAATTCATTATGCTGATAAATTACGGGAGCAGACGACTTTTGTCTTCATTTATTTATTGAATAAAATTGGCACCTTTTCTAGAATATACAAAATAGCAAATGCAGTATATCCACTATTGTTTAATTTTAATCCCACAGAACAGACTGCATGACGAAGATGAAATAGAATATATTGCACATCATTAAAGATAAATTATGTATTATATCAGAATTCGTTATTTCAATTTCTGTGAACCGAACAGTACATAATTTCAATATTTAGAATACAATGCTATATAAAACTTACAATAGACGAGAAACGTTGGAAATGCAAAATAAACATTTATATATAGCCTGTTCGAAATATTCTTTGCAGAAGTTTGATTATGGAACTTATATCTCATAAATATTGAAAACATCTACAACTGTGTATATGCTTTGTTGCTAGTGGTTTATAGTATATACGAAAATCGTAGCATGAACACTTTTGCAGTAATAAGGATTATTTTGTAATATAGGGAGATATTTTGCATTAAGGGGAAGAATAGAAATTTTCACAAAAATAAGTTTCATACACTCACCAATTACTCCTAAAACAAAAAAGAGCATTTCTTACCTAGAGAAAAGAGAAATACTTGTTAATTTACAGAAATGTATTTACAATGATAAATTAGTCTTTTTAATATATTCATGCACATTGTTATTCATGTTTGAAAGCAATAATAGATGCATAATTCTGAAACTGAAAGATATAAATATATTTATAAGGTAAAATGTTATGTTGAAAATATTTATTTAACTGTAACATAATTCCTTTCATACAAATAGAAAATAATGCAGAATATTACATATATCACCAAAATATAAAATTATTATAGTCGTTTTTCAAATGGCAATTCTACAAAATGGCATTGTGGTCAGAATTCTCTGCATAAAGAGCTGATAGCATTCCAAAAGTTAAACTTTACGTAAAATATATGATATCTCGATCGAGATTGGTTCGAAATAACTCCTTAGCGACTCCAATATAATTTATTTTTGTTTTAGATAAAACAAATGTAACATTTCGAGCGTCGTATAAAACCTGACATTCTCTTTTAGATAAAAAAAGTGATACATAAAATTAACCGCCTTCGGCAATCAGCCGGCTCACTTTTAAGATAAGCTCCTATCGGATATGTCTCCTGTATGTTGTTGCTGATTGCACCCCAAACGCATGAATTAAGTATCCGTGATTTATAATGCCGCTGTTATTGAGAATCGCGGTAATCAACGTGTTAAAAACCCTCAAAAATCCAAGAAAATAATTAAAAAAAAAAAATAAATAAAAAAATAAATAAATAAATAAAAATCCCTGTAGAATAAAATCTTAACACGTGTAATTATCATCAGATTAAATTCTTATCTCGGATCAGAATCGTAAGAATTTTGCACAGATTTCCCTTAGTAATAAAATATTCATTCACGTCCAATTTGAAGCATATATAAAGCTATAAGATTGACAATATTAGAATTTTGCAATTTTATTCAGTTTATTTATCACAGCTAGTTAAATAGTGCGAACTGCCGCGTCTGCATTCAACCTATGAAAAATATGATATTATAATATCAGCTTCTTTCGCTGTTTAAAACGAAATATTCGAAATTTGTTCAAAATTGAGCTAATGCATTAACAACTAAAAAATAAAATCGAATTAAAATTACAGCACGGAGGTATCTTGGGACTTTTCTGAAAATATATCTATATCGAATTTCGTAGCCATGTGTCGCTTGGATTTTCTGCTACGCTATATACAGACAAACATACATTATCTTTTAATGTTATATACATGAATATTTTTTAACTTTAAACGTAGTTATTTTCTACGATGTTTTTTAATTTTACAATACAATACTCATAAAACTAGAAAATTTCGTCTGGTCCGATCTTTCTGAACATCAATAGACCTCTTACGTCTGCCAATTTAAATAATCGTAACAAATTTCATTTGGGACACTCAATTTGCTTATCGTCCTTTGCTTACCGTTGCAGAGTTATCGCCCACAGACATGATTAACAAATGGTTTATTTGTATTCAAGTCAGAGATACTCAAAACGTGAAAACCATCAAAAATACGAGGCTAGAATTTTTAACATCATCAAAAGAGTTTTCCTTTATTTATACATTATGTATTGTAGGAAAAGTGAAAAGATCTAAAAATTTCAGATTCATTTCAAGATGAAACGATTTCAAACATAAAGATCCCAAATTTGAAAAATCAATCTTTATTAACTACCAGAAAAAAAAAAGTGCAATCTCAGTCTTTAAATAAAATTTTTATACTTCCCAATACAGTTCCACATTTTTACCCAATCTAAACACCAACTGAAACCGTTCTAGATTCCTAAAGCCTTCCACGCGCGATAAGCTCGTAAAATTAATCAGCAAGTTTGGGCTTTGATCATATCTTGTTCGCTCCGCAGGCCGGTTGATTTGATGGCTTATCGCGCTCCACAGAAACTGGTACTCAATAAATTAATTTGGAACATATCCAGGTAATTGCGCTTTGGCGGCTAGTGATAAAATATTGCCTTCAAAAAATTGAAAGAAAGAATATAAAAATATGCTGCAATCCTACACAGGACCTTCACTACTACTAAATGTATTTAATTTTTATTTTCTCTACAAAACACAGTATATGTAAGAGGAAAATATTCTGATGGGGTTAAAATTTCGATTCTCGCACTTTTTTTTTATTGATTTACATGTCTTAAACAACCCTGAATGCGAATCGAACACTTTAATGGATTAAGCAAGTCAAATGATATTCGGCATAATTATTTCAATCAATAAACGTCAAATGCTTATTGTTTTTGAGGTAGGTCGGACAGAGCAATGTCAACTTTCCATGGAAAAAAAAACCCTTTAAAAATTAGATTAAAAAGTGTTATTAGTGTTTTATGTGTTTTTTTTTTTATTTAAACGCGAATGGTATTTTATTTCTAGAACGTTAACGTGCGCAGTTCTCCAGATATAGCACGTTTTTGATCTAATATAAAATGAAAAAAATAATAATAAATGTTTACTATTTTAAATGAGCAAAGGCTTTATTATAAAGTGCTTTTAACCACAAATAAATGATATATTTAGGATTGATTTAACACGAGCCGTTTTCGAGATATTAGAAATTTTACTTTAACACAGGGGGTGCGATATTTATTGAAGAAATTGGCTATTGATATAAAATTTCGTATGTTTTACTTTCTTCACTCTGAGCTAGATGAAAATATGATGATAGTGATTGTGATTTGTTCCACTTTTCTTGATAAATATGTTTTTATCGGTAAATTAAGCAAGCATTTTACTTTAACCGATGTAGCCCAAGAAAAGTATGGTGATCGTAATTTAATCACGTGTAGAGTTTTCACAATAAATACGTCTTGGGGCCCCTGGTACCAGAAATGACACTTGTCAGTCTGCGAGTGGGTAAATGTGTGCAAAATCGTTGGCCCTTAGTAATCCCAAAAAACAATGAAGCTATTTGGGCTCAATTTGGGTGGCACACTGCTTACACTGTGTAGACGTGAATACAGAAAATAAATTTTTGAAAAATGTATATATTTTGGCTCAGAGGTCGAATGCCGACTTATTTCGAGAAGAAACTCTCGGGATTCCCTCGATCCTCTAGTTTCAATCGATTACAGCAAATAGCCGACTAATATAAGTTATTTATTTTTGATAAGAAAACCAGATAGAAGAAAAATTATCTCTTTCCCGATAATTTCTAAATTTACAATTATGTAGTAAAAGTAACGCATTGGACATATTTTTAAATACATATTTATTTTATTGAAAAAAAAATTGTTTTATGCAATATTCAGAATATTTATTATTTCAATAAATATACATGACCAATGAGAGAGAAAAAATATCTGATTTTCTAGGAAAAAGAAACACATTGCCCACACAGAAATTTTGCTTTATGCGTTACCCATCCATAGTTTATCTCTCAGCATAGGATATAAATTTCGCAGCTAAACAAAATCAAGCGAAACCTTTTTTTCATCCCACCCTCTTTACCAGAAGTAACGCCAGGATTTCTAAAACAAATCGACAAAAAAATATAACTCAAAAAGAAAATGATGTTTCCTTTGCCTTTAAATTCCCTCTTTGAACGTAATTCCGTAAATTTTGGTGTTTCATAAGCCCCGCTTGATCCGGTATGACAGTTTCTACGGTCCAGATATAAATGTAGAGAGGGAAATATGATCCAACGGAGAATGTTACGGAGAACAAAAAAAAAAAGAAAATTGCAATTTATATGAAAATTCTGACAATGTAATGGAGAAAAAATATCTTCACAGACAAGAATATTTGCATTTATTTTTAACACTTTTTGGTCATACTGGGATAATTTTACGAATGTTAAAACAATGGGAAGCAAACTGGAAAACGACAATTAGAACATTCGTTCACCAGATAATATCCCAATTTTCACATTTTCTCTTTAAGGAGTTCCGGCAGTGGTAGAACTTGACCTACTCCCATGCCCTTATACCCCCCCCCCCCCCTCCATTCTAATAAGAGCGCCGATTTCTTATCTAAAGATTTCCCTAATCTTATATTCCTAACCTAATACAATATTGTCTAATATTTATAATATTATTTTCTATAATTATTCCTAAATATGTATTCCAGAATTTCCTTTTCGTGGGTCCCTCTACATTTCTGGGATCCCCCATTGTGGGGGGTTGGCACAGCAGTAGTTCTATCCGTACATACAGGCATAGCCAAATTTGATTAATGATAATAATTGTATAGGGCGTCTAGGAAACAAAAATATACCTCTGATCCATCAATTTCTGCATTACGGGAGGGGGGGGGGGGGGTTGCAAAATTAATTATGCTTAAGGGCACTAATAATACAAATCTGGCTTAGCATATAAGAAGAATCGGATTCACACACACGGCCACGCGGGACCCAATTTTAAGCAAAAATAATAGCCCCAATAATGCGGAAAAGAAATGTTTTTGGGATAAAGATAGTTATTAATAAGTAAAAATGCACTTTGTGCAAACGGATTAAGGAAAGCCTGAGCTCAAATAAAAGCTCAAATAAGATAATACATCATACAGCTGTTTCGAGGATACGCTGGATTCCCTTCGTCAGAGCAAGAGAACCAATAAACCCCAAGCCAAAAGGACGAAATGGGGCCCATTTCGTCTTTTTGACTTGAGGGCATTGTTAGTTTCAGTGTTCTAGTTGGTCTGGGGTTTGTTGACTCTACCGGACCTAAGCACGTGGGCCAGGCCCGAATAGACTTTTATCGCATTTACAATTTTAAGGGGCTTAACAATTTACCGACTCCTCTCCAGCGTTGTTACCGACTCCTCTCCAGCGTTGCGCAATGCACCACATTTCAACAGATAATAATGATTGATAAAATACTAATATATGAAGCCCCAAATTTTGTGTGCCATCGGTTCAGATTCCACAAGCCTTCGAAGACGTCTCTGAAAATCGGCTCACAAGTAAGAAAATCCCAGGCTTTCGAAGAAATAAACACCTCAACTTTCACTGCTCATTAACTGCCACTGCAGCTTTTCTTTCTTCCATCCCGGCGAAAGCGGGCTGTCACTTCTGGCGTTTTCCAAAAGCAAAATACAGAGAACACGACACCGCTCTGTTGTACACACTCGCGTGCCACGCCAAAGAAAAAGCGAATCAAAAACAAAAACAATGAACCCATCTTTTGAGACCGTTTTGTAACGGAGACCACCGCAGCAGGCCCCGTTCCCTTATTAAACTGTCAAAGATGTCAGAAGTGGTGTAACGCGATATGCGAGCGTAACTGGATCGTAGGGGAAATTGCAAGGGAAAAAGGTTGACACTCGCATAAAAAAAGGGAAAATATTAATTATTAATGGAGTCGAGGCACGACGTGAGTGGTTAATTGATGTTCTATGATCCAGGGTTGGTGTCAACCTGTTTTGTAGACACTGTCTTTGGTGGTAACATATGTAAGTCCGTGTTGAAGTACGGCTTTCGCTTAATAATTTTCTTAAGCGAGTCTACACAGTTAAATGGCAAACCAACTCTCGCGAATGTGTGCAGCATTACTTCTGATTGAGCGTAGTGCGCAGTATTACCTCTAATTAAACAAACTCATGTTTTGATGATGACAAGAGTGTATACTTATCAAATACTGTACGATTATTTTGAAATTCACTGAGAGCAAGCATCCAATGAATTTCCCTACAAAATCTGAATCAAACGCAGACATTTTTTTTTTATTTTTTTATTTTATAGTTTAGTCGCTTAAAAGGTATCACTTTGCATCTGCATGGCAACATTTGGACGGAATTTTAAGCAATAATAATTTCTGTATATTGGCATATAAAAATAATTAACTCTCGCGCTGTAAAAATATTAATTGTGGGCGAAAAAGCATCATTGCTCATTATACGAATATAGACTTCAAATTTATGAAACAGATAACATGGCCACGTAGACACTAAATTTGGATTCCATTATTATCGAGCATTTACCATTATACTGCGTGTGTATGTAAAACTCCAGTCAAGATTTCAGTTAATTTTGAAGCAAGTGTTACAATTTAGCGCAGAACTTGGCGTTTCTTCGTAAGGGGGGTCATATAATAATTGATAAATAATATTGATCGGACGATATGCGTAGCTCCCATGCGCTCGGAGATATTAGGAGCACAAGCGCTGCAGGCGAGTAGATGGGAAGAAATCTCAAGAGATTTCCTCCCATTAAGTTTTGTAAGATTACAAAACTTTATACAACCAGTCATATGACAGGCTTAATGTGTAGTGAAAAATATTAACACGATGAGTGCAACAATTAGCAAGCAACCTAAATGTCCCGAAATTGAAATGGAAACTAAATTTCATTGCAGAGCATTAAATTTAATTCTCTTTTCTGGCACGCCCATCCGACATGACTCGAAAAATCTTACAGGGATTAGTGTGTATTAAGGTTCCTAAATATGCAGGCCGACGCAACCGCCATTTTGCCTTCAACCGGTCCAGTCAGTTATCGTCTGCTTGTGATTGTGTATCATGATTGATATTTGATACAGAATTTAGCTATAAAATAAACAGGTGATTCTGCTTTTAAAAAATTGCACCTATAAATCATTTAAGAAAGTAGTCAAGAACGTTTTGATTTTTACGAGATCCCGAAAAACGGACAAGGATGTAACTTTCTTTTCGCCTTGTACTGCCAACGCTTCAACTGGGAGTCAAGATGGCCGCTGTTGCGCACGCCTGTATATTATATAGGAGTCTTAACGTGTAGTAAGGACCACCCTAGTCACAAGTTATACTCTGCCCCATAAAAATGTCATAAACCTCTGTAATCCTGGAAGAAAAATAAACGGGACCACACGCAGAATTTTATAAGGAGCAAATGAAAAAGCTTTAAGCCACAAATATTTTTTGAAGAAAAGGCGCTAGAGCAATTAAATTTAGATGCATGTTTAAGATGTTTATTAAAATAACTAAGCCAGTTTAGATGATCCCCCCCCCCCCTTGTGTGAAATGAAGAAATTATGATTTCTAGCTATAAAACCAAAAGAGACAAGGGGAAAAGTGCCAATTAAATAACCATACATAAGATAGTGCACTTAGTAAATATATAATCCATGTTCACAAAATAAGTAAACGTAAAGACTACATTTCGCTTTTGTTTCTACCATAATAGATATTTCTAATTGCATTTGAGATTTTTTTTTATTGGTCTATTGACACCTATATAAAATACCCCCCCCCCCCCCACCACCACTTTTTTTTTCTATTAGCCATGAAATTGAACTCAAATGAAGATTATCGTGTTGAGTTAAAAAAAAATTCTCCAGCTCAAGATATTTAATTTTGTCTTAATGAATATTTTACTACCTACTCCCTTTCCAGTGAACAAGATGAATGAAGCATTCTGAATCTCCAGAAGAGCAAAAAGAGTTATTATGAATAGAAGAATAGCCGTGATCAAGGTAGTGATGAGTTGGGCTTCAGTAATTTGCGTTGGCTGGTAGTCAAGTCGCTGATGAAGTGCGGTACTTGTTACCTTCTATGCGCCAACTTCTTCATTCATTAATTTTAAACTCATGTTTTGCTGGTTCCATCTGCTGGTGAGTTTTGAAAGTAATTGTTATCACAGTATAATTGGAAGTTTCATATAGCTATAACCAAGATCTCGGAAAGACGTGAAAGATTGAATAGAGAAAGTGTGTGAGTGTGTGTGTGTGTGTGTGGGGGGGGGGGGGGGGTACAGTGCTGCATTTCGATTTTAAATATTTTGTGCAATTGAGTAATCAGGGTCATATCACATCTACGATAATCAACTGGTAGTGCTAGGGACCCGGATGCCAGAAACCGGCTCTAACGCATGCTAAGCGAATATTATTGTGTTGAGTTAAATAATTCTCCGGCTCAAAGCATTCAACATTGCCATATGAAGATTTCACTTCAAATACGTGTTGACAATTAATGCTATGCATGTAAGTGCTTCCATTAAAAATCGGAAATCAGTTATAAAAAATTCTGCAAACCTTTTCTGCAATTATCCTCCCGAAATAGAATAACTTCTCTCGCTGACGCGAATCTATCATCTCCATCTCCAAACAGACAAAACCGTGGCAATGCCTTAATTCCCGGGTATTTCCTTAATCAACATCCATGCCTTCATCATCTCATCTAATATCTCCGCAACCGCAACCACTGTTTTGTACAAGCCCCAAGCTGAGTGTGCAAGTGTCTTGCTCATTAAAACCGCCCCCTCCCACGAGTTTGTGGTCTCAATTACCCACTCTCACTGGGGGAGAACTACTCACGAAGCTTGTTAGAGGTTCGCCAGCAGAGGTCAGCACCATTTCCTGCGATGAAATTGAAGCAGTAGATTCTGGGAATTGTGGGGGTCGACTTAGATACTACTATTCCTTATTCTACTAAATGTGGGATAAGGAATGAGTCCTATCTGCATAGATCGATCCAAATTTTAAATATATAACCAGATGTTATAACATTCTATCTCTGGAGATGAATATATGCATAATAATATATCAACTACGCCCCTCAGCTATACCAACCATCACGAATTCCGATACATAAATTGTAGTGAGTCGCAGCATAAACAGGGAGGCTGGAGATCATGCCACTGGCTGAATCACAGCCTCCGGCTGAACAATTACACTAGTTCTCCATAGGGTTTATATTTGAAAACGAAATGTAGCACAGGACCCCCCTCCCCTTTCCACACATACGACCCATTTCCGAGGTCTCAATACTCGATAAACTGAATTTCTAGTTAAATCGTTTGGTTAATAATATATTTAATGAGAAAACATATTTAAAAATATATCTAATACGTAACAATGCAGCATCTAATTTTTTTTTCATGGGGTAAATGGGAGATACAAAATATTTTAATATCGTTAATTAAAAATTTTATATTAAATATACTAATGAAAAATTAATGGTAATTACTATTTCAGAGATTGCAATTAGTTTTTTATAAGTTAAATTTAATTTTAAGAAACAATTAAATAACATCAAACATAGCAATCAGTGCGAACTGTTCGAACACAGGTGGACCTTTCAGCTCGCAGTAAACCCACGATGGATAGAACGTTTGTGCCAGTTATTTCTAATTTCGGAAAATGGTGTTTCTTAAAAGAAAACAAAAGATATCTTAAGAAAATACTTTACAATCATACATACCCGGAATATATATATATATATATATATAAATAATTTCCTTTGTTGAAATCATGTATGACGCCACATTCATTGTCTTAAAACAAATACACAAAGCATGTCCTAAGAATTAAAAAATTATACTTTATATTTTCCGTCAGATTCATAATTCATTTTCCCTAATTATGTTTGATGTGATGGTCAAAAGCAGCTTTCGCTTGCAAGTTTATCCTTGCCAGAAAAGCTTTTCATAACTCCCAATCCATCTTCTTCAAATTGCATTCTAAGGTATCGGTTACAGAAGGGGGGGGGGGGGGGGGGTCAGTCCCCTCGACGATATCTATTACGTTGTCATTCGCGTCATTTAACTTGAAATTTGATACGTATCGCAATGCCATGCAACGAGATATTTCAAGATTTCGCACGTTGTCTAACAAGATTGACACGTATGATCGTTTGCAGCCACTTGTCAAGTAGTAAATGACAGACGCCGTTGCCGGAATATAATATTCTTCATAATTTGAATCGCAAATCCCGTCACTTGTGTCTTTTAGAAGATTCCACACGTCTTGAACTTTTGTTTGATCGTCATTGAAGAATGTTATTGTCTTACTCTTGCCTTTCTGGTTGTGTGTTCGTTCTGTGTATTGTAACCGTAATTGTGACGGAGGGATATATAAACTTGGCGTTAAGAAGGAAGTGAGGATGATATTTAAGAGCTTTTTTTATTTATTTATGTAGTTATTGGAATTTTCACTGGGGGGGGGGGGGACTAAGATATATAACTATTAAGGTTCAATTTAACGAATACCAAATGGCATTTTCCAAAAGGAATTGTCTACATGGAACTGCCTACTAGCAGGTTATAAATCACATCATTCGCTTTTAAAACGGGCTATAAATCATATCATATGTTTTTAAAACGGGCTATTATTGGTATCATATGTTTTTTTTTCTTTACTCCTGTCACAAATACAAAACAACATATAAAAAGTTATTTTTTATTTTTCACATAATTATTTTATGATTTTATTTTTTCATCCAATTTCAAAGAAACAGATGTTTAAAAAATCAAGAGCCTCCTCCTAGTTCAATTCACTTTAAAATCAGACTCTTTAAGTTTGCCTATTGAAATAATGGAACGAAATTTCATTTGGATAGTTCAAATAAGGATACTGCCTCCCCCCTGATACGCAGAGATAGATAGACAGATAGATAGAGAGATATATATACAATACTTTCCCTCTATATACGTAATGTATGAATCACGTGGAAAATAAAAACTGGCAGGATTGTGTGCAAAGCATCTAAACTTCAAAATTCAGAAAGAAAAAAATACATAAAGGCTCTTACCCCCCCCCCCCCCCCCTCCACCCGCTTGCAATTCATTTCCTAAAGTCCCGTTGTATTTCCAAAAAAAAATAAAAGGATGAATTTTTGCTGTATTTGATACGCCGCACAGTGGTGCCAAATGAGGAATTTGCGGAAAAAACCTCACAACTTATGCGTTTCTTAATATTTTTGCATACTTTTTGAGCATGTAGATAAGTTAAAAGTAAGATTTTATATGCATGCCAAAACAGCGAAGGTTACAAAAAGTTGCAGCTGATTTTCACAGAACAGTTGCATAATAGTATCTGCTTTCGAAATAACTCATCCAGAGAGTGTAGGAACGTGTAGCTTTTTTTTATAGGCTTAAAGAAATGAAGGAAAACAAAAAAATTTATATATGTATATTTTACGCTTTATAGTATGATTTTGGCTATGTTTTTACGAAATGTATTTATGTCAGAAATAAGCTGAGGTTACATATATTGAAAATACGTGAGACATATAATTATAAATATCCACAAAAATTTTGGAAAAAATATTGAAATTTTAGTTAGAAAAAACAAGATTTCAATTAGAATGTAGAAGTCTTGTTTAAGATTAGTTTTTCCTTCTAGTTATACTGAATAAAATACATGTATTTACATGGCAAGATACTTCGGTTCATTGCCCATCAAAAAATAGTAGTTGGTATCCAAAAATATTATTTTCGGGTTTCGGGGTTTTTTCCGCCACGGCACCAGTGTGCGCCGTTGCTCGGAGAATTATCCAACTGATAAAGAAACAGATGATACAAGAAAAAAGTGAAATAAAAAAGATCTGCGTTACCTCTTTCGGCTTTTAGCACGAAAGCTTAACATCAAAATGGCAGTTTGTACGGAAACAACCTTCCATCAATCTATAATACACCTACACAGAGAAGATTACTGTCACTAAAAAGGGTTAAAAAGAAGCAGAAGGGGGGGGGGGGGGGGTAAAGTCTTACTTTTAGTAACTACCACTTTTTTTATATAAAATTTTATTTTTTATTTGAATTTTTAGACGCGTGTTTATCGTAAACTTCCAAAAAAGAAATGTAATTACCTGGATACTATCGAAATTAATTTATTGAAACCAAGTTCGGAGCGGAGCGATAAGCCGTGAAATGAAGTGAAGGTATCCGATTGGTGACTAATCATTAATTTCCAAACCTTATCTATAAGAATTTTTAAGCTTGTCGTGTATCCAAAGGTGTCGGGTGAAACACAAATGTTTTAAGAGCTGTTCTAGCGGAGTATATAGGTGCAAATTTAATCAATTTGATATTTTCTCAGCGCTATTTGTAATCTGTGTTAAACCGAAATGAAAACTTTTTTCATTAGTATTACAAACAAATTTAAAGAGAGAATGACAACAAAATTTATTATAAATTGAAGAAAGTCATTATTTTACTAATGGTGGATTTTACAGTACTGGTTAATATTTTTATTAAAATTAAGATTTCTAAATAAATGTATTTCAAAAAGAAAGTTTAGAGCGAAAATATTCACTTTATTCTAGTACAGAAGGGGACATTGAGTTAAAGAAAGGATATTTTTTAATTTATTTCTCAATTTGTTAGAATAATACAGAATGAATTTAGCTGCTGCTTAAAGAATACAAATTTTTGTATTTCCTCGATATCAGACATAAAAAATTGTCTGCTACCAAGTATCAAGAAAGTAAAAACATCTGCATTGCTTGAATGATATCTAAATATCATAAATCGCTTCGCTTTTTGAAAATAAACAAAAATTTAGTATTTGCCCTTCCTCTCCCCTCCACATTTCATAAATCTCTCAAGCAATCGAAAATATATTTTATATCTATCTATATAACTATCTATAAACATTTTTTACGGTTTGAACAATCTTTTGAAGTACAAATTACCCTAAAACAATATTTCTAGTTAAAACTATAAAAATTATTGAATTATTTTGTAACATACAATGCCTATTGGTCAAATTATTAATGATTTCGTCTAAGCTAACATTAACATGAAGTTAATAATTAGTAAAATTAACTATTTTCCTTCGTAACCAAATCGCCTGCAGGAAAGTTAACGCCCAAATTACGTAAATATGTTTTCATTTTATTTTTATTTATTTACTTATTCGTTTTTTGGAAAACCAAAGTAGATTGAATAAAATAAATTTAATCTTTTCACACTATTCATTAATTATTTTAATAACTTTACCTTTTCGGATTGATCAACCTATAAAAATTAAAACGAGATTTATTTCGTGATGTCATAAAATGTCCGATTCACATACTTCATTTGTAGTCAAATCTTGTTTACATTATGCAACTAAATTTTGAAAAAGGCAACTATTAATAATAAGGTTTTTATAGTTATCTATTTATTTTTAATCACTTACAATCGTCTGCTATAGCGTGAACATGATAATCAATTTGTCATCAATATTTCAGAACGAGAAATCACTTCAGAACAAACTTTTTGAGTACAACAATCAAAACTACGTAACAAAAGTTTAAAATTCTTTATTTATAGTTAATCAATAATATTTCGATTTAGATATCACTAACTTATGAACCATATTTATGCACAAAAAACAACATGTGAAAATGAATCAAATCTATGCATAAAACTGGCTGAATAGAATAAGTCAGCTTTTTAAAAGCCTCAGAATTTGTTATTCAGTTATTCTGGTCGCGTTCCGTCTTTGATTGGGCAGGGGCTTTGGATGACGCAATCTAATTTCTCCAGTTTTGCAAGAGGAGAGATTTCGACTCCATGGTATCACATAACAATTCTTTGCTTTCCTTATTTTACTATTAACCGTTCTCGATAAAGGAGTACTCGCGTGCGTTTCTTTGAATAAATTTTCTCCCAGAGCGAGTTCAGAAAGAATAAAGAACAAATGTCAGATTTGCCTCATCTTAAGATAAAGCCAGGTAACAGTGCGTATTTAATTTGTATTAATAGATGAAACACATGACTAATTAATATAGAAGCAGCAAAAAGTGAGTCATGACTAGGGAACATTATTTATGTTTATTAAATTAAATGAAAAATTTTAGTAAAGAGCTACTTGCTTTTACGTATATTTAATTTAACAAAGAGAAAATGAAGCGTGCACTCTTAGGAAATGTTTTTGTTAAGAGTGCTCAGACCTGCTTCTAAGGGCAGCTTTTGCTACAAAGAATAGTCACACACAAAACGTTGATTTTCGAAAGCGAAGTAAGTTTCATGTCACTAATTTAGACACAGAATTACACAATATAAAACTACTGCTTGCGAGAATAACTCGATTAGTAGTTCCTTAAAGAAAGAAGACATGTGCAAATTACGTGACAATAATTGCTTCCAAGGCGTTTTAATTCCTCTCCATCAGGTCAAAACAGTGTCTTTTAACAAACGCAACTTTTTGAAAGAGCTGTGAATTTATGAAGGGGGATCAAAACTATCCTTGAAACAATTGTTGTCACGTAATTTACATATGTCTGCTTTCTTTAAGGAAATACTAATTGCGTTATACTCACAGAATTATTATTACATACCCTCACAGCAAATATCGTCACATTTGTGACTTTGACGTTGTAGTCACGTGACCCTTGGATCACAATGCGACATCATATTTGTGACTTCTATGTGACGTTACGTATTAGTAACTTTGTAACTTCATTGTGACTATATTCTTTGACGTTTCCACAATTTAATTAACATGTAGCAATGTGACAACATTACAATGGCAATTACAATGTGACGCCACAAACAAGTTAATATGCGACGTCACAAACGACCATAAAAATGACCAAAATGACTTCGCTGTGACCTCAATATGACATTGCCGAGACATACTGTGACGTCCTGTGACGTCCCAAAGTCACAGTGTCGAAAGCCCAGAACGACCGACTCATCCGAGGACTTGAGCAGCAAGATGGTCGTTTGTAAGTCTTACGTCACTGTGAAAAAAAATGCTGTTAGGGCACTGTCCACTTTAATTTATGAATTGATAGGCGAAGAAACGTTAACGATCGGATTTTATTATATATTTCCCACTTCTCAAAAGAGTCTATCTAAATTAAATGCATCTAAAAATTTACAAATATATCATTTTAAAAAACATTGTCAGTTAGAACTGGATGTCTGTTACATATTCACATGCAACTTCAATTAAAATTATAACAAACTGTAAAAACATAGTGAAAAAGTTAACATTTAATCTAAAGACTATAGCAAGAAAAGGACACAGTATTCTACATAATAACTGTCTAACGTATAGTTGTTTTTTCAAAACTCTCCAGAAACCTCCTGATGACCTACAAGACAGAATCTTGGCACATTAACAGTATCGACAAAGGCACAGAATCTAACGAAGACGGTTTCTGATTCCCCCTAAAGAGCAGACAAAGTAGGTTGAGATTTTCGAGAAATCTTTCGAGATCCTCCAGACAGAAGTCCCCTAGTGACCTAGAAGGCAGAATTTTTGCATACTCATAGCATCGACTACGTGACAGATCCTAACTGAGCCGGAATTTCAATTTCCCACAAAATTCTACTAAAAATTTCTCCACAAGAGGTAGACAAAATGGAGGGGAGGTCGAAACCTGTCAGACCTTCCCAAAGCACCCCCCCCCCCTTGTGATCAAAATGGCAAAAACTTTGCATACATAGTATTGACCACGAAGCAAAACCTGAAGGAGTCACATTTTGACTTGGACATCTGTTTTCGAAGTTAAGTCACATACATTGTTAACATTTTGCTTACGGGTGGGGCAGCGTCCATCACAAACGAAGAACCTCTCAAAAAGAGTTGGGGATAAGGTATGTTTGGGATAAAGGTATGTCAAATACTCGTCTTTTTGAGAGGTTCTTCGTTTGGGATGGACGCTGTCCCACCCGTAAGCAAAAGGTTAAACAAAATAAAACATATTAATAAAAGTTACAATATAATTTTTTAAGAGTGGTAATAATTCTAGCTTTCATATGCTTAAATACTAGTAACGATCTATTTTATATACAACTGGAAAATCCAATTATATCACATACAAACTGTGGAAAGACCAACAACTTGGAACTGCATGTGCATCACCATTAAAAATATCAAACCGTAACCCACAGTCTACAATTTAAGATGCATTTAAGAAAGTCTTCAACTTATAATTGATACACTAGTAAAAGAATTAAACATCGCAGATGTTTTAATGTCGGCGAAAGCAATTGTTTCACCAAACAAATACATGCAAATGAACTGTTTTTGAGGACAATAACTCCATTGACGATTCAATGTTTGGGAGTCATAATGATCATTTCTTTTTTATAAATCTTTTTATGGATAAGGGGGAAAAAATCCGTCAATCCTTGAAAAACAATAAAACAAATCTATTGTCGATCATTATAAGAAACATTTTATTGACAGCAGAGAGTACTGGAATCCGCCATTTATGTCCACGAAAATTATGCATTATTCGGGAATTTCTAATTTTATTTTCTTGCTTGCGCTAGATATCTTTTGCAATATTTAAATATATTTTATAATAATGTGCTGCCATTGTGAGGGGAATGCCTTTTAAATGTGAATTACGCGAAAAATAAACAACATTATATATATATATATATATATATATATATATATATATATAATATTAGGTTGGAATAGTCCAAAAGAAGAGACCTTTCTCGATATCACAAATCTACTTTATTAGATGACATTAGAATCAGAAGTATTTACATAGATTGGCCGAGCATCATTCATCGACCATCTTTTACCAAATCTCAGTGCCGTCTGCGTAGTTTTTCACAAGTACAGTTACATCGGAGGGGAAAGGGATATGGTGGTATGGGGAAAATGCTGCCTTCGCGTTCATTAGGCTTTAAAAATATGATTTTGAATGCAGTTTCATATAAGAACGTTTATACTGAGGTTAAGATTAGTGACCAGTGACCATATATGGTATGATCGAGGAAAAGAGGAAGTGTCTGCAGATTTTGTTAATATTAGTGGCGTGGGATAGAATTTAATGTAATTGAAATATGTGCTGGACATGAAATAGGAATTTGGAATAACAATTGTGAAAGAAAAGGGCGCGTTATTGGGAAAGGCTTAAAATAACACTGTTAAGTGTCTTTTCATATGTGGATTTTAAAAGAATGTTATTCCATATATTTAAGTTCTTTAAGTTTGATGCTTTGAAAAACAAAAATATTACTCATCCGTTTTTCACCTGTAATTTGTTTTTAATGAGCTAAAAGTTCATAACTGGCAATGCGTAGAATGAAATATTAATTAAAATATATTTCTAACCAGGTAGGAAATTAAACGTTGAAAATATATTTATTTCTATTTGGAGACCAAAAGATGAAGTGTCTCCCTTTTTAACTGTTCTATCTAAAACTTGAATAAATGTACTAAATCCTCAAACTCATATTTTATCAAAAATAGTTTTGCATAAGAAAAAGAAAGATTATTTTAAAGATGAAATAAGATATTTCGGATATAATTTCATAAACTTCCAGTTAATAAAGCATAAACGGCTACTAAATTTTCACCAGATTTGATACCATGTAATCTTTAAATACACTACAGTTTTTTAACTTTATAATTTTACTACTTCTCTGTCGCCCAGGCGGTGAAGTGGATAGCGTCTTCGGCTGCTGTCTTGTGGGTTCGAATCCCGAATAAGGCATGGATGTTTCTCGAGGATAAAGTCAGTCTTCCGCCTTCTGTGTCCTCGTCTAAATGTGAAGCTGCACCCCCTCCGAC
This sequence comes from Amaurobius ferox, assembly GCA_951213105.1. Classification (NCBI taxonomy): domain Eukaryota; kingdom Metazoa; phylum Arthropoda; class Arachnida; order Araneae; family Amaurobiidae; genus Amaurobius; species Amaurobius ferox. Next base: position 112,317,560 of record OX578146.1, read on the forward strand.
GTTCGTCAGTGATGGGCTCTTGTAATAAACTTTGTTCTCTCGTCTTGTGTCTTTCTTCGTTCTTTTCTGCTTCCTGCGTCACTGGTCCTGAATCGGCTCCGCCGAAACAGGAGGAGGTCATCAGTAACAACAACAACAACTACAACTAATTCTCTATCTTGATTTATTTTCCTTGCAATTCAGCACCATTGAAAGACACAGGTGGACAAACATGGCCGATGATTGACTCAGCCTTTGAGATGTTCTCCAAATCTAGCATGTCCAAACGACAGGACACTTTGTTCTAAAAGTAATGATTGCGAACATCTTTATTCCCTTCCTCCTCCCGACATATAAGGGGGGGGGGGGGGAGAGACATCCAGTTATGAAGAGAAAAATATTTTTGACATCATAATGATAACGAAATCGAAAAGACTTTTCTAATTCAACTTCTTTTTTCATCATTTTTCTGTTTATATTTAGTGGCTATTCACGGGCTCTTCAGCAAATAGAGAAGTCCCACAAATGAACAAATAGAAGTCTTCCTTTGTTCAACATCTCGTTTACGAAAAGATGAAAAGGGACAAAAAACACTTCAAAATCCCTTTGTGTGAATTACGAATAATTTCGTCAAAAACTTTTCCCCTTTTTTTTCCCACAAATTCAATTGCTACAACGTATGAATATAAGTTCTGGTTATTAAAATGACTTTACCATGCAAGGTCCCTGGGGGGAAATGATTACAGAAGTTCGAGTCTTTTATTTTAATAGGAAGGGATTATTAATTTTTCTACTTAACTTCTTGCTCAGAAATTAAAAAGAGTAAATAAAATTGAACACATTGGACAATTTCTCGAGTGTCTCTTTTAATGACGTGTTGAAGTTAATTAAAATCAATGTCTGTAGGTAGTTTCTATTTGATAAATTTAAATACAGGATGGCTTGTCTTGAAAATTCTAATTATTCAACAAAGGAAAAAAATTATTGCAAAAACTAGATATATATAAGAATTTGTAATAGCTTCTGGCAATGGGTAAGTTCAAAAAATATTTTTGAGCCCCTTAACCTCTCACAGTCTCACTGTTAGCATTTATTGAAGTTCACTTTAAAATATACTTCTTCCCGGCCGGGGATTTATGCCCTATAAACTTTACGGTCAGGGCCCTCGGTCTGGATTTGTACTTTAAAATATACTGTCGAGGTCATTATCATACAAGTACTGATTCGGTCAGTACACATTCAAACATACCAATATACAGAATAATTTTAACACATATTTTTATTAAAGTGAAAGTTTGTACGATGAAAAAAAGAATTAAAAATTACATTGGCTAAATTTTTGGCCAAATTTTACATCACTGTTTCTCAAATAATCAGTTTTAATTATCAAAATGTTCTTAGCCACATGAATGTATTTGTTAATTTAAATATGATATTTGTCAAAGTGTGAATGATGGGCAATTTTCTAATGGTTTCATATTGCTAAAAAGTAAAAACATTGCTGAATAAAAATTTAGTACATTTTTTTTTATTCTACGATTGATTATCAATTCGTTGGAAACATGCTCTTACCCGCTACCAAAAAATCGCTGTGTAGCCAATTCGTCTCCAATGTAAATTCAATTGTTAAATCCAATGTACATTTATGGAAATTCAAGAGATCGAATTTCAAAATCAGGTGACTGCAACTTCGTTCAGAATATTTCTCTACGCTGGTCCACGCCTGCCATATTCCATTAGGCATTCTTAAAATTTGCCTTTGTTTTATGCTAAACAACCGATCTTTTATCAGCCAACGTCCAGGCTTAGAAAAAAATTTATAAACACTAGCTATGTCAAACACACAATTTTTCCAAAAGCGAGAAACAGCCCACAGAAATTTTTCCAAAACCGAGAAAACTCAAGAATATTTTCAAGATATTTTTTTTTATTCTGAATATATTTAGCTTGATGTCCTCCTTTGTCGCCCTGCACGTCCTGCGGGAAAGACAAGTTCCCCCCTTGCCCTCCCCTATGGGCGCCTATGATGTCAAAGTATAATAAGTGGACACATATATATAGTGTAAGTGGGGTATAATATGTGGACTGTTTCATACACATACGAAACAATGTGGTGGCCATTTTTTGAGCTAAAATCCGCTTAGCAACTTTCATCTCTATTTCGATTTATTTAAGCTGTGTTACATAACTTTGAAAAAAAAAAAAAAAAAAAAAAAACATTGGATTGATGTGGCACAAATTCCTACAGCAAACATATAACCTACAAGTGAAAATTAATAAGTACATATCAGTCTTCAAGATGGAGGAGAAAATTATACAAAATTACACCTCCATTTGGAAGGAAATTTGATACCTCTACATTCTGAAATTAATACTGCGACAATCTTTGATACAAAAAAAAAATGGTACAACGTAAAAAAAAGGGAAAAAATCAATCTATCATATATAAACTGTTTTGCAACTGACACCGAATTTGTAACAGCTTGTCCCTGTCACCTATTATGCCTGTCAAAAGCATCGAAACGACAAAAAGTAAAATTAAGTTACATGATATCCTTGCTCAGCTAGGAGGTAACATGTCTATATTTTTTCATATTTAGAAATTTGAATATTTGTTCGCTCAGGTTTATTTAACGAATTTGATATCAGTTTCCATGGTTTCTAAATGCATTAATATAGACCCGGATTATGCAGTCTTTTGCCATTTATGAGCACTTGCATGCAAGATATTATTTCGTGCGTTAGAATGACTTTAGCTAATGACAAAACCGAGAAAACTGTGAGAGCGCTTGACAATAACAGGATGAGGACCTCTGCTGTAGATTGAAACAATACCGGAATACCGAACACAAGTACTCCTGTCACATTGTGCTGGTATTTCAATACCGGTTTTGATATGAATAGAGATGGGTCTAGCAGAAGGTTTCAATTCTTCGAACATTGCTTATTAAAAACTATGTCATATTTAAAAAAAAAAAAAAAAATTAGCAATTTTTTCCCTATAACAGAGCATTGCTTATGAGCAAGTAAAGTGCTCAACTGATTATTCATCACCACTCGTGGCCCATTTTTTCCCCCGGTTATTGCCACCCCTCAACAAGGTACAGGCAATGAGATGATTTGAGAGCAATAAAACTCCTTTTCGAATTTTTCTGGTAGAAGTATTGTAACCGAATCCAGTAACCATTGAAATGGGTGATTACGGATGATCAGTTGAGCACTTTTTTTTTTTTTTTGCTTTTATATAAAGCCCTAGGGCCCATGGGACAGAATTCGCTTCATTGTATTCCCGAGCACTTAAAAATTTATTAACAAAGGTCGCAGCTATAACTCCAATCATTATTATTTCTACCAGAAAAAAATATAAAATCTTTTTATTTAAATGTTTTGTATTCGTTGATCTCTTAATCACCCCTGAAAAGCGACAATGGTCGCGAAACCATGTACATCAGGTGGTGCTAGTTGATCAATTAAGCACTTCTCTTACTCTTATTTAAAAAATAATTGTTCATTTTAAAGCGAATGCTATCATTCATAACCAAGTGACAAAAATGATAAAAATTGAATTATAAAATTCCTTATTATCAAACGAGAGAATGATTTATTCCCAAGTACTTTTAACAAGAAATGGCAGACATCATTGTTTAAGGGCTATTACGAACCACTCTTTATATATATATATATATATATATCTGTGAATTTGCTTCTATGGTGATGTTAATATTACTTGAATTGTTTTTTATATTTTTTTTTATTTTATTTTTACATAATTCTTATTATTAGATATTTCAAATATATATATATATATATATATATATATATATATATATATATATATATATATATAAAAATAAATTATTAAATCCAAAGTTAGAATGTATGTAGTAACTCATAATACACTATTCCAAATTTTTTACAAATACAAAGAAATTAAGACAAAAAGAGGAAATAATAAAGCATAATGCAAGTCATAAGGACAAAGACAATCAACAAATTTCAAAAATGAGGAATGCAAATAAGAAAACAAAAAAATCAAGCAAAAAAGCTTGCACATGGAGGAGATTTAGGCTTACGAGATTAGGCTTACGAAAAGTTCATTTCGAAAAAATTCTCATCGGGTCCATATATCTTTTCGAAATGAACACAAAAATGCTTGTTTCTGAAACACAAGATAGATTTTATCTATAAACTTGTGTTATATGGACGACAAGCATAAAGATTGGAACAATAAAGGAAACATAAATACCTCAAAACGCACCTCTTCAGCGCAACCATGACGAGCAAAATATGACTGGATCATCGTTGCCATATGCCAAAATGAAAAGATGTGATTTGCTGTTGCCAAAGAGAGTAATAAAAACAGTACTGCGCAATAGCAATAAAATGAGTTATTCAACTGTTAAAGCTTCGAGATAAAAAGATGAAAATATAATTGCAGGAGAATGAAGAAGTACGGCTAAAATAAGATAATAAGGGGAGAATATGAGAATTTTATACTAATCGAAACTTATTAACTATGCTATTGACTAAATATGCAGGATATTGATACATTTTACTGGTAATTTTGAGGTTATTAATGTGCAAAGCATGAAATTTTTTATCTGATAATCTATAAATTCTAAAAAGTTGATTAAGTATAATATTTCTAAACAATTGAATCGAGTTGCAGGAATTAAAAGGTAATAATTTATTAATATTAAATTTAAAAAAATCTTTTTTATCATATAATTTAGTAACTATCCCATGAGCAGGTTCTATAATTAGATTTAAATCCAAATAATAAACATTATTACTAATATATAAGTTTTACTTTTTCACAGGATATCTCAGGAATGGAGCATCAAAATTTGATAAACTTATTTAAAACGATAATGACAGTAAGCCTGCTGATTTCAAACAAGATTAAGATTTTTATTTTTTTACTACAAAAAAAAAAATCAAAATTTGTTCAGATATATAGGGAAAATTATGCCTTGAATACACTTTTTGAGTTACGTGCATAGACAGACACGCAAACAAATGTGTTACATGAATAAATGTAGGCGGAACAAAATCAACAAAATATAAGAAAAATTATAGAATATACAAAATGCTTAAACAACGCTAGAAAAAAAAACATCAAAATGGAACACACCACTCTTAGATTATACCTAATCAGGGGCAAAAACGCATTGGGAATAACTGAATAACAAATACACGAAATAGAACAATATCTTGAAGGTTGATTCAAATAATACTGCAACTCCTCAAATTTTTTTATTATTATTTATTTTATTTTTTACACCCATACTCATGACCCAAAGTTTTCCGGCATTTTTATGTCCCTAACTAGTAAGTACTCCCACTTACAGGGACAAAAAAAAAGTAAGTCCTGTATCCCTTACTGAATTTAAGCCGCCAGTAGAATTTTACATTTTATCTTCAAGATCATTTTAGAAGAAATCAATGATAAATTGTTTCGTGATTAGACTTGTTCTACCGAAAAGCTTTAAGGAAAATAAATAGGAGTTCCGCTCGAAGTATTTCAGAGGACTAAGTTTGGTATAAAGGAACAATTTAGAGCAAAACGCGCCTAAAGGCACTTTTGGAAAATATTCTAAAGCATACATAAAATATTCCAAAAAGTTCGGTTGGAAAAATTTGAAATTACCCTTTAAAATATATGTAGACAAAAAAAAGGTTTCTTAAATATAAAAATTGACTATTGCCTAATCTGTAATAAAAATACTTTATGAATAAAAGCATAAAAAGTTAATTACGAATATGAACCTGTTTCAGAAGCGAAAAACAGTCTCCTTCATGATAAAATGACAAAATACCAGTAAAGGCAAGAACGAGTCTGGCAATAATTAGCTGTATCACATGATCCAGATATAAATCATTCCGAAACAAAAATTCGAAAAAATGAAAGAGATAACCTATGAGGAAGGGAAAGAAGCAATAGGAGATTTAGAACACTTTATCAGTAAATCTTCCGGAATTTGATGCTGAATTTCATATCTGTCATCATCTAAGCTATATCTATAGCAGATTTCGAGAAACAAATATTACAAGGAAAATGTAATTTTTTTAATCAGAAGTGACAGAATTAGGAATGGAAATTCTTAGTGAGTCCCCTTTACACTCTCTAGAATTTAATGAAGAATCCATATTAGTCATTATCTAAGTTATATCTACAACCAATCCTGAGAAATAGATGTTTCAAGAATAGATGTTTCATCCGACCTCCTCCAGAATTTGATGCTGAACCCATATATATCAGTTATCATCTAAGCTCTATCTATAGATAATCTTAATAAATGTTTTGAGTATCATTATCAACGGTATTATTTACTATCAGAAAATAAAAGAATTTATCTATTTTACATTTTTTAGATCAAGGGGGGAAAAAAGACTTATTCCACTTTCAGAATTCCTTTTGCAAATTTTACAACGGTAAAATCGCAGACCAGTTTGAAAACTGTAACGAAGTAAAACTTCTGCTCAAAATCAGATATTCTTCAAAAAATAAACTTATCTTGACTTTTTTTACAAATCCAAAGTCTGAAAATTCTTCACATATTGTTTCCTTCTCAATCTAATGAAGACACAAGAACAAGGAACGAAAACTGTAATAAAATTTCCCAAGTTATGCATTCATGTCTTTTTATTTTATTTATAGCAGACGAAAAAATGGCAACACAGTTTTTTGCCATTATTTCGCGGTTACTTGTGCCGGAATTATTGATAACAGGTTATCGCAAGTCCGTCATTTTGTGTCATATTCCAGTGTATGAAAGAATTTCTAAGAATTTTCTTAACCTTAGATATTTTTATATCTAGTTCTCTACCTAATTCTAGTATACGAAAACGTATACGAAAAATTGACCAACATAAAAATATGGTTTTGTTAACTGACTAACAAAAGAAGTATAAAAAAAATGTGTAACCCAAAAAAATCATCGAACTGGGAATTAATGGATTAAACCATCCAAGTGTTTGCAGTAGTGTTACCTTTTCATACTATATTATACAGGGGTCCTTTTAAAGTACTTAAGCATCCCAATAACTTTGTAAGGAAAGATCCATGGATGTACACGATATGTCCATGTACAGTAAAGTGACCATATCCAATTGAATAAAAGGGGTTCCAGCGATTACTTCTAATCAGATAATACAAACTTTGTAATATACATCTTTCTTCCATCTCGATTTGTTTGTTGTCAGTTCGTTATCCTAACTTTTTAAATTCTTCGCCAGGGACGCTGCAATCATTTTTATTCTATGGAGCATGGTCACTTTACTATAGACAGACCTACAGTGTACACTCATGGAATTTTCCTTACAAGTTATAGGGATGCTTAAAGGATATTTCATCAATCCATCATTTTCACTTAGTTAACTTTAAATTCATTATAACGTTTTCGTTTTATGTTTAATTGTATTTTTTAGTCATTCTTGGTAAAGGGGCATGGGGCTTTAAATAAAATGATGGTATTTTCACATAGTTGACTTTAAACCCATTATAGCATTTTTTTTCGTTTTATGTTTAATTGTATTTTCAGTCATCCTTGCTAGAGGGCGGGGGGTGGGGGGGGGGGAGAGGTTATCCCTCTAAATGAAGTGCAGCTGACTGATGATATTTTCACATAGTTGACTTTAAATTCATTACGGTATTTTCGTTTTATGTTTAATTGTATTTTTAGTCGTCCTTGCTAAAGAGGGGGGGGGCTCTAAATGAAACGAAGCTGATAAATAATAAACGAAAATTACAAATGCTGAAATAACGTCAGAGAAGAATATTAATGCGTAGCACACCACCCTCAAGCGAATTATCAAGGATCGAATAACTGAAGGAATAACTAACTGAATAATAGCAAACACCCGTAAAATCTAAGAAGTATGATTCAAATATCGGTGCACCGCCCCCTTTCTACGCCCATACAAGTGTATTTCATAAACCAAATTTTCCGACATTTTTATGCTTCAAACTTGCCTACACGGTAACATCTCCCACTTAAAGACAAAAGATAAAAATCTGGATAGTCTACAACCGATTTTCTCATTCATATTTTGTTTTATGCCCATTTGTATGATCAGCATCAAGGAAAATGTTTTTATGGCATTTCATTTGCATGATCAGCATCAGGGAAAATGCTTTTATGACATTTCATTTGCATGATCAGCATCAGGGAAAATGTTTTTATGGCATTTCATTTGTATGATCAGCATCAGGGAAAATGTTTTTATAGCATTTCATTTGCATGATCAGCATCAGGAAAAATGTTTTTATGGCATTTCATTTGCATGATCAGCATCAGGGAAAATGTTTTTACGACATTTCATTTGCATGATCAGCATCAGAGAAAATGTTTTTATGGCATTTCATTTGCATGATCAACATCAGGGAAAATGTTTTTACGGCATTTCATTTGCATGATCAGCATCAGGGTAAAAAGGTTTTTACGACATTTCATTTGCATGATCAGCATCAGGGAAAATGTTTTTATGGCATTTCATTTGTATGATCAGCATCAGGGAAAATGTTTTTATAGCATTTCATTTGCATGATCAGCATCAGGAAAAATGTTTTTATGGCATTTCATTTGCATGATCAGCATCAGGGAAAATGTTTTTACGACATTTCATTTGCATGATCAGCATCAGAGAAAATGTTTTTATGGCATTTCATTTGCATGATCAACATCAGGGAAAATGTTTTTACGGCATTTCATTTGCATTATCAGCATCAGGGAAAATGTTTTTATAGCATTTCATTTGCGAGATGCTCTTTCAAAAATATTCTTAATTATTTAAAACTAGCAGATATGCCCGCCGTTGCTCGTGATTTATAATATGTACAAATTCTCAACACATTCATATTGCTTTTAATTATAGTAATATCTACTTAATATGTAATTATAGTAATATCTACTCTCAAGATACAAAATTATCTGCGTAAGTAAAAGTGAACAATCTTGTTCCCGGTTTTAAACCAATGCACAAAAATATAAAGTTTGTTAAACACACGCCAAAATAAAGACACTGATATCGTAGAAGTTATTCCCATACCATTTTTCCCGTTGCAACAATCATTCAAACACATTATGGAAAGATATGAATGTAAAAAACCTTTTTCCAATATCTTACCGTAATCTTATAGTCCATAGTTGTAATTGGTCAAATATATAATACAATATTTTTATTAAATTTATTTTTATTTCAATTTCTTTATTATTGAAATACGATAAATTAAAAGAAAATCGTCTGCCGCATTAACTCATTTAATTTAATCCCGCTATTGAGCAACATATCAATTTGTAAAATTAAAGTTTAGGGGAGGGGAGAAATATAGTCTATTAGTGCCATTTCTATGAAAGAATTTTTTATTAATATCTCCCATAACCCTTGGGCCTATAAACTCAAAACATGGTCGTTGTTGCCCGCGGTGCGGTAGCAAATAACCATACCAAAAAATCTGAAAAAATCCGTCAAAAACTATGAATTTATATACTGAGCACAGAAACAAATAAACACACTTTCAATTTTATGTATATATGAATTTGTATATGAAACAGACAAACAAACTTTCATATGCATAACGCATTTAAAATCATCTGTTTTATACTAACTATAATATCGTCCCACACGGGAAATAATGCTAGCAAAATATTTAATTTCGAATAATTAGCGTTCTAATCACTCGGTTTACAAGGAAATTTCATTAACTTCTACCTCTTTGCATACTACATTCCAACGCACAAAATTTCATTGCGATAAAAGCTTTCATTCGTTATGTTCACAACTTAATTCGTTATGTTCACAACTTAAAATTCAAATAATTCAAGTTTTCTTTTAGTATGCTATTTAAAAATATCAATATAATTCTAGTTTCTTATAGAACGCATCTACACCTTGAACTTCGATACAGACCAAAATCTCCGGCCATCCAAATAGCTGCTCTAAGTCTACGGACGAGTCGGATGGTCTGGGCTTTCGACAGACCAAAATCTTTACGAAAGCAAAATGTGTTCAAGGACTCAAAAAGCACGTTTAAAACGCCAGAATCTTGCATTCGAAAATTTTCGGCAATAAAACCTTTCTTTTCCCATATAATAATATGAAAAAGCAAAAAAGAAAACAAACTTTTATAATCCCATACTGAGTTAAAGCTTGTGGTAGGATTTTCTCTTCAAGTTTCGTTAAGAAGAAAAAAATCAATGATAAAGTGTCTTGTGATTAGGGTTATTCTGCCAAAAATCTTTAAGGAAAGCAAATAAGAGAACAACAACTCGGAGTGTTTCAAACATGAGTTTAAAGGAGCAATTTGGAACAGAACATGCCTAAAGCACTTTTACAAAATATTCTACAGCATGTATAAAATATTCATATTCTTCAAGTTCAAGGGGGGAATCTAAAATTGTGCTTTAAAATGTTTAAAAAAAAAACCAAAAAGATTCTTAAATGTCGTGATTCGAATATATGTCTATATGTATCCTTTGTTTGCAGAAGAAAATACATCCTTTTTAAGTTGTATAGAGATAAATATAGATAAAAGAAAAAAATAATAAAATGATGTCAAGTTTTCGTATTTTTCGCTTCAAAATGTACAAATTTACAACTGAAATCGCAGAAAAGCCCGCAAGAAATAAGAAAACTAAATTACTACTGACGCAGTGATCGATTTTCTAAAATCAATTTATATTTATTTTATGCCCCCTAAAGTCTAAAATCCTTTACATATTGTTTCCTTCACAACTTAATGTAGACTCAAGAATAAGGGACAAATACTTCAATTAGAAGATTTTTTAAATAAAAATTCAGGTAATATATTACGTCAGGTAATATATACAGTCTATTTTTTTATTTATTTACTGCAGACGAAAAAATTGCACTAAGAAGTTTGGTTATCTATTAATAATTGTGGTTATTGTATAAGACGCCATTTTGTCTTATACTCTCACAACTATTGTTTGCAATTATCTTTTTAATATCCATTTTTTCAATGGTTATAGAGCTAGCCATGCACCATCTTTAATGGTGCGATCGCCATGTTAAAAAAGCGATATGATTGCAAAATTGCTTGATATATCTCAGATTGTCGCACAGAAATTTATTTTCAAAAATATATATAATACAAAAATGTTAGCATCCAAAAATTTTAAAATATCAAAACATACAAAAATTTTAACATATCAAAACCACTTTTATCTTTTCCTTAAATCATATCCCAAATTCTTTTCCCATGTCCCACTCTCATCTTAAACTTATTTCTCTAATATTTCTGAAATTATATTTTATCATCTCCAATGGTTTATATATTGAAATTACACGTTTTTAATTTTTTGATAATAACCGTTAAAGAAGTATTTAAAATCGGACACTATTTGTTTCAAAAACTGTATAAAATAAAAATCCATATGGTTGTTCTCTCTATATATATAGTTATAATTCAATTTTCTTTTTTCGATCTTTGCAGCCATCTGCTGGCAATTGGCGCGCATAAAAGACTCATAATAAAATGATAAAAATAGCCGTAAAATATATTTTATACGATGAAAGGTGATAGTCTGTAACATACACAGCAAACAGCTAATAAAACATATAGGGGGGGGGGGGGGCAGTTAAATATATAAGGGGGAAGATTTCGTGGATTACAAAGATTCTTTTTTTTTTTTTTTTTTTTTATTAAGTATGATTTACACACCTTGTGTATAATATTGTATCTATGCCTTATGAACATTTTATTGCAAGTTAAGATGTATTCGATTATTTTAATGCCAATTTGTGCATAATGTCTCTGGTGTACTTAAGCACACCCTTATTGTGCTCTATACTTTAACAGCAATTTGTTCAGCAGTTTTTTTTTAATGTACTGTTGTAAAAACATATTAAAATTAAATTATATTAGCATAAATGATAAAGATCATTTATATTTAAACACAAGTTAGTCAAATAAGATGGTTAAGCAAGGTTGTACGAGTTAAGAAAGGTTATTTTTAATAAGTGAGATTAGCAACGGTAAACATGAAAATAAAACCGATTGAAATAATAATAAAACAGGTTAGTACAACTAAATGGGGGTGAATATTTAACTTCAACTTGTAGATAAAAAATAATATTTGAGGTATATCGTTAACTGCTATCAATATACCTCAAAAATTATTTCTGTGCTAAGAAGAATTACAACAATTCCTAAGTTACATTCAATGCGACAATGACATTAATTATAAACGAAAAACTAGTTAACAGCACAAAAACCAATTTTCTGTAATTATTCTTGCTTTTGTTATTTATATATAGTGAAAAGTACATATAATACTCTACATCGTTTCTGTTTAACAAAAGTTTTGTTACATTTATCGATATAAGTAATCAATAAAATAGTTTATTGGAGTATATTAGACGATCCTATTCCCAAGCATAGAACGTGACTTCGCGCACAATCAATAATAAACTAGATCGCAATGTACATTGTTGTGAAAATAAAATACATTATTTGCTCATCATTGTTACCTCAATGGCCAAGAATTTTAAACAGGGCAATCACTATCCACGCTATGTTAAACATAGCATCAGATTTCGTAGTTTTTTTAATTTCTGTGATTGATAAGTTGCATTCAAGAATGCCTAAAGGAAATATTGGCATTTGAAACTGAACTATATAAACAATTCCCGGAAACCAACTGAAAAGCGAAATTGGTTCCATGACCAAACAATCTCACAAATCCATGAGAACCAAGATGAGAACAGCCACTTCTCAATACCGTTCTCACGTCAGTTTTGTCAACATAATAAGAAATCGTCTGCGGAGACAAAAGAATAAGCACTTCAACTTCAGCAATATTACCACCTTCAAAGACAATTCTGGAAACAATTCCATGTCCATCTAACCAGAAGTACATTTGGCTTCTCAAACTGGCTCTCGACAAAGCAGGCATTATAAAACCTCCGTTGTTTTCCCAGCGCATAAAAATGGCGCGTTCTATTTTAAAGATTGCGAGTATTATTTATTGAAAGCTTTATCTTTGGGATTAAAGAAAGCGAAGAGGAGGCTGCCAATTGAGAGAGCGAACGGGTCGTGAACGTATTTATTCACTAGACGGAACGGGGAATTGTGGGAATAATCTGCGTGAGACGTTCCGGAAGCCTTTGACAAAATATGAAGCGGGGACAATGGGTTAACTCTAAGGAGGTACTGATGGAGATATGAAAGACTTTTCATGACAGTTTAGGATTATTAACAGTGAGGCAAAATTAATAAGACAAAATTTATTTACGAACAGTAGCAATACTGTTATTTTAAAAATAAAGAACAAATGGGTTCTGAAGTGATGGTGGGCTGTGAAATATAACTAGACGTGCAAATGTCACCGGAACAGAGCTCAAAATGGCAAGGACAAGCAAAATGGCTAATTTAACTGTAGCACTATAAATGTTTTTAATTTTTATAAATGTTATTTGGTGGAATTTCGTGGAAATAAGTGCACATTTAATATTTTGTTAAATTTGTTACATTTTACATTTCTCAGTGCTGAAAGGCACAGAAAAAAAATACACGGTAATTTTCCAAGCAAAATGTTTAACTAATATGCAAAATATACATCGTTTAACAAAAACCCTGACCTTGAAAAGCCTTAACAGAAAAAAAATGTATATTTATGTCTCTTTGAAGTGGAACTCCCCCCCCCCCTTCAAATGTATAACAATCACCTCCTTTAATCCCAAGTCTTGACACTAAACACTACAGGTACACTCCAAACAAGTGGTAAATAAATCTCAAACCCTAGATCACCTGCAGTCGAAATATTTTTCGAGGGGAAATATTTCAAAAAAGAAATCCGAAAAAGTGTTCTTTTCCTCCTAAAGTTTGTCTCTCTCGCTATTTCTTATTCAAATTTATGCGCCAGATTTTTACACGACCTTCCTAGCAAAAGTACACAAGATAAATAAAAAAAAAGCATAATTTATTCGATTTCCAAGCATGCATGGATGCAGGAGGAAGGGTAGGGGGTTGGGGCTAATATGAATAATTCATTAACGAACTGGAAAATTTGTAAAAGAAAATTAAGATTCTGTCAAACATGGGACAATGTTATCTTTCGATATGATTCTTTTTGCAAAGTCGCTCTTAAAAAATGATCCAAAAATGCTTTAATTCGTATACAATATTTTTTTTTTTTAATGATTTCAGAATTTCGTTATTTTTCCATTCTCTTTTAAAGAGAATATGTCGAGACAAATAAAAGTCCATGTTAGCAGTAATGAAGGTATAATTAGAGTGAATACTCTTCATTTCTTTTTGACTTATAATGAATCTCGTTACACTAGAAATAAAAGACTTTTTTTCCCTCTTGATTGGAGAAAAAGGGGAAATTTCTTTAAAATAACCTGAAAGATGGGAAATATTAACAAATCAGTTGCTCTCTAATGGTGATCTCTCTTATTAGAATGTTCTATATTAATGTTTTCATCCTCAATATTCAAATAACCTATCGTTAACATCATTACGTACGGAGTAATAACATGGCAACAGTTTGGGTTGTTCATGTAATAATCAATCAGTTGATGGCTTTACATACATATTTCGTTATTGCTTGTTGGTAGGCTAGGAGCTAACGTACAAATAATTGCATGATAAGGTTTAAGAAATTGGAATTGCACGGAAAATGGAACAACAATATATCCTCATAATTATACAAAAGGGGGGGGGGGGGGAGTTCATTTAAGGCAACATGGTACCTTTCAGATATAATATTGAAAGTATTGTGGACTACTGTTAAGGTGGTAAACGATAATCAGTTATGTATATTTTGCCACAAAGATTTTATATATCATGTATTAGAAAGTCCACAAATTATAAAAACAATCTGATCGATTTAATATAATGCCATAGTTTATTAATCATAATTAAAATAAAAACTTATTAAAAAAATTAAAAAATAATATCAGGCACGAGTACCCGCAGGATATTTTTTTTAAAAACAACACACTAAAAAATTATAGTTTTTCAATTGAAGCTAATGTATGTCTTTATTCTGTGAACTAAGAATTTAAATAAAAAAAATATATTTTTAAAGTTTTAAAATTTTGTAAACTTTAAAACTGAATTAATTAAAATAATGAGAACAAATTTATGATTTTGGCAGAAAACAATATTGGCGGCTCTAATCTAAATGATGCTTTGCCCCCATTATGTTTTCCTGTCCTACCTCATAGACATTGTATACCATTATATTGTTATGTCTCAATATCTATACAACTATAAAGATATGTTTTACTGCTAAAAAAAGAACCCGAAATGTGAAAAATAAATAAAATAAAAGTATGCAAAAAAGATGGGAAAAGTATGGAAGAAAAATTATCAGTCTGAATTTTGTTGGCATTTAGTGTCCTTGATAATTTATTCTATTTGTATTCAGTTAGTTGTAAGAGTGATAATGATTTGAAGTAGTTACAGCAGTAATTACAACACTGGGCTGATTTTTCAATGTACTTTGCCACAAATCTGATCTATTTGTAGTAATGTGAAATTTGTAGCAATGTGAAATGTAGCAATATGAGTTTTTCCCTTTTAAGCGGCAATCGCATAGATGGATAATGAATATACATTTTGAATTTCAAATTTATATGATACACAATGAAATCCAAAATCTCCGTCGGTCTATCTGTCTCTCTATTACATTTGGCTAAAAATTTGGTGACGCTGGAAAGAAATTTGGCGAACTGTCGTCAAGTGGGTGATAATTTAACATAGCTAAAAATTTAAATTTGATTTCTGATGATCCCTGCTGTCTTGTGCGAATTAGTAATTTAATATTCCTGATTCATATTACAGTAGTTTTACTTGGGGATTTGTCGAGGAGGTGGGTAATCCGCGTGCGTCCGAGATTTTACGAGCGTAAACGCTGCAAGCGAATGGATGGCCGTTAATATTTAACATATTTTAACAGCAAATAATCCACCAAAAACTTACCTATCAACTGACAATTTATCATGCAATTATTTCCTTCCGCATATATTATATAACGCAATCGCCACACAACGGTAAAAAACATTCTAAAAACCATACGCAACTCTCTTTTTCAATCCATTTCACTTAGAAAAAACAAGCAGCACCACTTTTTTCAACCAGTTAATTACCGCCCAATTTCCTTCCCTACCCCTGTTTAATAATCAACTCTTCCCCATTCGATTATTTCTACATTGAAATGGACGAGTCAATAACATGTAAATAAGGCAGAATGGCCGGAATAAAAGATTCAGTTTGGAACAGATGTTACTGCTGTCACAGAACGCTACCTTAACAGCGTTGGTTATTAAATTAAAAGGGTCTTAGCAAAAGAGAGATGGAATATAAAAGAATAGAATTAGGCGGGAGTATGAGAGGGCCGGCGTAGAATACGAAATTAGCCCTTCGTTTTAATTTTCGTATTTTGTTGAATATATATACTTTGTTTAATTAGAATTGCGATATTTATTAAGAAAATAGTTATTTACGGGTACATACGGTTTAGTGCTAGCTTCATGCGAAAATTAAATGTTAAGTACGAAATATTTTCTTTGGAGTTAATGGAGGCCAGTTTCTTTTAAGGTATATTAACAGGTACAACTGTTATGGGGCAATTTATGAATTTATAAACCCACTATTACTTTTATACTGTTTTGCTTGTACACGATGATTCAAAAATAGGTGAAACTCTACTTGAGGATATGTTAAAATAAAAAATAGTGACAATTATGTGGATATGCTAATAAAATAAAATTTATGTCTCAGGTTTAAATTTTTGATTCATTGACTCCGTAAATTAGGCAATTTGGGATCATTCATTTTCGGAGCATTTTACAACCTTCAGCGCCGAATACTCCCCTACTAGTGATTTTTTTTTTTTAACTATTATTTTCACAAAATCGCTTCTGCATATACTGAAATGTCGCCACACCAATTTTGGTTGCATTTAGACTTCTAAATATCTCTCTAGATAGCCTTGAATAATGGCCACTTTAATTACTATTATTACCTGGTACATTTGAAAGGTGTGCCATGCTTTTTTTTTTCAGTAAGCAGATGATTTCTACGAAATATTTATAATTTAAGAAAATTAAATTTGGCGAATGGAGAATTAATTTGGCGAATAAACATTGCATTTGGCAATTGGGCTGACGAAATGTATGAGAAATTCAATGCGATTCGTGCATGCAACGTGAAAATTTCTCTGAAGAACCACATAAGGAGGAGCGCAACCCATTGCTTGAATCCCATTAGAGTTACACTATAATTGCTTAAAATATTCCAGACACTATAGTTAGACCAAACACATAGTGGTGCCCCGTCATGGAGAGGGGTGGAAAGGGTGCCTCTTATGCTGAGCCTACTTTTGGCTAAAACGTCAAAAACTGTGCAGCATGGAAAAGGGCGCCCCGGAATAATTTTCTCCGGGGAGCCAGAATTCTAGTTACGCCACTCACCAAACATGTGTACAAAAAGCCACTGAGACACAAATAAACTCCTATCTTGATAGGACAAGGACAGTCTCTGAACTCAGCTATACTTACAAGCATGATTACGCCTACGCTTAGTCATGATCACACACGATCAAGTTCAACCCTATCTATACAAACTATCTCTCTTTCCGACATCTCCAAGTCCAATGAACTTGCGCAGTATTACGCTTCAGAGCAGTGGCAACAACTCGAGTGTAACTAAGACGGTGACTTTTACAGAAAATTGGCGATGAGACCACATTCCCGTGTTCCCACAAGATTTCAAATGGTCTCGGGCAATTGGATTGAAGGATTGAGATTTTGGAAGTTTATTGTCCTCAGGATGTGAAAATGCGTCAAAACAAAAGAAAGTCTAAGCGTGGCGGATAAAACTTATTTGTAAAAAACCTTCCTGAAAGAAAAAAATATATTTATTTCTATGTGTTAAGCGGATAAGAGAAACCCTTTTATAAACCAACTTACTTTTACAGACATTCAAAAACTTAATCAAAAAGCTGCCCACAGGCGATGGATGTGTCTGTGTGCTGTAAGTATTTAGTTACTAATTATACGATAAGGAATTTCCACTTTGCCATATATATTAGGAGATATTTTACTTAGAATATTTTCGAATCTGCACATTATATATATATATATATATATATATATATATATATATATATATATATATATATATATAAATAAAAATTGAAGGATTTTAATCGAAAATTATGCATAAACTACTGTATGTACAAAAAAACCATCTCTAGCATATCTGTTACAAATGAGTAACTATAAGCCAAGACTAAGGATAAAGATAGAAGGTAACATATCACTACAATGGAAAGGGGGATGAGAAGAATATTAGGATTCAAAAATCACAATTAAAAGTATATAAAAGTAAATAACAATAAAAATAAAACTCGGCAAAAATGAGAATAGGCAATAATAATCAGCTCAAGATAAGAGATTAAGAATATATATATATATATATATATATATATTACAGTAGTTTATGCATAATTTTCGATTAAAATCCTTCAATTTTTATTTATATATATATATATATATATATATATGAGTTCCACAGGGTGTCTGCAGTAGCAGTATGTTAGCTAATTTATATCTTTATCATTTTGAACAGTCCTTTACTTCAATAGATTATACAATATACAGATATGTTCAAGATTTGATTTGCTTAGTACATACTGAAAATTGTGTCATTAATATTGATTTCTATCCTGATAATTTGGAATTAATTCCTAATGAAGCTACTATTAGTAAAAATATTAATTTTTGGATTTAAATCTTTTTGTTGAACCTTCTAATAGAATTGTTACTAATTTATATGATAAAAAAAACTCTTTTAATTTTAAAATTAATAAAATCTTACCATTTAATTCCTGCAACTCGTTTCTATTGTTTAGAAATATTATTCTTAATCAGCTTTTTAGAATATATAGATTATCTGATAAAAAATTCCATGCTTTACATATTGATAAACTAAAAATTACCAGCAATTTATATAAATATCCCTCTTATTTTGTAAATGGTATAGTTAAAAAATTTATATTGGCTGTATTTTCTTGAATTTTATTTATTTAATATTGCTTTAAATTTTATCCTGACATCTCCCTTCTCTTGTCTTAATATGTTTTTATACATCCACTTAGATATTAGCCTTTCTTTTATTGCACCTCTTGATGGTATATTATCTCTTGAACATGTCTTTTCGTATTACTGTTATTTATTTCTTACGAATGGCAACAGTATATCTTATTCCTTTGTGAATGGCAATACTTGTCATTTCTTTCTGTGTTCCCGTGCTTACTAGGTTAGTGTGTTTTTCAGTCCGTTTTTTGGTATCCATTTTTCCTTTTATTTTTCTTTTTTATGTATGTCGTCCAAGTAGAAATCGTTTATAGATATAATCTGTCTATTTCTTCAAAAACATACATTTTTGTGTTTGCTTCTACAAAAAACTTGGGCATGAATACGATTTTTGTGGAAGTGAACAATTCATGATTTAGGCTTAGAGCCTTGTCCACGTGTATAGAGTTTGTGCTTGATTTCGTTTGTTATTCTTTTTTCAATTCCATACCTTTGTATTTTGATACTTTTCATTGACTTGTTGATTCGATATTTATTTTATTTATTTGTTTTTTATCTTTTTCCATTTGCTTGAGCATTTGTTGATTTATACTTTTATTTCGTAAGCCTGTTAGATATTTGAATTTTCGTGTTACAGATTCTCACTTTTCTTTCATTGGATCTTCAAATCTTTTTTTCTTGGTATTACATATAACATTGGTATTACATATAATATTTTATTATATATATATAATTCAATTGTTTAGAAATATTATACTTAATCAGCTTTTTAGAATTTATAGATTATCTGATAAAAAAATTTCATGCTATGCATATTAATAAACTTAAAATTAGTAGCAAATTATATAAATATCCAGCTTATTTAGTACATAGTAGAGTTAAAAAGTTTAGAATGGTAGGTTATACTTAAATTCTTTCCTTAGTATCTTATTTTAGCCAGACATCCACTTTCTCTTGAATAAGCATTACCATGTATTTACATGTTCTTGCTGTTGAATATCACCTTTTATCGTCTTTTCGCATTACTGTTATTTCTTTCTCACGATTGGCAACAGCAGTTCTCAACTTTTTATTTTTTGAGATTGGCAACATTGGTCTCTTTATTCAAGGCTCCAATGGATCAGACATTTGCAGTGTTTTTTCAGGTATTCTTGTTTCCTATTATTTTTCAATCTTTATGCATGTTGTCCCAGTTATCAAAGTTTATAGATATAATCTATCACTGATATCAGAAATATGCATTTTGTGTTCATTTTTATAAAATACTTGGACATGATAAAGAGTTTTATCGAAATAAACAATTCATTATTAAATGTTAAACCATTATCGAGATTTGTTTGTTTACTTTTGGTTTATTATGTTTGGAACTTTTACGAGTATTTTCCACCTATAGAAAAATTGATTATTTGTCTATTGGTCCCTTGATGACTCAATTATTCATTCTACTTAGATTCGTAAAAAAAGAGAAAAAAAAAATACCGAAATTATCTACCACTTAGAAACGGGATAAAAAATATTCTAATAATTAATACATGTACACATTTAAGACCAAACATATAATATTTTATTTTATAACCAAAATTTTAGATTCAGAGTTTGAAACATATATTTCCTGTTTCTAAGATCATGAGTACTTAGTATCTCAACAAACAATATTTTATTATTTTTCATTTCATACTATTATAATTTATTATCAAAAAGCAATAAAAATGACTACTTTTCCACTTTAGCAAGATCATTCATTTCCCCTACTTATCCTGATAAATCGATAATTTTTAAACATCTTTCAGCGGCAATTCAGAGACAAACAAAAATAAAAAAAAGTTACTGTGAAATTGGAAAAGTTAGCACCTGCGGTTATCAACACGTTGCAATTTTTATAATTAGAATATGCAGCTATCCTGAAACGCCGAAAGAGTCAATTCCGAATATATACCAAGAAAATCTTTATTTATTAAATAACTGGTTGCAGT
Organism: Amaurobius ferox; assembly: GCA_951213105.1. Classification (NCBI taxonomy): domain Eukaryota; kingdom Metazoa; phylum Arthropoda; class Arachnida; order Araneae; family Amaurobiidae; genus Amaurobius; species Amaurobius ferox. The sequence continues at coordinate 112,338,586 of OX578146.1, forward strand.
TTCATTTCAAATAATTCGCATCTCAGGTTGTTTAATTAAAAAGTTTTTAGATTTTTTTTTATTAAGGTTTATACAGAAAGTTCTAAGCAGTATTTATGCCGCACTTGTTTGTCAAAGCATTTTCAGTTGATAAGAATAAAAAAAAACTGATTCTATCTCGACAAATAAAATGTATAAACTTTATTTCCTAACTTTATCTAATACTTCCGCAATTTAGAAAGCTATCAAAGGCAAACAAGAAAAGGCACCCTAATAAAAGAAAAGCATATCCCATAACTATTCATATCTGTCCCTGCATTAAATATGATCAGGCAGATTGCCCTCGCCCCATTTTCTATATCGTCTGCCGTATTCCTGGAAGTCCATTTATCTATAGACAATGGCACACGTAGTGATTATTGTTAATGGCGGAGCATTGGGAGTCACTTGTCTTAACGGTTGACTGTCATCCAATGATCGAGCAACCTGCCGGACATGAGTTGTATGATGTGAAGATGACAAGATGGGAAAGGCGGCAAAAGGAAGTCGTAATTAAATCAAGTGTAAGATGCTGTATTTGTACTTTTCTTGCAATAGTGTATATATAGAAAAAGTAATGTAATAGGATCAAAAACTGGAATTCCAGTTTCCGATGAATTCACACGTTTTGAGCTCCTTGAAAAACGAATAAACTATCTTTAAATGCCATCTTTCTCTTTGTGCATGTGTATGCGTAACACATGCTTTCAGTGAAAAGCTATATCTCTGATTTTTATGAAATTTGGCACTTGGTGACTTATGGATAACTCATTTGTTCAAAATAACAGCTCCCCCCCCCCCCCCTCTCGGAAAAAAAAACCTAAAAGAAAAAGTAAATATGCTGAATTATGATAAAAGGGTGGTTCAATTCGTTTGAAAGTTATTGCCTTTTATCGATGATTTAACACATTATAATCCATGTCTCTTTGAGTCTGTTTTTTATGCAAGGGCAACAATCATAATTCATAACTTCCAGAAAAAGTTTTAAATTTTACGATTAATGATAATTTTGCTCCATATTATACTATCGCATTATGCAAAGCTACAAAAGCTGAAGAGCTACGTAAACCACAAAACTGGTTCGCGGTTATGAACAGAGAGATAGATGATCAAGTGATCAAATTCGCGTTTTTACAAAATACAGAATATTGAACACAGAATTAAATAGCATCAGCAATGTTTTTCCTGTAATACTACAATTCTAATTAAATATTTTAATATCAACCTCAGCCATTAACGAACCCTAATCGATGTAAAATTTGATGAATCGATTATAATTTATTACCCGGAAAATTAAAAATACGCTTCTTTCCCCTTGTGCCTTCTTAAAACGCCATCATGCATTTTTGTACCCGAAATATCTTTTGATAAATTCTCCCCCATAGACGAGAAGTTAATAGATTAAATTTTTTCGCCCAGATATGCGAAGAATTATTTTTTTTTTATCCAATATGTAATACACTGAATGTTACAAGCGAAAATTGGTTTGTGATCCAAGTCTTCTGTCATTTTTTTGACTGGGTTCCAACATTTTGCGAAATATAAAAAGAAATATTTTATACATTTTTCTGCTAAAAGGTGATACGTTGTATATATCTTGAGTTAGTCGATCTACACATTTCGCAATCAATCACATGTAGAAAATGCGTTAACTTTCTCGTTATATGGCGTGTTTTTATATCACATATTAGAATATCCAAGGATGCCAAGGCGTTTGCATTTCGAGGCACGTAAGGAAGAACTCTGGCATTCTCATGTTGAATAGTATTGATGTTCCTTTAGCAAATGTATTTATAGCAATGAGATGATTATGCATTCAATTTCACCTATGCTCAAGAACGTATTCATAGAGGGGGTCCCTCACTCCCGAAATGAAATTTCTGGATACATTCTTGCCTGTACTCTCGTGTTTTCTCGTTCAATTGTGATCCAGTATCAATTTAGTCAAGTTTAGTTAGTTCTTTTTTTTTTTTTCAAACTTTTTTTTTTTTTTGGGGGGGGGGGGGGGGGTTGAAAATTCACTATACTTTGGTGGTAAATATTCAAGTGTTGCCTTAAAACTTCAGCCTTAATTTTATGAAGCTAAATTTTAGTGGAAATACTTCAAATACCAATTTAAAATTCTTGCCTTCGCAAAAAATATAACCCATATCATACTAAATATTGCATTAAAAAATATTGAACGTTTATACTGTCATTTAATCATTAGTTATGTAAATTAATTTTTTCAAAGGAAATTAAAATTATTCCCATCCCTCTTGTGACGTTGAATAAACACTTAAATTACGCACGTATAATTGCTATTTTATTCAAACTTTATTATAAAATCATTAGCATATCATATATCAGCAGAAACAGCGAAGGAAAAAAGAAAAGAAATAAATAAACCAAAAATTCCTTAAACAATCATGTAATTGATGGTGTTTTTCTTAATTTCCACTTTTTCTTTTTTATTCCGGAAGATAGCATTCGGCCATAATTATCCCCACAGGCAAAGTGAAACAGAATACTCCCCAATTTGTCGAATTCTGGCAACAATAAAAACTTTTTTTTTCCATGCAGACGATAAATATGCTTGCTTTACATAAAAAATAAAAACAACTGATAAGACCAGACGACTCTTTTAAAATCCATTTCCAATTCGCAACGTATGTGGGAAAAAATGTCTTCTGAGCATGCGCGTGGTGATACAGTAATTGATTCATTTTTTTTAAAGCTTGAAGAGTTCTTTTATTCAGGAGGATAACATATTTTTAATATAAATGTTTTAATTGGAAACGAAACTTATGTAATGAACAAAATAAACTCATAATTGGGAGATCTTCACTTTTGAAAAAAAGAGAAATTTTTCCCCAATGGATGTGATTAGAAAAATAACTTCGAGCAACTGCAAGTTGATAATGACGGTTCATTAAAAAGTATAACAGCATTTATAACAAAAAAAAAAAAAAAAAAAAAAAAAAAAATCCACCTGGTGTGTCAAAAACATAACTTTCTCTACAAATTTTGTTATTTAGAGGGGGGAATAAAACGAAAATTTGATTTTGCTTCGACCCAATCACACTTAAAATCAGTAGGTTTACTATTGTGCTGCTAATTAGAATTAGCATATCGAATAACATGGAAATCGCTTTATTTATTCGCGACGCTTCCCGTGGAAAATTAAAATATTTAATACCTGGCTCGTGATGACACCTAAACAATTACATTCATTCGCTTCTATTTAAAAATAATTTTAAAAAAGCATTTGTTCATTTAATTACAATGAACATATTTATATTTTTAATCACTTTTGACGGATTAAGTAAAAATCCTCTACACACACACAAAGGCATCTAAAGAGGCCAAAGAGACAAATAAACTTTACAACTACTTCACTCATAGGAATAACACATTTTTAAGTATACATATTTTAATTGGAAACGTTTTTCACGGATGAACAGTAAAATTGGAAGTTATTCAGTTTTGCGAAGAGAATTTTTCGATGTGAAAGGGAAAAAAAATAACTTCAAACGGTTAAAAATTTATAATGGGGGATTCATTAAAAAGATACACTATTTAATTCTAAAATAAAACTTACGGTAAAAAAAGCGGTAATTCAAGCTGAAATTTTGAGAGAGTACTTAATATTTAAAAAATTCAGAGCAGCCCCTATTTAGATATCATAACTTAAACACCTCACTCATACATGATGGATATTACCGTAAGTTTGAGATATTCATCGAAAACAGAATTTATCCAATTATTCATAGCATTAATTGGCAGTGGTCACCTCTATAATCCGGACACTTTTCTCAAGTTGAGCAAATGTTTTAGAAACGTAAGTAACCAATTATATAAGTTTCTCTGTAACACGTTTCTGGATGAAAAAAATATATCTGTTTAGGGTCATTTGAATTTGGGGGCTCTTTGATAAATACGGGTCTTGATAGGCTAAAAAAAAAGAAGAAAAGAACCGAAGCTGAAAAGCATAGAATTCTTATGCTTTTCGGCATCATGGGTTGCAAATTTAACTTTTACCCAATTCAACCCGAATGTATTAGTGGAACAAGTTATCTCTAAATTTATAAATCTCAGTCCGGTTCGAAGACCTTTGAGTCATAAGTCCGGTACAGCCAGAAAAGAATATCATTCGAACACGTTAAAAGTATTTAAGGAACTTTGTTATCTTTAAAATGTAGCTAAAATTTGTTTAAATAAATATCCTTCAACGCAAATCTGAAATTTACAAAAAATTCGTATAATTTGTGACGTTTAATTTTTAAAATTTTCAAACAGTGACTACTGAATAAAAGATCTGGTCCAAGCCCGTGTAGACCTCATAATATCTCATCCCGCAATAACTTGCACAAAAAAAGCTTTAACAAATTAATTTTCCAGCACCCACTTTCGTGAAACACTACAGCAGCAGCTCCTAGCAGTATCTGCCCCATTTTTAATATTATCGATTGCAAGATTTCCCAGCCAACATTAATACTCAGTAACGGGCCAAGCACAGTGATTATCAGTTACAGCCCAAGTGGAGAAGCTTTTCTTAACGGAGTGCTGTCATCTAGAACGTGGGCATTATTCACGTAATAATGCCCGGTTATAACAGAAATATGAGATGCCAGAGACGGTTTGACTAATACCGGCATAAATACAATTATCAATTAATTTCTTATTTATAATTTACAACACTGCACGTAAACGTCTATCTTACATACGCGACGTAAACTTCTGTCATATTTTCCTTACATACAAACGCAATATGCGCAGTTCCACAAAAATTCCATGGACTCAGTATTATTATAAACTGGTCAAAAAACTGTTCATATTGCAATAAAAAAAATATTATAAAAAAATTATCTTAACATGTATGTATTCACTGAAGCCACACGGGAAATAGATAATTATAAATTAGATAACCATTAGAGTCTCCAATAATAATTAGGTTATTGGAGACTCTAATGATTAATATAAATTAAATCATTAGAGTCTCCAATGACTTTCTCATACATTCATATTCCACACTACATCTTTTACATGGAGTTAGAGAGAAGGATAATTCTTATGGATGAAAAGCTTGAAAGTACCAAAATGCTTTGGGAATTATACATACATGTTAATATAGTGTTAGTAAAGGCCCACCTGTTCTCATTTGACACAGCAAAAAGACATAGTGTTTAGTATATGTATTGTTAATTATCCATATATAAAGAGCATCATTCTAGAGTTCTACGTTGCATATGACATCAAATACGGAAAATGAAGCTGGATATTGGACTCATTTTTAACTTATTTACAACACAATGGATATTATAATACCTCCTTTTGTATTGTGGCTACGCAGACAGTGATTGAGTGCTATCTTTTATTATAGTAATAGATATTCCAGGAATAAACAGGGTTTTTAATTATTTATGGGCAAAATCTACTTATTTTAATTACTATGGGCCGGGCCTCACTAGTGTTTTCATTAATTCTAAGTAATAAATATTTTTACTAGTAGTAAAACAGGGTACAGAAAGAAGACAAAAAAAAAAAAAAAGGTGAATACGCAGGAATATTCTTTATCGTTCAAGTTTTATTTGCATTGCACTGATAATTTATTTCTGTAATATTGAATATTATTTAATTCAATATGAGCCTTTTGCCATAGAAATGCATGAAACGCAGTGGGCCTTATCGCAGCACCACCTAAATCACTGTCTTAAATGATTTGGGCTGTTTTCCCAATAAAAAGTTTTAACTCCTTTCCTTTACCTGCATGGTCATTTGTATCATAATCAGAAAGAAAGAAAAAATGTCGTTTGCTGGTGTTCAAGTAGGCAAAATGTCGGTGCTTTTTGCCATAGAAATACATATAACGCAGTGTATGTTGTATGCATTATGGGATTTACGTTAATATAGTATTGTCTGCATTATGGGATTTGTTGTAAGCATTATGGGATTGTATGGTTGTATGCATTATGGGATTTATGTTAATACAGTGTTTCAATACCACCTTCAGTTACGTACTCCTCGGTCCAATTTTGATAACATTTTTTTTATTCAATGCTGGAAAAAAGTAAAAATTGAAAGAAATAACTAAAATATTTTTTTTCTGCCATATATAAGAATGTCCGTAAATCGGAAGTATCTGTTCGAAATAGACCCTCATCCCTCCTTCGCAGCAGACGATTACAGTCAAAGACTAAACTTTGGACCGATTGTGTCCCACAGAAATGTCTCAAATAAGACGCCTAACGACAAAGGAACAGCACATTTCAGACACATTTTAAGACGTTTTGTTGGTCTGAGGCGAACAAACTCGTGTTTGGTTGTGTCTTATTCTTGGAGACTTGGTGTTACGCTGGTTGTTTAGTGTATTTACGTAGCTGATTCGGTTGTTTTGTGGACTTTTGCAGAAAAGTGAATGGAAGTTTTTATAGAAGAGGAGCAGCGTTATTTCGTTCGAACTCCAGAAAGAATCGAGAATTGGTGGATTTTGAAAGCTTTTATGGCAGACATAACGGAAGAGATTCTGAGAGAGGAACAAATAAAGTTCTTTGAGAAAAGACTACAGGTGTGGTCAAAGCGGAGAGTGGCCATTTCCTCCAAAGCGTTTGTTTCAAATGAAGAAAAATTGTTTTGAAGTGATTTTGAAACTTACATTATGCGAATTTTGGAGTGAAAATAAAATTTTGCTTAAAAGTATCTTGCAGTAAGCCATGAAATTAAATATATTTATATTTTGATCAGTATTTTATTAAATTATAAATAATCCATAAAGAATCCAACATATTCTGGAAGACAAAGGATTTCGCTTATCTAGCGTCTAGGCAAACCAAATAAGCAATTCAACATTATGTGTTTTAGGGTTTCCTCGCAGCCACGGTAATCAAAGTAATTACAAAAAGAAATATAGAACAAAAATTTCTTTTTTTTTCCCCCCATCACTACTTTATTAAATATAAAAATTGAACCTTTTAAGAAGCCAACGATGTCCATCAAGGTTTCCTCCAGTGTTGTCAACTTAACCATTTAATGGTTTGGTTTAGCCAGTTTTTGGAACGTTTGGCAAAATTTAGCCATAAAATGACTAAATGTTGTAACACTGCTTATAAAGGATACCTAAAGAAGTTAGAAATCCAGCCAAAATATTTATTCAAGTATTGGCAACACTGACCTCCTTTCTAATTCATGTTATTCCATCTACATAAAGCTAAGCTGTACACGTATTTTTAAGTGCATATATATATATGTGTGTGTGTGTGATATTTGACTCGAATAGTCCAAGGAAGATAAATTTAAGTTATAAAAGTCCATTTTATTCGATGCTACTAGGAATAAAGATAATTACATGTTCTGGACGACTCCTGATAGTCGACCAGCTCTCACCAAATCTGTGTGCCGCCTGCGTAGTTCTTCACAAGTGCAAAATACATTTTCATCAGAAGTGGAAGGAGGATGTGAGGCATGTGGCTGCTATCTTAGCGGTTTAGGCTTTAAAAATGTGAATGGGAATGTAATTTCAATGAGAACATTTACATAAGGTTTAGTGACCATATATATGGTACGATCGAGGAAGCGTCTGCAGACTTGTTAGTATTAGTAGCGTGGGATAGAATTTAATGTAGTTGAAATATGTGCTGGACATGAGATAGGAATTTGGAATAATAAGATAACTGTGAAAGAAAAGGGCGCGTTATTGGGAAAGGCTTAAAATTTATGTATCATATATATATATATATATGTATATATATATATATATATATATATATATATATATATATATATATATATATATATATATATATATATATATATATAATTGTAACTCATAAAACCTAAACATCAATCAAGAGGAGAATAAAATGCCTAGATCTCGTCATCAAGCTAAATATAATCAACATATATCAATGGTAATTATATATATATATATATAAGAAATACATTTTGTAGAAACGTATATATACGTCAGTGGCACTTAATATATAGACTCCGACAGACGTATGTATATGCCATGGTACTTAAGGACTTTCTTGAAATAAAATGCAACTTGGCGACTTTATGAAATTCAAGAACGCTGCGTTGGCTTGTGGGACATATTGCAGGTAGCAGTCGATAGTGCGCTACAAGTAGCAGTCGATAATGCGCTATAAGTAGCAGTCCATATTATCACAGAAAAGATTGAGCACCTGTGCTTTCCATTAACACCGTGCTCTATACATCCATGAGCACCGTGCTTTACATTAAACCCAATGAAATTAAACATTCCTTTTTTTTAAAAAACGTTGAATCCGGCTAACTAATTCGACTAAAATTAGGAACTTGCGTCTTAATAAGCACCCTGCTGAGTAGCAAGCTTTCAGATAGGACGCATCTCATATGCGTCATATATCAGATGCACGAAACAAATAAGTGAGTTATATACGTCTTAATATTTCAGTTGCGTAAGACGAGGTGCAGTTTTAATCAGCATCCCATGGTTTTATGCCCTTACGTGCATATAAGCCCCAGAGGGTGTGTACATACAATTCATGCCTAATTAAATTCAGCAACGGAATCATCCGACTTCCTGAGAGCCTCCCACCTAACCGGATATGGTAGGGCACGAATGTACGCACAAAAAATTACTTCCGTTGGGGATATGTACCTGTATGAGACGCTAAATTTTATAAAGGTAAATAATACATGATATACAATTTTCAACGACTCTAAAAAGAATCACCATTTTTCTTTTTATACTTCCCGTAATCCAAAATGCATAGCTATTCATATTTCTTTAAAGCCGTATGCTTCACACGAACCACGAGCTAATAATAAGTTAATTAGCAAATGGTGTTCACTCCTTCGCCATGTCCTATCCCGTATGAACAATTTCAATAAACTTAGAGCCCAATTAAATTACATCCAGCAACGCATAGATTCCTCTGCGCAACAAAATTATTATCCATAAAAGGCAATGCTATTATTATTTCTTCAACCCTATGCTGCTGTTTCAAGCATGTGAAAGATGAATCAAAATTTCATAATTAAATGGTATGATTTCACCATATGGCAATGACGTAGACCTTTCTAAAACACATATGTGATAAACGTCCGAAAATAAGTAATTTAAAATCACTTTTCTACGAGCTCTGCCGGAATAAGAAGCACGGTTGACAACTCTGAAAATTCCTATATACAGTAAAATAAATTAATTTCTTCAAGTTCCTTGTGTTACTTAACACCAAAATGTCTAGTTTATTAAAAGAACATTATGAACAAAAACATTATTTTTCGTATATTTTTTTTTTAAATATTAGCTATAAAAACAATTATCTATAACACACAAATAATCTTATTACAGTGAAGTGATTTATACCCTAACAAGGCTGCAATACAAGCAAGAAATGCTCAATTAGTATGCCCTGTACCAGTTGAGTCTTTCATTTCTTGCTCAACTGGTGAAATGTATGCTAGTTGTAAAAGAGATGATAATTTCAACAATTTCTTGCTTTTATGCAACGCCCTGTTATAGAGCAAAGTTGCTTCACTGTAATCCCGAACGCTTAGAATTTTGCCTTTTTTTTTTCTTTTTCTTTTAAATCAGATGGCCAGGCACTTGACCTTCGTCATTCGCCTTTATATTTTGCCAACTGTAGGCGAAGTAAAAATAATGCTTTACATCGTTGTTGAATTTGAACAAAGTACATCTACCAGAAAAATTGTAAAATCTTTGCTTTAAAGAGTTTGGCGTTCAGTATAGTTATCTAATCCTAGTTCTAATTATAGAAATTACTAATTTATCCATTTCTAGTTTCTTACTAATGTATCTTTACATAAACTTACACATTTAACGACCAGTCGTTCTTGAGCCATTACCCGATAAAATCTCAAACACGAAAATTTTTGGAAAATTATACTTTATTTATGCAATAGCAGTATGAGATGGTAATAGAAAGAGTTCTACTAAAGCTCACATAGGAATCACAATTTCCCCTTCTCATGTTTACAGTTATCAACAAATCCTAGAGAAACATTAAAAGAAAGACATCCTACCCACATTAATCCGGATAGTATTTCAAATACTCTACGGTCTACGCCATTAAAAAGGATCTTTCAGAGAATGAGAGTAAATAGCACATTCGGCAAATTATTTTGAAGTATTTAGATCACATTCATTACTGGTACTTAACATATTTATAAACTCAGGAAAATGAGAGTTTTATTATAATTTTTCAATCTTTAGCTTTTTGATATAGATTCCATCAGTTGATCAGAAGGAAAATGCGCCTTATTAAAATTCGTCTTATGGGGTACATTTTCTCCTTTAATAGAATCATATGGGGAATATTAAATTAGATGTTCTTAGGAATGCTATTAAAAATAAATATACTATTAAAATAAATATGCTATTAAAATCCTACAAAATCAGATACTGTTTATTTATTTCGCATCTTGTTAGTATTTTATTATACATTTTGATATCGATCACATAGTATTCGAATATTCGATCGAAATGCATTAATTCGATTGTTAATCGTTAGATACCTAGGGTCTTTCCTTCTCCCACTTGCTCCATGTTGTGGATTTATTTTTGAACTATACAGGTGATCGTCCCATTATATGATCTAATTTTTTTTTTTTTATCACTGACTCACTGACAGAGGGAATGATGCATCGAAATTATCCAACACATCCACTATAGTTATAATCTTGTGTTTGGTGTCATTCGATTTCTATCAACTTCGACACCATGGGGAAAACCTAAAATTTCGAAAATTCGAATTAAGGGTGGGGAGGACGGTGGTGAGGAATAATAATAGAAAATAATAAAACCAAAACCACTTCGATTAATTATTGAGTTCTTCCACTCTAGCTAAAATCTTTGTTTCAGTCTCATTCAATCCGCCTCAGCTTCCAGGTCAACGAAATAATCTAATACTTCGAATTAGGGGGTGACGATGCAAAGGAATAATTAAAAATTCCAAACCACTTTTCAAAACGATCTTCCACTCGCGCTAGAATCTAGGTTTTGGTCTCATTCGATCCGTCTCAGCATCCTGATCAACAAAACATTGATAACTTCGAAAATTCAAATCAGGGGGTAACGATACAAAAATATTTTCAAAATATGAACTACATTTTACCCCTCAAAATGTGCGCCATTTCATTTTTATGCTTGAATTTGAAACGGTTTTTGATATTTATCAATTTTATTAAATGTGTAGGTGTCACATTTAGTGACCACTAGGCATTGAGAACGCGCGAAGTCAGAACGCGCTGATGAAATGACTAGATATTAGATAATTGGTAAACACCAAAAATTGCTTAATGCTCAGAGATATGGCTTAACGAGGTTCGAGGTACAATATAAAGTCAATACGATTACCCCCCCCCCCCCCCCCCGAAAAAAAAAACTTGACCTTTCATCCTTTACCTACCTTTGAGCCTAAATATAAAAGAAGTATTATTTTCCCCAAATTATTTTAATTCGTGACTTTGAAGGGAAAGTATGTTTTAAGGCATCCTGTTTTTCTTTCAACCAAGACAATCCGACCTACCCGAAGGTATAAGGTAACTGTTTGGAAGGTCGAGAGAGCCATCCAAATTTATACCGGATCCTAGTGAGGTGACATTCACAGAAACCGTACCGTCCTTCCCTTGCCACAAACCTCTTGGAAGAACTTTCGAACCTTGTACACACGAGGATAGTTTGGGCAGCCTCGGGAATCGAACTCTAGTCCTCCGAGTGCAATAATATATGCATAAAACTAGAACTAGACGGAATTTTTTGTAATTCGCAAAGTTAGAAACGAACTATTCGAATTTTTAAAATTACCATAGCATTATTTCTTATGGTAAGCAATGATTCCCGGTACAGTGGTAGAAATATAGTAGATATGAGAAAATGATAGTTTGAATTGAGCTACAAATGTAAATGAATTAAAATAGCATATACTAACTCAAATCACCCGATGAATACAATTCATCGCCGTGACTGATCTGTTGCCAACTTGAAAAAAGGAATGTTTCAAGAATGTTTAAGGAAACTTAAAAAAAATAAACCTGAAAAGCACATAAAATATAATTTATTTTGAATATCCCCAACCTTTTCATATCTATATAATTATTCGACTCGACACAATGTGGAGCTTCTAACGGGGATAATAATTTTGTCGATTTCCAAAATATGATTCAATTTTAATAACTTTTTTATGCATGGGCAACACTATATCCTGTGTCTATTTTGGTAGAATTAAATCTCATGATACATTGCACTGTTGTTTTCAAATTATTTCAATCCACAGTAATTCGATACCCCTAAGGGTCAGTTCCTGTTGCTATTCATTCAAGTATGATACACGAAAATTGCAGTGCTATTTTTAGTAATATTTCTGTTTTATGAATACACTACGAAGTAAATATGATATAATATTATTTTCAGAAAAAAAAGTGGAACTAATGAACTTCCTCCCTAAAAGTTCTGCAACAGTGATTGGCAATTAGCGACATTCCAGTCATAACACGACATCCCTTGTTTTCTGCCAGTTCATGATATTAAATGATTGTAGTGAACAGTTTGGTTGGAATCACGCTCCTAGTGAGGTAACCAGCATAGGTCGATTAGTTTCGTAATTTTTAGTGCTATCCAGGTAGAAATAGTCAAAAAAGGATTCGCATTGGAAACCTTTTTCATCAGGTCAAAAAATCAGTGTTATCAGTGAAAGAAAGCAATGAAAGATTAAGTACAACTGCCATTAATCTTTGTGTTAGTACATACTGCTATTTTGACCTAATGAATGAGGCTTCTACCGCCCTTGAAACAATTGTAGGCACCTAATTTTCACGTCTGCCTCTATCAAGTATACAATGAATTTGTATTCTCATAAATAATAGTCACTTTCATCGTGTCTATATTTTGTGACTATAGATTTGGTCACTGTAATCCCGCGCAGTCTGGACTCGGTCTTAAATGCGAATCCAGCCAGCTCTGTGTATATAACTGACTTTGCCAATCTTTATAGATGTTCGCAAAACTGCAGCAAATAACAAACTTTCTTGATGCTATCAACTATTATGCTGAAGAGTGCTAAAAATTTGAAACCGGTCTAATAATACTGGTTGCTACCCTTGAAATGCGATTCTAAACTTTTGGATTGTCCCACAAGTGGAGTCTGTGACTATAAAGAATTCGGGAGTTCTATATTTCAGTGGGAAAAAGAAGCTATATTCCAGTCGTTGTTCAAGAGTGTTAGAAGGTTTCGGACAAGGTAATAACCAGTATTTTCAAAATTTATAAATAAAAGTATTACCATGCTTTCTCCACATTTCTTTGAATTCCAAAATTTTCTGACCGGTAAAAATAATCAGCCAGTCAGAAAGACGGTTGAGAAACACTATTTTACAAATTAGCGGAACGTAAGAACAATGCCATTATTGAGGGAGAACCTGTTTCCACCACCATCTGCATATTTTACACCCTGTTAATTACACGCCTATCCATTTCCCAGACACTTATTAATTCTACATTCAAAAACTACTTAAAGTAACGGAACTGCTTCCTTCCTGATCCGGATGCATATATCTCCAAAACAACACAACATCCTGAATCCAGATGGTAAAATCTCCGGAAGCCGACACCAACTTTTGTACCGACCGCTACTAGGGCCCGGGTCCGATATGGTAGAAGCTGAACCACCGTGGTTCCTGGGGACGACAGACACTCCAATTAGGCATGCTCCTGTGGTCCGTAGTTCCTTTCTTCTTTGCAGAACTTCTGCAATGCTTGGATGAATCCTAATATGCTGTAGAGAAAGGACTGAGAAGCTGTTAAACGAAATTGGCTTTGGTTGGGTAACATATTGTAGAGCAGGTGGTTTGGAAAGGGAAAAAATAGTTGGATTTATCTGTAGTTTAGAACTTTGAGAAGCAATCTACTGTGGCTACAGACTGCAGCGGTTAGTTATTTTTGCTTTTTGTTTACGCTTTGTTGAAAGAATTCGTGTGTCTCTGAAAAGTAGAGACCTGCATCGGGGAGGATACCAGCGGTTATCCGCTTTGCACGTCGGATTTCTTTTACCTTTGAAGTTGTAGGTCGGGTTTCTTTGATTTTTGAAGTTGTGGGTCGAATTTCTTTGATTAATGAAGTTGCAGGTCGGGTTTCCTTTAATTTTCTAGCTACGTATCGCACCGTGGGTCTATCCGCAAAAATGAATTTTAAGAGAAAATTATTTTTACCTTATCACATTTTTCAATGAAACTGTATCAATGCGTAAACGGAATTCACAAACTGTAAATAGCAGAAATTTGTTAATATGTATTAAGAGATTTAAAATCTACTGAATATAATTTTGAAATACACATTTTTACGAGTCGCGGTACCAGTAAAAAAAGCATAGAAAAATTAAAAATTTCACTAACCTGAAATGTTTTCTCATTCGAAATTTCGACAAAAATACACGCAAACGTGCATAATGCACAAATGATAAATATGAAGTTGTATTTTATTTAACAATAGTCCTCGGATAGGATAAGTTTTCAGTGAACAAATTAAATTAACAAATATGCAGATAAAACTTTAAGAAACAGAAAATATTTTCCTTTTTGAGCAGGTTTTCGTTTTATAGAGGTCGTTAAGGTTTTCTTGCGAAAACAAATTTCTTTTAAACAGTATTTCATTTGATGCATAATTCGTTTCACGTAGCTTTCATGGTTATAGTGTCATATTTCCCTTGCAAGTTGGCATCGAAAGTTTAGCATGTCGTGAAATAATTTTCGCAGATCTTAATATTAGATGATGGGATACGTTTGTTAACTAAGCTATGTACTTGGTAATATTAAGCGAGGTTTGGCGAAATATATATATATATATAAATTACATTAGTTCACCATACGGTTCATATTAAAGAAAAATAAATACAACACAGAAACACCCCTCCATCCCTCTCTTTCAGAGATCTTGGTTACGCTTATACCTGGCGGGATACCCATATTCAGCCATAACTCCCCCCCCCCCCCCCCTTTCGATGTCTTAGCTACGCTTATGGCAGAAGGTGTATAATATAACAACATTAAATAAATTCAAAATTATGTAAAATCAAAATACGTTATAGTTATACTCTCTGGGTCAAGCCACTATTATTATTTCAATTTATTTATTCATCATTTTGCGTGCTTTTATTGTGATTACCATTCATTAAAATTATTAATGTCCCATCAGGGGTGCTTTCATAACATCAAATGACTCTTACGACTTTTAACATAAAATAATATATAAAAGACAAATTTTTCTTAGCCATTTTCCTCTCACTTTACATAATCCAACGTTAATGAACGATATTCAGGACACTAATAGCAATTGTGAAAAATACTTTTTTTCTTCATTCCTTGCTTAATGCAGCGAGTGATAATATAACATCAGCATAAAATATCAATTTAAGCAGTATAATTCGCCTGCTAATTCAGTCAGTCCTTCATTTTTCTTCGCCGTGGTCTAATTGCACGTTTCGAATCTGCCTTTTAATAAAATTCCAAACACATTTAATATAAAAATTCTTTAAAGAATAATAACATTTTCATGTATATTAGAAAAACAGATTTTATGTATGCATAATATAATTTTCAAATAACATGACTGCTAAAAAGCTATGTATGCAATAATCTATATTCAATATTTAATAGCAAAACAAAATAGCAACAATTTTTTTAAAAATCTCCGGGATATATCTTTTATACGAATTATTTTCATTTGCTGTGCCTGCAAATAACGGGGGGAAACCAAATTATGAGTGAATGGTGTTATACGTGTACTTAATACTGCGTTAAGATTTGATCTCTGTGTACATTATTTTTCAAGGAAAACTTCAGTTTATTTAATGAAAAATAGAGCCAGTAAAAATAAGTTATAGTATTTCTTTTTAAGTACCGCTTTTACAAGGAAAATAAATGTAATAATTATTTGACAAATGAGAGCATGCAACTAAGTATTTATTTAAAAAAAAAAGTATTATGAATAAAAATCCAATAAAATTTTTGAAATAGACGGACAAAAAAATAGCTCTAAGTTTGTGTTTCAAATATTCATGATGTTTTTTCCAATTAAAAAATAGTATCAGAACAGTTTCGGTTGGTAGCATACTAATTAGCTTTAAATAAGTTGAAATATGTTTCACATTCATTTTCTTATAAATGTGTCTGCATTTTTTATAACACAGACGATTTTCTTGTCTTGCATCAGTTTTATTCCCTATTTAACATTAAAAATCCCTGAACAGCAGCAATTCCAGAATACTATAAATAATTAAAATAAATAACTTCCATTTCGTAATCTTGCTCGCAAGAGATTATTAGCCAGAGCAGAGCAAGCCCCAAGCTATCAAAAGAATAGAATGCAAAATTCAACAGCAAATCGAATGCTAATTTGCTTTTCCTTACCGATGTCTAATTCGATACATTTGGAATATGTCTAACTGGAAAATCCCTAGACAGTTTAATCCCGAAATGCTTTCAAGACTTATAAAATGTTCCAAGAACAACAACAGATCACGGGAATAACGTTCCGGGTCTTACAATTAAGTAAAAGCATTTGGAATGGATTTCGCGCTCGCAGCGCCCCCTAAATTATTGCGAATGCAAATTTGAGTAATTTCTTTGTAGCTATTAGGAGTCTTTTCGCGTTGTAATGACTGCATCTCATTACAGAGGTGGTAGAGGCTGTTTTATTAATTTTCGTGTCCAAGAACGTGTTCCCGATGAATTAGCAGAATGGGCAGAAAGTGATTTTTAGTTAAATTATGCAATGGCAAGCATCGACAATTGTTACAGTGAATAAATATGCATTTTGTATAGAATGGTCTGAACTCAGGGGAACGATATGAAAATTGAATACATTCGATGAAGGAAAATGATGTTACAGTTCGATTTTAAACCGATATTTGACTGCTAAGTTTAGCAGACCAGTGGGAAAACTTAATATTGAATTCTATTTACATATGAAGAGGGATTGAAATTAAAAGTATTTATAGTGCGACAAATGCCCCGACCCATGTTTACGCCATTTCCTCAATTTACCGTTCCAAAGAATTGAATCATAATGTTAGTTGAGTCGCACAAACTTCTGCATTTGTATCGTTCTGGGAATATCAAATTTTCTCTCGTAGTCGCCTGCTGAGAATGTTGCCAATTCTAACTTAAAAGAATTAAATGAAGATTGCTAATTTTTTTTTTCATCTTGTTATCCGTGTTCCAGTAAAATAACATCGGGACTAAGATTTTCGGAGAAGGAGTGGCAAACAAAGAATTTAAGACACGTGATCTGCTATTTATGTTTGAGCATGAAAAGCTGTGTTATTAAATATGTGTATTCAGCTTGAAGCTCTGCAACTTATATTAGAATCTAGCGAAGTATCTAGGTCAGTTACAATCTCCATCCCAATTCGGCGTATCAAATTGGCAAAAATGAACGTAAATGTAGGGAATGTTTTAACAATAAATAGCAATTATAAAATAACTAAAAGTATAAACGTATGCATATGCACTGTTGTTGAAGTTAAGGCTACAATTAAAAGTGTAATATTTTTACGACGTTTCTTCAGGAATCGTGGGTGTATTTCACAGGATACAAAGATGAGTTCGAATTTCTGGACAACTAGGGGGAAACGATTGTCGGGTACAATAAAACGACAATTAAATGCTCCACTAATTCACAAAACAGACGATTATATTCTCAAGGCACTAACGTATTCACTATTTAATTTGACTCATATCAGATCAACTCAGTCTCACTGAACGATGTCCCGCTTATATACCCTCTGTGAAAAGAGGCGCGACAGCCCAGTGGTTAACGCGCGGGAATTGCACTCAGTAGGCCCGGGTTTGATTTCCGCCACTGCCAAAACTGCCGTCGTGTTCACGCGGAGTACGACCATGTTAAAGATGTGGGTCCGTAAGCCCTTCCGAGAGGTTGGTGGTAGGGGAAGGAGGGTAACGTCCCTGTGGATGCCTCCCCCACTGGGTTCCGGTCTAAATTGAGTGGCACTTCCCGGGCGTCCAAACAGATACCTTACACCTTTCTGGTAGGTCGGACGGTCTGGGTCTCAACAACAACCCTTTGTGAAAAGATCTCGAAAAATTGACCTAACTCTTGAAATTTTTAACCAAACTGCAAAATTCAAGAATACCAAAACTCGCCAAATTGACGATATTTCTTCAAATCACGCGACCCGAACCTTCAAATAACAATGGTTGCATATAATTGTCATTTTTCCTCGGGGTCAGGAAATATGCACGTGAAGATAATTTATCGATTCGTAACAAAATGAAAAAAACATATCAAAATATTAATACGGTTTTAAACTTAAAAATTTTTGCAACATATTTCGAACAATATCTTAAAAAATCTGATGTGGACAACACACGACTTTCCTATTATATAATGTGATTAATTTTCTACTTTTACAATAAAAAAATAGGTTTTTCTTATAGTAGATACTAATATTCTTTTCAAGATATTGAATTTTCGACAATTAGTCGTCATTTTCATTGATTTAGCGTCATTTTTTATCCATTTGGCGAGATTTTCGTTAATTTGGCAACATTTCAAAAAAGTCGCCAAGTTGGCGACATTCCGTCAAATTCGTCGCCAAAATCTCGCCAAGCGTTATGCACTAAGAAAAAAGTTATTCTTACAGCTGATAAATGACTATTGGCGTTCAAATACAAAAGTATTATTTAAAGTATATTTTTTCATGAATGGAACGAGCTAGATCCACGAGAATGATATCACTCAATTTATCGCATGGTATTACATATGAAAAGTGAACATGTTTCTCGATTGGAAATATATATATATATATATTTTTATACGACTTTTTGATAATTTTTTTGAAAAATGTACAATATCTCGAGAACGGTTCGTGCTAGCGTTCTAAAATTTATGTCAATCGTTTCCTAATGAAAAATTACATAAGAAATGTCTATTTGCGTAACTTTATTAGTGGTTTTGATTTTTTGACGATTTTTTCAAAATTTCATTCGAAAATTTAGGGGAGTTCTGAACATTCGATTGTGTATAAAAACAATAGGCTTCCAATGTTTACGGATTGTGATTTTTGTACCAAATTTGGCTCGAATCGGACCATTCGTTCGTCAGTTATCGTCTCCACAGACTCACTGACACACACACACACACATACTTTCACACACACACACACACACACACACACATCACTTCAAAAATGTTTGATTCGTGATCAGGGATGCTTGAAACGTGCTCTCCCGTCGAAAACTCGAATTCGAATTTTCGACCCCGTCACAATACTTTCCTTATACATTATGTATATAAGTAAAGTAAAAAGATACCGAAAATTAGTAATAACATTCCACACAAATTATGATAAGTTCATTTTTGGGAAAAGTTTCGCTATTTTCGCTGGTTATTGTGGGTATGCAAAATGTGAAAAACTCGCGAAAGCCATACGAGTGGATCCCGTTGGCCTTATGGACTACAAGAAAAGAATAATAAAGTTAAATAAAGAAATATAAAATAAATGTGAAATAATAAAAACTAAAATCCTAAAATATAATTTTATGATGATATTTCAAGAAAAGAACTGCATTATCAATTGTATAACTTAGTTTCTCATTCAGCAAGAGCAACATTTAGTTTTTCAAATATTTCATCTCAAATAACGACATAAAATGTAATTAATGCGCTCCTTATTGTGTTTGTTTACGCTGAAGATTCATGTACAGCAAATCCTAATGATGACTAAAGATTTTCCTCATAAATTCTATATAAAATAATACAACTTTAATGGAAAACCTCAATTTTTCGGTTTATAACATCGACCACGGGACAGAACCTAAAGGAGTCAGATTTTCGGTGCACCTGGGGGGGGGGGGGGGAGAAAAATGAAGATTTCAGAAAGTTTAAAAGCCCTCCTTGACCTTGAATGTGAATCTTTGCACCCGCATACTGCCGTCCATGGGACAAAACATGAACTTAATGTGATGTCCCCCCCCCCCTTCCTCTGAGGACGGAGAAAATGGTGTTTCCAAAAAGTTTTTCGAGAACCACCAAGAGAACCCCCCCCCCCCCCCCGTGACAGAGACGATTTAAAATGTGCACACTTATAATATGGACTACAGGACAGAACCTCACTTAACCAATTTCCGGAACCACGGGACAGAATCTAATTGGGCCGGATTTTCGGTCCACCCGGGAAAGGGGAGAAAAATGAGGGTTTCGAAAACTTCAGACGCCCTTACCCCCTCTTGACCTTAAATGTCAAATCTCTGCACTTGTATAATGTCGCCCATGGGACGACACTTTTAGTTTTTCGAAAACCTCCAAGAGACACCCCCCCCCCCCCCACACACACACACACACAAACACACGCCTGAGACTAAGACGGTTGAAAATGGGAACACTTATAACATGGACCACGAAACAGAACCTCACTTAATCAATTTCCAAGTAAGACGACTATTTTTGACGTTAAGCGCCATGCATTGTTAAGCAAAATAAAACTTTTTTGAAGCAGCTTAATTTTTTAAGAGTGGTACTTTTCCATGCCTTTTACGGGCTTCTATAGTCTTGCAAAAGCGTCTTTATAGAGCATGCCAATACGGACAGCTACTGTTTTTATCTTAACGATAAATTATAAAATATTCCGTATAAGGTTTAAAGGTACTCGCAGATAAAAAAAAAGGGGGGGGGGGGGACTTGACTTAATAATCCTTCTTCTTATCCCTATATATTTTCACTCTCACCTTTTGCCACGATGCTTAAATAAATTTATGCTCTCCACTCATTTTATGCACATATTTTTACAACGAGAATAAGTTGACGTTTTATGGGTTTGTCTGAAAGGGCCCTTTTATAAAACAGCTAAAGAAGGGGAAGCCTTATGAAAGGCGTATGAAATGCATTTTAAGACGGGGAGTTAGGGGAATAAAATGTTTGGTTAAGGTCACAGATGCTAATTACACGGCGTTGTTAAAAGAAAACAGATACGGTACTCAAAATGGCGAACATAATCAAAAGTTACAGTTAGCAGCCGCGTGGTTTACGGTCCTCTTGAATGCAGAGTAACATTAAAAGGAGAATAGCTGCGTAATATTGCTTTTCTATATTCTGGCATATCCCGAATTCTCCGAGATAAAGAAGCAAGCAAATATTAACTTTAGAAGCAGTTATTTATTATGATACTTTTATTGATAAAAATTTATGCACTGGATACCGCGCCAGTTAATAGCCATTTTGTATCAGAAATGCTGCATTAGGCGATATAGATATTCGATGAAAGTGGGACTCGTCGATTTCAAATGACCTATGCAAGTTAATATGTGCAAGTACAACAATCAGAAAAAACTGATGTGGGCGGCCTGTGACTTTTTCTACAGATCCCTGTTCATTTTTTAACAAATATTACGTAATCACTTACTTTAAGTTCTAGAGCACAAAATCCCTTACTTTAAGTAATGAAATCAATTATTTTAATGCGTTTTCCTATAGGCTCATATTCCTTTTCATCAAATATTACGTAATCCCTTACTTTAAGTTCTAGCGCACAAAATAAAACTCAAAATGGATACTTATTTAAAATTAACTTCAATTTACAGTTTTAAAGCATTTTCTTTCTCATTTGGAGACTTGGAGCATTTGAAAACGTCACCAGCTCGCCAAAGTTAAAATATATATATATATATCATGAAACATCAATAGAATGGTTTATTTTTGGAGCTGGTTTTATTAATTGTGTTATCAATAATTAAGTATAAAACAGGCATTTTGCAATTATGAAGCATATATTTATCCTTTTATTCGAATTTTTTACAAGCTATTTAGGGGGAAAGGTCGTTTCTGTTTTTCCAAATCATACCAAAATAAATAATTGATTTTTTTATCAGCTTTCTTTTATACATATTTTTGATTTTAGGCAAAAATTGAAAGTTAACAAGTTTAATCGCGTACCTCTTTAAACCCCTCACGGACCACACCCAGGGGTACGCGTATCGCACTTTGGGAAGTATTGACTTAATATACCGATGAAGAATTTTATTTCTTTAAAGGGTTGTAATAATTTGAAAATTTAATACTATTACATATATGAGGGTGATATTCCATGAAATGATACGACTGTATAAAAACACAATTTTCAAAATATAAATTGATTAACAAGAAAGATCAATCATGCTTAAAGCATTGATTATGAAACACTTTCCAACTTCAATGCAATTTTATTTAAACATGTCTAAAATGCAATACATTCCTCGGTAATATTTTAAAACTTATCACAATACTACATTAATTTATTATATTTGAAAACTTAAACCTTCATAGAAAAAAGTGAACTTCATTCAAATGACGGTATTGAAATATAAATTGCCTGGTTTAAACATCTCTAAAATGCGATACATTCCTCGGTAATAATTTTAGAATTATCATAATACTACGATAATTTATTATATTTGAAAACTTCATTGAAAACAACTGAAATTCATTCAAATGACGTCATAGAAAAAATAACACGCCTAACTCTCTATAAAAGCAGCATTTCATTCATAACAATTTCCTATTCATTTAATTCATCACAATACTATAATAATTTATTTTATTTAAAAATTGGACCATGGAGCTACAAGTAATTAAACTCTATGCTCAAAACTTCATCGAAAAAAATCGTCCTTCTCTTTGTAAAATCAATGAATATTTCATTCATATCAGCTATACAGACTCCATGAACTAAATAATTTTGTGTTAAAGAAATACAGCAATTCTAATGCAACTCATTCTACATATTTTGCTGTTTACATTTTACATAAGTGAAAAATAGGCTTCGTTGTAGAAATAATCAAATTTGGATAAGAATTTAAACTCAAATATATTGTAATTGCGTTGTTTCAGTATGTAGATGCACAGAATTTAAGCAAAAATAAAGTGGTTTTAGGACGGATACAACACTCAATATGAATTAAAAAGAACTTTAAAAATCATGATTTTGAGACAAGATGGATGCCATATATCATTTTGAAGTGGGTCACGTGATATTTTCATATCGTGGTCACGTGATCGCTGTATATAAGAGGTGTAATTAATATTTTAATTTTTATTTAAAAAACTACTGAATATATTTCACTGAATTTTTTTATATATATTTTATGGAACAATTTGAATATTACCTAAAATTTTCGAAGCAAGTTGTGAATTTTAAATCGGCTTAAAAAATGTTTGAAAAATTAGGTGCCATAGGGCTCAATGTATTTCATTTTTTCAACCCGGGTTCAATCCAAAACTAATTGGGTGATATTATTCATTTATATTCACATAGGTCCTACAGACCGTCTGAGCAACATACTAAAATTTCATTTTGATTAAGTTATTTTTACGGCAGTTACCGTGCTAACGGACAGACAAACAGAATGAACAAAGTCATAAACACTTTTCAACTTTGTTGTAAAGTGTTAAAAATAAAATAAAAACTTTATGTATAAACTCAAAGGTAATATCTACCAATTTTTTTTTTTTGTTTTTCTCTCAACAATAAATTATAAATATATTTTGCATAATAAGGTTCTACAGCTATGAAAGATTAAAAATTGGAAACTTAATAATCCCTCCTCATATCCCTACAATTTCACTTTCAGCTATTGCCACGCTGCTTAAAGTAAATTTATGCTCTAAACTCGCATTTTATGCACATATTTTTACAACGAGGATAAAGTGGCATTTTATGGGTTTGTCTGAAAGACCCCTTTTATAAAGCAGTGTAAGCGGCAAAAGAGGGGGAGCGTTATGAAACACGTATAAAATGTATTTTAAGCAGGGAACCTGGGGGAATAAAATGTTTGGTTAGGGTCACTGATGCTAATTACACAGCGTTGTTTAAAGAAACATGACACGGCACTTAAAATGGCGTATGTTCAAAGTTACAGTTAACAACCGCATGGTTTGCGGTCGTTTCGTATGCAGCACATCCATTTAATGGAGAACATGAAGATAGCTAAGCAAAATATCGCATTTTTATACTGTGACATCGTAATTTTTCGGTAGCAAACTAGACGAATATTCAGATCAAATGCGGTATTTATTTATTACGATACTTACTACTAATCAGTTCTAGCTGTGATCTGCAACCTCACTGAAGTATTGGTTGGTGTGACCCCACTAAAGTATTATTTTATTTAGAAGACCCCATGGAAATAAAACAAGGAGCTGATAATTATAATTAAATATGCATTATTATAAAAACAATTATTTTACATTCGCTAACATTACTTAAATATAACAATAAAAATGTCAAAATGTTTCATCTAGCTCGAATTAGTATGTAGGATTGTTTTGAAACAAGAAAACACTATTAAACAAGAAAGATCAATCATGCTTAAAGCATTGATTATGAAACACTTTCCAACATCAATGCAATTTTATTTAAAAAAGTCGAAAATGCAATACATTAATCGGTAATACTTTAAAACTTATCACAATACTACATTGATTTATTATATTTTAAAACTTAAACCTTCATTGAAAAAAATGAACTTCATTCAAATGACGGCATTGAAATATAAATTGCCTGGTTTAAATATCTCTAAAATGCAATACATTCCACGGTAATATTTTTAAAACTATCATAATACTACGAAAATTTATTATATTTGAAAACTTCATCGAAAACAACTGAAATAAATTCAAATGACGTCATAGAAAAAATAACACGCCTGGATCTCTCTATAAAAGCAGGATTTCATTCATTTCATTCATCACAATACTATAATAATTTATTTTATTTAAAAATTAAACCATGGAGCTACAATTCATAAACTCTATGCTTAAAACTTCATTGAAAAAAATCGTCCTTCTGTTTATAAAATCAATTAATATTTCACTCATATCAGCCATGCAGACTCCATGGACTGAATTATTTTGTGTTAAAGAAATACAGTAATTCTAATACAACTCATTCTACATATTTTGCTGTTTACATTTTACATAGGTGAAAAATAGGCTTAGTTGTAGAAATAATCAAATTTGAATGAGAATTTAAACTCAAATATATTGTCATTGTGTTGTTTTAGTATGTAGATGCACAGAATTTAAGCAAAAATAAAGTAGTTTTAGGACAGATACAACACTCAATAAGAATTAAAAAGAACTTTAAAAAATCACGATTTTGAAACAAGATGGATGCCATATATCATTTTGAAGTGGGTCATGTGATCGTTTCATATCATGGTCACGTGATCGTTTCATATAAGATGTGTAATTATTATTTTAATTTTTATTTAAAAAACTACTGAATATATTTCGCTGAATTTTTTTTTATATATTTTATGGAACAATTTGACTATTACCTAAAATTTTCGAAGCAATTTGTGAATTTTAAATCCGTTTAAAAAATGTTTGAAAAATTAGGTGCCATAGGGCTCAATGTATTTCATTTTTTCAACCCGGGTTCAATCCAAAACTAATTGGGTGATATTATTCATTTATATTCCCATAGGTCCTACAGACCGTCTGAACAACATACTAAAATTTCATTTTGATTAAGTCATTTTTACGGCAGTTATCGTGCTAACAGACAGAATGAACAAAGTCATAAACACTTTTCAACTTTGTTGTAAAGTGTTAAAAAAAGATTACGGGGATTGTTTGACAATGCTAGTGTGAAAATTCAGTTTAAATCTGTTTATTGAAACAAAATAACCACCAGTTTTTTCGTAATTTTTCTGATATCACAAGAAAATGACACTGCAATAAACCTTCCAAGTAACCTTGAACCTTCCAGACCTTAGTTATAGTATCCTACCATATTATAAGCGTAATTTGTTCGAGTCCTAACCTTATCGGCATATGCAAAAAATTAGAATATTTTTGAGAGTACAGGTAATAGCTGTGGTATACACGACTGATTTATTTAATGCATAAAATCAAATAATTTTATGTAAATGTTTACTATTACGTCATAAAATCCGTAAATAATTATTACTTATTTCATTTTTAGGAAACATTTATGAAGAAAATTATAATCACGAAGGTCTCTACTGATAGTGATAAAACTGCTTAAATATAGGAATATTTATGGAATTTTAACATATATATCTCTAAATACCCTATCGGATGATATTTTAACACATTAGAAGAATACGATATAAAAATAAAATATACGATATTAAATGTGGTGGGGTATATTATAATATTTCCCTCAACATATGATATACCGTTTTGCCATGTAAAATGTAAATAACATAAGACACTGCTCAAAAAACATTGTCAGTAAAATCTTGTTAATTTAGAAAGTACGAGATCAGATACGTTCACTGACGCCACTTCAGGAAACAGGTGGCCAAATATATCCCTTTATCACTTCCTGTTATTGTTTACAAAAATAGACAAAACTAAGGTAATTATTGTATCTGATAGCGCTTTTCACAGCGAAATGTAAACATATGTGCTAATCAATACCATAGAATTTCGTTAAGATAAATTAAATGCTCTAATAAAAAACTGTAAAAAAAAAATGTTTTCATGTTCAGCCATATGTTTCCCAACAAACAAATCAAATGTAAGGGCCTAACTACAATTTTAACTAGCGATATTACAAGCCACAGATCAAGAATTCGAGTCTTTGATAATATAACAGTTAGACTACTTGTGTTTGGTTTCTGTGATTTTTCTAACATATAACCTAAATATGACCCATTATTTATTCGAAATTTCTTCAGAGTACTACACTTGATTTTCTAAACCGGAAAATAACTTGGCCTGAACGAAGCCGGTTCTCCTGGACAGCACGTAGATATGCTACCAACTATACCGTTCTGTCCCTGTGAGCAATTATTAGAATTATCTTACAGTTCTATATGTGACACACATTCACTTGACAACATAATTCCTAGGGACAACATAATTACTGTGCTTATCTTGGATATTTACGTATCTTGGAAATATTCAGCTCGGGGGAAATTTGGAAAATATCAAGCTCGATTCATGATGTTTTGAAAAGTTACAAATGAGTATTTATTCAAAATGTATATATAAATGTATATTTATTACAACAATAAGAGAATGTGTTTATTATTATTATGCAGAATGTAGTTTGTTTATTGTATGTTTATTATTATGCGGATAGCAAAGCTTACAAAACAGTTTTTCACATTAACTTTGGGTACGTAGACGGCAGACTTATGATATATATGGGAAAAAATGATTTGGTCGGGCCGGCCCGATATGCAAAAAAGAAGTGTCTAGTCGGATTGGGGCATTAGATAGTAAAATGTCTTTAGGGGTCAGGCAGGTTCTGTTACTATCGGACTGAACTGTCTGAAATTACAGACCTCTAATGGCTGGCCATTCATCTGATCTATAAAAATATCCTTGACTTCTTGACTGCACCCTTAACTGTAAACATATCCTTGCAAAAACTTTAATCATTGTAATCTAATCGTTTATGTTACGAATCCAGAAATTTCTTGAAAAGCATTATGTCTTATTCATAGAACGAATGCGAATTTTAATGAGAACATTTCTGTCATTTACAATTAATTATTAGTGTAGCGTTTGTTGTATTGATTGGTTTAAGTACTATTTTCAAAATGTGTGAGAAAATAATTTTCAAAGAATATTTTAAAAAATCAAACTGTTAAAGAATACCACTGGCAAAAAATAAGTGAAAATATCAAATTTCTCAAATAAATTTCTAAGAAAAACTAGTTTTGATTCACAAAATATGATACGAGACAAGTTGTGCTTTAAAAATAAATTTTAAGAAAATATCCGGGATTTTTTTTTCTAACCTCTAAAATTTTTAATCATTTCTATTTTGATAGCGAAACAGAAAATGCTCATTAATATTAATCATTAAATGCTTTTTTACGAAAAAAAACCTGTTTTGCTTAAAATAATTTCAATTAAAAATAGTAGCAAAGTTATTCTAAATTATTCTTAATTAAATATTTAGTTTGCGATGCGTTTAAATTATAAAAAGAAAATTGCCTAAGAATTAGAGCGAACTTACCTAATAAAGTTGAATAATTAATTTTCAGCAGTAAATAAAATAATCCTTACCTGAAAATAAAGAGAATAATTAATTTCAATAAACGAAAATGACAAGAATATATATATATATATAGTAGTAGTAACTATTACAAAAGCACTTAAAAAAAAGTAGAAATTACAGAGTAACATTCACAAAAAAAAAATACATTTTATTTTCCAAATTCAGAGTATATTTACATTGTGTTTAAAAATATTAATGCCATAGATATAATTTATTGTGTAACATTCAATGAAGCTATCTAATGGGTTAAAATATTTGAAGTAAACGTCTCCATTCGACTGTCTCATGCATCCATTTTCCGCATTGTTTCAGTTCTACTTATGCCCAGTGCTTCAAGCATACATCCGTGTGAGGTTCCTAAATTTATTTAGGACCCTTACGTCCGGCGGAGCGAAGCCCCACGGAAACGACCATCCCCCCCCCCCCGAAGACGTTATGCTGTCAAGTAAAATATAATTACTAGTGTATATACTATATAAGATACACGTAATAGTCCCCTCTAAGGTTTAATTCGCCCCTTCATCCGACTAAAAAGTTCTGATAGTAACGCTGATTAAGTCAAGTTGATTCATATCCATCGTCAAGAAGTTTTTGATAAAAAAAAAAAAGATCTACGTTAGAAAAGTGTAATTTTTGTTTGCTGCTCTACGGTCATTTCACGCATGTGAGAGTTTATTTGATTAAGATCAAAAGCCTTTCCGCAGAACTATACCCACCTATGCCCAGAGCGGTATAAAATTGAAAACTGTCTACGAACAAAAGTATTTGCCTAAAATTTTTCTGCAAAAATCTGTCGAGTCATATACGGTATATGCGCACACATCTCACGCAAAAATATTGATTTTCTGGTTACCTAATTTATTCAGGTAATATTTTCAGGGTATCAGTCAATGAGAAAAACAGGGGGAAAAACATGATTTACCAGAGTTAGATATATAATATAGTTTCTGAAAATGAAAGTAACAGTGTACAGGCATTGCTCATAATAACAAAAAAATATATATATATATTTTAAATAATTCTCTAATTTCTGCAATTCTCTAAAATTTCTGCGAACGGCGTTCGCCTATATTCTCTGACTCTGCCGTAACTGGGAATTAAAGGTGGAAGGTATGATGTTGACGACCCGAAAGCCCTTCAGACTGATGTTGGGGCTAGGGTGAGTGTAGGATGCTAAGACCCCCCCCCCCCCCGCACAGACACACACACACACACACACACACACCACCACCATAAAAAAATTACATTAAAACTTTCATCGATTCCCCAAACGCTGGCAGAATTTGATATTCACACGTTGTTCTTCAAACGCCATTTCCATTTTCGACGAACGCGAACGACTACAGTTCACTGACACGCATTGTCTGGAAAAACCCTGCACTGCGGACCTGCTTCTTCCTTTTCACATCTCGCGTCACATGTGCCTCTACTGCTACTCCATGGTAAAATAGTTCCCCTCTCCTCCAATCAGGGTTGGAGATATCAGCACAGTCTCCAAACTTGTATATAGCTTCTATATCCTACCTTGTATATAGCTACTGTATAGAGCCACTATAAGGCTAGGTGGCTAAGTTGTCAGACACAAGAATTTTTCAGGCTCTTATACAACAAATGTGAGTTCTTTGCTACTTCCTATTTTATAAGTTATTGACCCGAATTTATACGTTACGAGACCGGGCCATTGTGCAATGCATACTCCCCCCCTCCCCGTCCCCCACTTCCGAAGCGATCCTGGTTGGAACTATAGGGACTTTAGCACCCCCAAACTAAAAATCCTAGCTCCGTTGTACTCGTATTTTTATAAAGTACAGCAGTAAATTCTAATTCTGAAGTAAGATAGAAAGGAGGAAATGCAATATATAAGGGCCAAATATAGCCGTGGAGGACTTTCTAAGGGAAATTGCACCAAATTTACATTTCACCACAGAGGAGAAACCACGAAAACATTACCCACACAACTTATCGAAACCGTCAAGCTCAAGGTCAAATTTTCACACTGCAGTTTCATTATCCAAGATTCAGTGGCCAGTGGTGTAAGATATAGTCACTGAGTTAGAGATCTACTCTGAAACTCTAGAAAAATGCACGAAGTCGAAACTAACTTTAAAAGGAACACTACATAAATAATTAAAATTAAAAAACTAAATAATTTCTAAGGTTCCACTTTAAACGATACTAAAGTTTAATGGGACTTATAGGTCTATAAGGTTAATTATAAAGGAGTCTATTTTTCATTTTTTTAAAGGAACACTGGGATACAAAATTATGAAAAACATATCAAATGTCACGACATAACTAAAAACACATATCACGTCAAATTCATTATGTACAACTAACCTGCCGATATATTCAAAATCCGAACCAAATTGCACAACCTTGCCAGCACTATATCCATTACGAAACGTGCGCAAAAACCAACTCCAGCTCGTATATCCACATGCAGAGCGATCACAACACAATCACGATATCGAAGAAAACAAGGTATTCTGCAAGAAAACTACCATCGAATCTTTCCGCCACCCCCAAGAAACAACATGATTGGTCATTCACGAGGTACTTTTTCCGCCGTGAGAACGGACATTGGCTTTTGTTCTTTCAGTTGACCGTGTCTCCTCCTTTGATGGTGATGCGCTTGGCGGAACAACCCAAAAGTTCTTGAGCATACCTCCCTCCCCTTATACAAAGTCACCGGAAATCTGTGGGTTTTAATGCAGTAAAGCTTCTCTGATGGGTGCTATGGATGTTATTGTTATGGGGTCAAAAGGTTGTATTGTTTTCTGAAAGGTTTCCGTTATAAGCGCGAAGACAATCATAACGGCTTCTGGAGATAACCAGGTAGGTTATGGATATGTTTGAATATGGGGAGATAGGAACAACCTACGCGAGGATATCAGAGTGGGTGAATATTTAATCGGGGCATCAAGATGGAGACTATTCAAGAGTTCAGAATATCTTCAATGAAAACCTTTTTTAACGGGGACGAAGGATGTTTGGATAACAATAATCTTGATATAAGGTCATATTAGCAAGGCTGAGGTAAAAATACATTCTTGGAATAAAGTACAAAAATATTAAACATTTTTGAAATTACTATTCGAGAAAAATACAAAATATTTGAAATATATTATTTAAATATTTGAATATTTGACATTTAAAAACATATATATTTGTTAATTCCTTGCGGAAAGAAATTGCAATACACTACCATTTTGGAATAGTTAACAGGAATGTCAACCAAATTTTGATACGCAAATTAAGTTTTACCAATATAGTTTTACCAATTTGTTGTTTGAGCATCTAGTTATTAATGCTGTATGTAATAATAGCTAAGTTTTTATGTGAAAAACTAAATTTCGAATGTTTTTGGCAATTTTTGTCGACCATATCTGTGGAAGTTACTTACATATTTTTAACAAATTATTTATTTACTTTTTAAAATATCAAGTAAGTAAACGCAAGTATATTAGAGATTTCATTTCACTTCCTTTATTTAATATAAAATGCTTTTGTAAATTTAAGAAAATACAAAATAATTCTACAAGTGCGACGACAAGCCAAATGCAAAATGCATATTTGTATTTGAAAAGCATTTGAGTTTCACAGTCTTGCATTTTTAAGATGGTGCAACTTACTTCACAAAAGTTATTTGCGATACTGAAAATATATCCTGCAAAATTTACTATGCGAAATCTCTGTCTCAGTGATTTTCACCTAGTAACAGATTGCAAGCCGGTAAAGTATATATTTTTCTGTTTTTGAATCATATGAAGTCATGCTCAGAAAGGAACAATGTTGAACTTCTAGATATAAGAGACAAGCGTAAAGCACGAGTGACTAGAATACCCGGGCTTGTGTGGAAATCTCATATGATTTTCTCAATTAATTGAAATTAATTAACAGTCAATTAAAATATGAATTGTAAAAGAAACTCACATCCTGGACCACGGATTTTCACCCGGTTAGACACTATCCATTGCGCTACAAGGACGATGATATTTTCTTCTACAGTTGAGAGGTTGACCCTTATGCAAACAATTAGTG
The DNA here is from genome assembly GCA_951213105.1 of Amaurobius ferox. Lineage (NCBI taxonomy): Eukaryota > Metazoa > Arthropoda > Arachnida > Araneae > Amaurobiidae > Amaurobius > Amaurobius ferox. Next base: position 112,370,658 of record OX578146.1, read on the forward strand.
ATCATTCTTCTCTCCTTTACACAATTTGATTTTCGCAGTTAACGAAATAATGAAAGAAAGGAAATAGTGGAAAATGAAAAAAATATGTAAAAAAATAATGGAAAATGAAAAAGATTTACCGCCATATCTCATGAAGGCATGAGTGGAACTCTGTATATTCACATACATGGACAACTTCGAAAGCAATAAAAGTACTGAATGAAGAATATTTTATCTTTTTAATTCTAGTTTACAGCCTGGCTCAGATAGCCTTGTTGCCCCCCCCCCCCCCAGACTAACCATTAACATTCTAATCATTTAAGCCACGGATAATATTCGAAATTCGACTTGGCGAAAACTGAAAACTAATTTCAGGTCTATGCTAACGGCTAACTCGTTTTCGGTCGAATCTCAACAATTTATCAAAATTCAATCAGGAGAGCCCATCTAGCTGTAACGCTCTATTATCCCCGAATGGGCTGGAAAGCTAAACACTCGCACATAATGCAAAATTTACGCGACCCCCCTTTATCCTCATAAAACAAAATGACTTTTAATTCAAAGGCAAAAGGAGTTCAAGCGTAAAATGAAAATCCAACCTATTAATTAAAGCGCAACGTCGTTCTTAAAAGATTCGGCCGCTTAAATTTCCTAAATTATAAACAGTGACCGGGCTTTAAGCCGAGGGATAATTTAGATGAATAAAGGCGCGAAGTTCTAACTTACAACAGTAGAGGGATTAAACAATTGAGATATTTTTTTTTCTTTAGTAATATAGTTCTAGAGTCTGAAAAGTTTTTCCCTAAAAGTGGGTGGGGAAAAAGGTATTTTATTAAAAGTATGAAGAAATAATTGAAGATTCGTTTTAAGAGGGAATTCTCCCTCTTAATACCCCTCTTAGTAAAAATGTAAAAGTTTCAGGTAAACTTAGATGCAGAATGTTTTATAGATAAATCATGCAATCACATCCTTGCTTTAAAAAATGGAAAACTATTAATCGTAGTCTACTTGTAATATCGGGAGAATCGTATAGAACTTTTTGGCCAAAAGTTGAAAACGAGAATCTATTAAGGACTTCGGGACAAAAAAAAAATCGTCCGAGAATCATTTTTTTAAAATTTGTATAAAATCGGTTGCATAAGGTGTGTTAATATGCAAATATTAAAATCCTAGATATTAATCTCGCTATATGACAAAGCATAAAATTATGTAAGTGATTTCCTCCCATGTACCCATCTACTGTACTTGCGCTTTTAAAATCCCTAGACACTTGAGGAACATGGACTTTTTCCGATAAATATTAATTGATATACAAGCCCTAACAAAGCATAATTACTGCGCACTACTTTTAACAAGGCATAAATACTACAGGACTCTCTAACAAAACACAATTACTTTATAATCCCTAGCACCCCCCTCCCCCACACCACCACCACCACACACGCACACAACGAACCCCGTAAAACTATTCTTCAAGAATATTAATATTAATAATTTTCACAGGAACAATCAAAGAAATTTTCTCGTATATACTGATTTATTACCAACGTGGCGACATTGCACCAAATTTGTCGCCAAACACAATTGTATTCGCTATGACAGACGAGACAGATAAATATAGATGCTGGCCTTTTTATGTAATTGTTTTCTTAAATATGGATATTTAGAGCATAATTTCATAGTAAAAATGTCACATTCTATTTAATTTTCATTTTATCATGTTTTTATAAAAAATGAAAATATAAATTTTATTTTAAGAAAACGTTCCCGCAGCACGTTATACAAGAAATTTGCTACTATAACTATTTGAAAATGTCAAGGTACATTAAACATAATTTATTTCATTAGTCTACGCGCATTTGTCTCATAATTTATAATTTGAAATTAGAAGAGAAATTATCTGATAGTAATTTAATCATCGAAATTTTATCAATTAAAATTAACATGGCAACATTTTATAGGTGGCGTCCACAGGAATATTAAGTTAAAATAACGGAGAACCTACGAAGTAAATGAGCAGAAAAATTCGGAATTTTTTTAAAAATTAAGTATGTATAACTAGATAAATAAATGATTCGTTCATTGCGTAATTTTTAATAAGACAAAACGCATAAAAACACTTCGGCTGCGTTAAGTTAAACAATATGCAAGATATTTTATTTTCGCATTTTATTTTAAAATGCGCCATGTAGCCAAATGCAGAAATGCGCAATTATTTAAAAACTGCAAATTCGATGTAAAACTAAATAAGCATTCATTTGATATGCATTTTTCTATGATAAATCGAATATATCCCACTTCAATGAGTACCAGAAATAAAAAAAAACTATTTTAATATGTAAGGAAAATCATCTGCTGCCCACATCCGAACTTTTCGAAATTATAAAATTCCACGTGCGTTCAAACAAAATTACATCAAGCAAGAAACTGAATACGAGAAATTATTGCCGATCAAATTGTCGAAAGTTTTTAATTAAAACAAACGAAAAACTTCCCTTTCCCCAATTTCATTTCGCCAAGTACAATTTCAACTCAACTCCAAGGTCGCATACTAATAAATGTTCTATCCCCCATCTTGTTTCAAAAGATCGAATCATCTCAAGCGGAAAATGAAAACTCAATCAATTAATGAAACTTCACTTCACCTTTAAATAATTCGAAATCTCCAATTTCGCATTCAAACACAAAGACATTGGAGTATTGAGAATAGCATTGGAGTTCAAATTAAATTATCCTGTTTATCAAACGGTGCCACATGAATGAAATACTAATCAGTGCTGATCATACGAAAGGAGACAGTGGAAATTGCGATATCTAAATTACTGATTATACCAAAATATAATCTTGCACGAGTTTTTTTGTTTTTTCTAATTAAAACGATAATAAAACATCCCGAGAGTGGGACACTCCACTCGATTTCCTCATACATGATACAGAAATTTTGAGCTTCCCCGATTAACGTATATTTTTCTTTCATAAATCTTATTCTAATCAAATTCCTAAGTCATGTTACTCGCTCATTGTGACCACATTAAATTATATCCCGCGCCAGTAAAATTACCACAGAATAAACTTACTCCTTTTCATCTATAATAGCATATTTGGCGACTAATCAAAATCATAGCGTAAACTGTCTCATTCGAATTTTCTCTTCTCTCTCAGCCTTAAATAGCCTATAATCATAACTATACGACTAAAAGATGTTTCTAAGATACATTTTCCAATCTATAACTGCATCCCCGTCACATTTTTGTAGTATAGAAAACGCAAGGACGGCATATTTCCCAGTCAGACAGCATATTCCTCTCTTCAAATAAAAAAATGTAACGTGCATGTAAAGAGACAGAGTGCTCCGAGACTCTGTACGAGATAGAGTACGATGGGGAGCCCAGTTAATGCGGAGTCCAGTTAATGCAAAAAATTGTACCCTAATACTGCAGAATTAATAAATTGAATAAATAGCCTCTTCACTGGATACATTCTACTACAATGACATACATTCATTCATATTCCGTGTCCTTTATATAGGGCTCCTACAATAACTCTGCAAGGAAAATATCATGAGTGTACATGTTAGGTTTAACTGTTGTAAAGCGACCATTGAATAAAGGTGATTTCAGCAGACCAAGCTGAGAATTGAAGACAACGAACTCGTCAACAAAGCGGGATAGAAGAAAAATGTCAGAGTTGCAGAGGATTATCTAATTAACAAGAATCGGCATTAAGAACGGACGAAACGGGTATATGGAACAAATACCTGCCAAAAATCCTGTCATCAGGGACTGTAACATGGTGACACCTCTAATGCTTGTCTAAGTAAAGCAATATTCTTTCTCTAATTTAAATGTGAATTGACGAAGGGCAGTTTGAAAAAGCTGTGCATTCGATTCCTGTGGGAATACAGGAATCTAATTAATGCACAGGAATTCAGGTATTCTAAAAGTGTTGTTTATTTTAGCATTCCTGAATAGGACAGCCATTTGCTGATAACCCTATTGCGTCAAATAAATGTCTTCTATAACAGTTTTATGGTCGATTCCTGCGCTTAGCGTTTCCGCCATTAAGACTAGGCGTACATTAATAAAAATTGGTGTATACATAGCTTAAGGAAGAGAATATCAAAACTGATTTAGTGTACTAAGATTATGGCGACACGCTCGAACATTAAATTTCAAAGAATAACACTTTATTTAAAAAAAATATTTATTTGATCACCTTAATAAGACGTTGAAATCACATTAAACGAGCGCTTTTGGACGTCAGATGTCCATCATCCGTGAAAATTGCGAAAAAAGGGGAGGGGGGGGGGAGTATGTACAGTGTTATTATTTTAAACTGATTTGGTGTAATAGGAAATGAATATATGAAAACAAAAATGATTTCCAGTGTCAGGATTGAAACTCATTTCGCCTAGATATCGCAAATATTTCTGTGAAACATAAAAAATTTATCGCTGTTTGAAATTTAAATGATAATTTGAAAATTAAAAAATTTATCGTTGTTTGAATAAAATTTATATACGAACTTTATACTAAAAATATTTATTTGATGGTATCGTTCACATAAAAAAATCAAACTTAAAGATCTTTTATATTAACTTTCAGTAAATACAAATGTTCGGGTACTCACTAGGACTTCGGGGGTTTTCAACGGGTACTCACTACTATTACGGATAGTCATCAGTGCTTTTTATTAAGGAAGTTTACAATATAGAGAGATCGACGGGTACTCACTAGTACTACGGATAGTCATCAGTGCTTTTTAACAAGGAAGTTTACAATATAGGAAGTTCGACGGGTACTCACTAGTACTACGGATAGTCATCAGTGCTTTTTAACAAGGAAGTTTACAATATAGGGAGTTCGACGGGTACTCACTAGTACTACGGATAGTCATCAGTGCTTTTTAACAAGGAAGTTTACAATATAGGGAGTTCGACGGGTACTCACTAGTACTACGGATAGTCATCAGTACTTTTTAATAAGGAAATTTACAATATAGAGTTCGACGGGTACTTTACAATATAGAGTTCGACGGGTACTCACTAGTACTACGGATAGTCATCAGTGCTTTTTAACAAGGAAGTTTACAATATAGGGAGTTCGACGGGTACTCACTAGTACTACGGATAGTCATCAGTGCTTTTTAACAAGGAAGTTTACAATATAGGGAGTTCGACGGGTACTCACTAGTACTACGGATAGTCATCAGTACTTTTTAATAAGGAAATTTACAATATAGAGTTCGACGGGTACTTTACAATATAGAGTTCGACGGGTACTCACTAGTACTACGGATAGTCATCAGTGCTTTTTAACAAGGAAGTTTACAATATAGGGAGTTCGACGGGTACTCACTAGTACTACGGATAGTCATCAGTACTTTTTAATAAGGAAATTTACAATATAAAGTTCGACGGGTACTCACTAGTACTACGGATAGTCATCAGTACTTTTTAATAAGGAAATTTACAATATAGAGTTTGACGGGTACTCACTAGTACTACGGATAGTCATCAGTACTTTTTAATAAGAAAGTTTGCAATATAGAGTTCGACGGGTACTCACTAGTACTACGGATAGTCATCAGTACTTTTTAATAAGGAAATTTACAATATAGAGTTCGACGGGTACTCACTAGTACTACGGATAGTCATCAGTACTTTTTAATAAGGAAGTTTGCAATATAGAGTTCGACGGGTACTCACTAGTACTACGGATAGTCATCAGTACTTTTTAACAAGGAAGTTTACAATATAGAGAGTTCGACAGATGAAAATGCTTATCAATTTAGCATACATTGCAGGAAAAAAGTTTGAGGCGGCCAAAAATATTTATTTTATTGCGGATGTAGGTAAAAGTTACGAAACGATTTAGTTAGTCTAGACCCGCGAAATGGCGTGTGAGAGGAATACTTCCGAAATAATTAAGTTTGCTTATGGTCTGAGAATAGAAATGCTGAAGAAAAATAAATTTAAAAGAGTCAATTTTTATAGGAGAGGTTGAAATTCCAGAACCATATATATTGCAATACCAGAATAGAAAAAAAATTGTAACATTTTATAAACTTTTGTGTCAGTTATTTTCTAAGCCTTTATCTTGAAAAAAATAATCTAACAAATAGTTGGCTTTTTCAAGTTGGCAATAGGTCAGTCGAGAGACAACGAATTGAGATGCTTTAAAACTAGAGCGACAAATATAAGCACATTTCAAAGACAATAAATGCAAAATATTTTAATTAAAACATGTTCTACTTGAACTGCAATGCCGCCAAATGAAACAATAAACATTAACTTCGCTAAACTCTGAAATAACTTCAACTCTAATCATAACGAACTTAACAGGAAACAAGGATTAAAGATTCGGGAAGGTGGGCTTTTTTTTTTTTTTTTTTTTTTAAAGCAAAGTTTATAGAATGTTTTGCTGTATCATTCTCTAAATTAAGGATCATATTAAGATTCAGTCAAGAGTTTCGACACAAAGTAAAGAAGTAATTTAATATATGCTTCAGTAATCTTCTGGAAGCTGCAGTAATTGATTTTCTTTTAAACTGAAGTGAAGTGATGGATTTGGGAGGAAGAGTTTTACGTGGCCAAATCATTATTGAAATATTTTGTTTCGTAGATATGTATAGAATCTCAACACTCCTGAAAGTTAAACTTGATATTTTAGCATATAAAAGAATCGTAATGTGAAATGCATTTTATTTAACAGAAAAAAAAAAAATCTTTGTAAGTAGAAATCTCATAAAACAACTAAGTATGTTAACCAATTTCGGAAGCAAATAAGACCCACCTAACCTTTGGATATTAACATTTTAATTCATATTTTGGTTATAAATTAGGAATATATTTTAATAAAAATATGGAAAAATGAGTAAAATATTGAATTTTAAATCTTCATAATCCGTCAATTTGAACTTAAACCATCAATATCATGCAAACATTTTAACTTTTAAGTTATAATAGCATCTTATATATGGATTATATTACTTAGCGATCACAATTTTCCTATACCTCTGTTGTGAAATTTGTTTCGAGCGAAAAATAAATTAGTTTCTGCAAAGTGCCATAATTTACTACATAGCCGAATTGTTGCAACGTCGATCGCTGAACCATGGAAAATCAATCCATAGGACGAGCATTCGATCCCCCACAAAGATGACACTGACAGGCGATGTGTGCAAGAATTTTATGGTTTTCTTTTGACACCTATTTCCCAAGAGTTACTTACATATCCATTAAAGATATCCTTCTGGTTGAGTAGGGTCTTATATACCCCATCCTTCCCTTTCCCCACTCATTGCCAAATAAAATATTTATTTTTTCTCTTAATGGTTATTATATCATTAAAGGAGACATTTATGAAATAGAAAGAAAAATAATCATCTCAGTAGCTCACAGGATAGAAAGTAGCCAAATTCAACTCTTTTTTAGCAATACAAGTAAATAAAAAATATTTTTCATTCTGCTATTTTTATATTTTATACAAATAAACCAAGTTTAATACTTAGTTGGCATATTCTGCCCATACTATAGTTGGCATATTTTGCCATTGTTACGACAGTATATGCCAAACGACGACATTTTCCAAACGACAACAAAAAAAAATCAAACGACGACGTTTTCCTGAGTTTACGATTAATCTACTTCAACTATACAGAACATGCCAACTTTTCTCAGAAGAGCATAAGTTTAAAAGGAAATTAATTAAAACATCTTCTACTTCAAAGATACCAATGCTACCAACTTAAATAACAAACTATCTAAACTCTGAAATAACTTCAACCGTAATAACGATCTTAACAGAAAGCAAGGATTAAGGAATCGGGAAGGTGCATTTCTTTTTTTAAACCAAAAGTTTGTAGGATGCTCTGACTGTGTATCATTCGCTAAATTAGGGTTCTTATTAAGATTACGTCAAGAGTTTCAATAGAAAGTAAAGAAGTCATTTAATCTATGCTTCAGTTCCCTTCTCCGACCTGCGGTAATTGATTTTCTTTTAAACTGAAGTGAAGTGAAGGATTTAGGAGGAAGAATTTTACGTAGTCAGTTCGTTTCTGATGGATTTTAGTTCGTAAACAGACTTGAGTGTAATAATGTAATCAATGCTTGTTTCGTAACACTACTGGCTGTATTATATAATTATAATGTTTAATATATAACAAGAAAGATCAATCATGCTTAAAGCATTGATTATGAAACACTTTCCAACTTCAATGCAATTTTATTTAAAAAAGTCGAAAATGCAATACATTCCTCGGTAATATTTTAAAACTTATCACAATACTACATTGATTTATTATATTTGAAAACTTAAACCTTCATTGAAAAAAATGAACTTCATTCAAATGACGGCATTGAAATATAAATTGCGTGGTTTAAATATCTCTAAAATGCAATACATTCCACGGTAATATTTTTAAATCTATCATAATACTACGATAATTTATTATATTTGAAAACTTCATTGAAAACAACTAAAATTAATTCAAATGACGTCATAGAAAAAATAACACGCCTGGATCTCTCTATAAAAGCAGGATTTCATTCATAACTTTCTCCATTTCATTCGTCACAATACTATAATAATTTATTTTATTTAAAAATTAAGACCATGGAGCTACAATTCATAAACTTTATGCTTAAAACTTCATCGAAAAAAATCGTCCTTCTGTTTATAAAATCAATTAATATTTCATTCATATCAGCCATGCAGACTCCATGGACTGTATTTTGTGTTAAAGAAATACAGCAATTCTAATACAACTCATTCTACATATTTTGCTGTTTACATTTTACATAGGTGAAAAATAGGCTTAATTGTAGAAATAATCAAATTTGAATGAGAATTTAAACTCAAATATATTGTCATTGTGTTGTTTTAGTATGTAGATGCACAGAATTTAAGCAGAAATAAAGTAGTTTTAGGATGGATACAACATTCAATATGAATTAAAAAGAACTTTAAAAAATCACGAATTTGAAACAAGATGGATGCCATATATCATTTTGAAGTGGGTCATGTGATCGTTTCATATCATGGTCACGTGATCGTTTCATATAAGATGTGTAATTATTATTTTAATTTTTATTTAAAAAACTACTGGATATATTTAGCTGAATTTTTTTTTATATATTTTATGGAACAATTTGACTATTACCTAAAATTTTCGAAGCAATTTGTGAATTTTAAATCCGCTTAAAAAATGTTAGAAAAATTAGGTCCCATAGGGCTCAATGTATTTCATTTTTTCAACCAGGGTTCAATCCAAAACTAATTGTGTGATATTATTCATTTATATTCCCATAGGTCCTACAGACCGTCTGAACAACATACTAAAATTTCATTTTGATTAAGTCATTTTTACGGCAGTTATCGTGCTAACGGACAGACAGACAGACAGACAGACAGACAGACAGAATGAACAAAGTCATAAACACTTTTCAACTTTGTTGTAAAGTGTTAAAAAGGGGAAATTCAATACACGCTGCTAACTTAAAAATATTCTGAAATATGCGATGGATTTTAATTATTTTCAGACAATGAGGCTGAATTCAAGGAATATTCTGATGTAAGTTTTATCACCCTATAGCGTAGTGTTGTTGTTGTTGAGACCCAGACCGTCCGACCTACCAGAAAGGTGTAAGGTAACTGTTTGGACGGCCGGGAAGTGCCACCCAATTTAGACCGGAACCCAGTGGGGGAGGCATCCACAGGGACCGTACCCTCCTTTCCCTACCATCAACCTCTCGGAAGGACTTACGGACCTACATGTTTAACGTGATCGTACTCCGCATGAACAAGGCGGCAGTTGTGGCAGCGTACAAATCCAGCGCGCAAACCACCGGGCTACCGCGCCCAATCAGCACGCGGTGTTTCCAGGTAGTCACCCACCCAAATACTAACCGCGCCCGATGCTGCTTGACTTCGGTAATCTAACGAGAACTGGTGTTTTCAGCACGGTAGGGCCGTTGGCTCACCTATAGCGTAGTGTGGAAAACCCAGGCCGTCCGACTCATCCAGAGGACTTGAGCAACTATTTGGACGACCGGGAAGCTATAGCGTAGTGTGAAAGCCCCAGGCCGTCCGGCTCGTCCAGAGGACTTGGAGCAACAGAATGGACGACCGGCTATAGCGTAGTGTGGAATAACTAGAATTAAAAACTGTTTCTTTTTGTCTACCTACGTATTTTTTTACACAAACTTTTTGCGTTTAGTAGAATGTAGGTTTGCGGCTAAAAATATTTCCAATTTTGAACTGCTTTAAGATATAAAGGTGAAAATTCTAAAATACCTTGAAGCTAAGTACCTCCTAAAATGCAGAATTTAATAGTTTTTTTTTTTCTTTTTATCGAACAGTAAAACTGAATCAATGAATTTCTTCTGTCCGGGGAACAACGGGAATAAAAATGCCTGTTTTGTCAGTCTGTACTGACCGCTAATAATTCGAAAACTGCAAATTTATGTTAAGCTTATTTGAGATTTTGTACCGCGTTAATTTTATTTCAGTATTACCCCGGATAATGCCGGGTGTTTCTGCTAGTTTGTACACAGAAGTATTAAAAAATAGAATATATCCATTTTTTTTTCTTTTCTTGTAGTTTATGATTAGTTCTCAGACGTTCAACACTAATTTTTGCTGAAAATAAGATTATGGATAAAAATAAAATATTTGAAATGTTTATCGCCACTCGTTATCACATTAAAAAATATATACTGTGAATTTCGTAATTGTCAAATTAAATTGTTCTGTTAAAATTGTACTAGTTAAAAAAAAACAATGCAAGGCTTCTAAGAAAGTATTTAAGCACTGCAATAACTGTGTAAGAAAAGGTTCATAAATGAAGGTACACATTAGATTTATCAATAGTAAAATTACTATGCCGATAAAAGTGAATCAAATTATAATAAAAAGTGTGGAAGTTAATAAAAGTGTATCAAATAAAAGTGATTACAGCGCCCCTAGCGGATAATTTTAAAAGTTGGGATAACGAACTTATCAACAAAGTCAGATAAAAGAAAAATGTCAATTAAAGTTTCAGAGAATTATCTTATTAGTAGGAACTGATATAAGAAACGGATGAAACGGGTATATGGAAGATAACAAACAGCTGTCAAAAAAATCGCATCTCCAGGGACCGGAACACAGCGGACGTCTCCAATGATTTCCGAAGAACGGCGTAATACGCTTTCTGCAATTTAAATACGCATTGTCTTTGACGGAGAGCATTTTAAATAGACTTTACACTAGAAATCGGGCATTTTAGATAGACTTTACACACGATTTCTGTTTATGTAAATATTGTTTATTGTATCGCTCCTGAACAGGACAGCAATTCTCAAATATCCCTATTATGTGAAATAAATGACTTGCAACCATTTTATTGCAGATTTCTACTCATTGGACTCTACAACTTTATAATTTACTTCTTTCGTCTATCTCGCTTTGTTGCCGGGTTCGTGATTTCTTAAATTCTCCACTAGGGGCACTGCAATCCCTTTTAATATCATCGGGCAATGTCAGTGTGTAACATATGCACTCATGAACCTTTCCTTACAAAATTATTGGGGTGCTTAAGGACTTTATTAGAAACCTTTTCAACACAACAACACCTAAAATTTTATAGTCATACGTGCATAGAAGTTATTATGTCCATATGTCAGACCCACCCTACACATACATACATACATACAGACAGACAGAGAGAAGCGGATATATTTCCAAAAGTGTTTGATACGCGTATGCAGGGCTTCTAAGCCCTGCATTGTTTCTAAACATCATTTTCTTTCAATATATTTTCAAACATTTTAAGAAAACAACGCTTTCTCTATCTTTAACTCCTCCTCCTTTTCTTTTAGCTCTCGTCTTCCCACTGTTCTTAAACCGAGATAAAACATTTCCCTTCCCGAAAACCAGCCAGACCCGTAAACGAAGTTTCGAACGACCTGTTAATTAAAATACTCACTTAAAGACGGAGTGTTTAGCTCATACATTTTGGTCCTTACTTAAATTTTAAACAGCTTTAGGTAAATGGAAGTTTTGAATGGAATTCTTAACATAAAGCGATGCAGGGATTTGAGAATTAAGAAGGCGTCGTCTATGTATTTTTAAAAGATTCTGGGATTTTTAAAGCATTTTTTGGAAACAGCGGTTAGAATTGAGCCAAGTTTATATATTTTTTATTGGCAGAAGAGTAGATGATTTGCAGCACGGACGGTTTATTATTTTAAATATGTGATTAATGCAGACGATTTTTTTATTAATTATTACAAATTTGTAATTAAAATTCATTAGTTATTTATTTGAATTTTATATTTTCGTTTATTTATTGGGATTTAATTGTTTTTGTTTTCATAATTTATTTTATCAAACTGCTATATAAAGTTTATGAGCGTTTTAAGACCTAAACTAATTTTGGAAAGTTGTCCGCATAAGTATTTGTGTATGTCTGTGAGCAGTAGACGTGCTAACTCAAAATCGAATGCAGTTATCATTAGGAGAATTTTTGTATGAATATATTATTAAAAAATTAGGACTAAATAAAATTTTTGTAATTTAAAAAATCAGCAACCATGTAAAGTTGTACACCGGATGGATAAGATACCTAGAGGAAAAACGAGTTTTGAAGGCAAGATATATTGTAATAGAAGAAACTGGTCTAGAATTATCGCCAATTCGAACGAGACTCAAATGCTGGTTGCGATATCGGACATTTGCAGGGGGTGGGGTTACTGGATTTCGTTTTCCAGTGGGAACTCTATGGAGAATCAATCAATAATTGTTTAGTGTCAATGAGAGAATTCGATTCCCCCCCCCCCCCAACTAGTGGCGAAAACAGGGAGTGGAGGTTTTGGTGTCCTAAACCATTACCTTACCCTCTCTACAGTTGTTGAAATGGTGATGCATAAGTGAAAATGTATCACCATTTAAGAACCAAATTACTTTAGTCCTTCATAGGGTCCACACTGGAGGCGATCCTGGCTATGCATAGGCCCCTAATTTCCCTGTTACTCCACTGACATTAGAAGTATTTCTTTGAGCAATTATCAATGCAAGTAAATAGGCCATAACGTAAAATGCCGTAAGCAGATGATCGTTTCAGATTTGCTTCGAACCTCAGTGCTAACAAGCCCAGAGCTATACGCCAAATGGCAATTTGGCACAGAAGTAGAAATTCCAAAATCATCATTTGCTTACGACATTTATTAGCATTTTACGTTGGGATCTATACTCGCAGCAAGGCTAACTTGAATATATTGCGGTTGCTATAACCAGCTAATAACTCAGTTTTCTCTTCATACATCCATCATTGAACAATTTATTACCATAACAACAAAATTTCTTTTAGATGTCAATTTAGAATACTTTCATTGATTTGAACTCAAACTATCGATTTTACAAAAATAATTTTAGCTTTTAATTATAAATAAAATTTATCAGATACGCTATATAATTTAAATTCCTTACTGTTTCTCCTATACTTCTACAGTGCCCAGTTAGGTCTGTCACAACTATAGTTATTTACTTTCTGTGCATAAAAACACGTTATGTATCAAAATTAAATATCTCTTATATATCTTTCGTAATTTATGACACATAAACTACTTTTGAACATCTAAGAATATAAACAATTTATTTACTATACATGAATGAACAGAACGCAATTCATATATGTATGAGCAAATCTGTAATACACTCCCAGAAATATAAAATAAAACCTTACTTTTAACACACAAAGCACTTATTCCAATTCTTCGCATGAACATGAGGTGAATGACCTTTGTGTCCTAGTTCAATTCCCAAAGTATTTTCAATTCCATGCTAAATAAATCCCACCTAGCAAAGGCCGTTGTAATATCATCATCGTTAACTTCGCTAAGAGCACGACCACGTTTAATCCCTGGCAATAAAATTTATATTTAATTTATGGTTCTTAAAGAGAAAAAAAAGGGGGGGCTTCTCAATACAGCCAAATAATTTCACGAACGTCGTCAATGCTGTCGACTTGGAAACTGGCCAAAAGTAATAAAAAAATGAGCGGAGCGCATAAAAATTAATACTACGAAAACGTGACACATCTTTGGTCACTAATGTTTGAGTACAGAAGGGAATGAAAAAATAGGAGTAGGTCGGCAAGGCAAAGTTGGGTGAAATATCAATTGGCCAATGCCGCCATGTTTGACCACTTTTAAGAATGTGTCACAGAGGTAAATAAAAAACATTCATGAGAACAAAGTTATAGACAGGGTATAAATAAAATTGCTGAAACTGCTGCAGAAAAAAACAATTTTTTTTTAATATTTGTTTAAAACTCAGCATAACTCAAGCAAAATATAGCCCCCCTCTTGCTGTGTTTTCAACAAAGATTTCACTTTTCAAATTATAAACACGGTTACTTAGTAAAGTTACTTCTAGTAAAGTTACATAAAAATGTAACAAGCAAGTTATGCAGCGCTACTTTTTCGAAACTTGCTAAAGTACCGCAACAATTACTTGTTAAAAAATAAAGCAACTTTACGTTGCAATTACACGTTACCATTATAATTTTGAGTTACTTTTTAAGAGTTACTTAATGCTATTTTGAACATACAATGCTAACTTGAGCTTTTATATATTTTCAAAATCAATAAATGTTATATTATGTGATATTAATCCATAAAAGTTATATTATCATGTAATATTCAATTTTCTAAACACCTCTTTTTTAAAGCTTCCAGGATAGGAAATTCCACGACCCAGATAGGAAGTTTAAAAATATAAGTGTTTTCAAGCTTTAAAATAGAGGAGAATCACCTCTATTTTAAAGCTTATCATTAAGATAAATTATTAAGTTTTGCTCTTTTTAAAAAGCCGCATTCTGTATATACTATATATATTTTCTGTGTAGACTAGTAAAGGCATGGCCATATAATATATACACTACCACGAAAATTTGATTTTCAAAGGTGCACCATATGACCATTCCATTATACATAGGAGTAGCTAGAATCGCGGAAGGCGGGTTACGACCAAAACGGGAAGAAAATAGTGCTGCATTTTGTTTTCCAGTTCGGGGATTATAGAAAATATATGTAATTTTTTCATCAATAGAGGGTATGACCCTAATTGACCCCTCTCACATACCCACTTTTATAGGCTCAGGTCTGACCCACGAGCTTCGTCCCAGTTCAACCCGTGGACAAAGTCAAGCCGAATTGCTTTTTAACAGTTTCGGGGCGTTCCCCCCCCCCCCCCCCAAAAAAAAAATTTAAGTCGAACCTGGTCGAATATATCCAATATTCGACAAAATTTTATAAATGAAATTTAATAAAGTATATAAAATATTTTGTTGATATCATGTAAATAATAAATATTTTTAATAAAAAAACAACTTTTACCTTAATTCTGAGCAGAATGAATAATACAAAAATTATGTTTTTGCCACATTTGGATAAAAGAGCTGCTGAGACTCAAGGTCTTCGGGACGGGCTTAAATTCTACATTTGAAAATTGTGTCATGCTAAGGTGGAATTCAGGCATAGTACTGTCAGACCAGGCCGGGTAAAAATCTGAAATTTTGGCCAATGAAAACCTCTAGCCAAGGCCGCCCATACAAATTGTGGGGCGTGGGCCCCATACAAATATTTATCACGGGATTTGATTCCCTCTCCTTTTTGTGCATGACTTCCCTTCACTTAAGGGTGGGCGTCAGTATATCTTCTGCCCTATCCGCGCTTTGTTAACTTTCGCGGCACACATGTTTCGCCGAAATTCTGCTCAAACAGTTGCGAAATATTTTCTGATAGATAAAATGCAATGTTGTTGTTCGCATGTCCATGGATAAGTAATATTGTAGTGGTCTAGATTCCTTCAAAAGCATTGATCACAGTCTCTGCCAATGTTGGTCCATCCCAGCTGTAGAGGATCTCCCGCAATGAATCCCTGAGTGGAACTATGCCAATCTTCAAAAGATACCCCGCAACAGTTGGGCATTCCCAGATGTGGTTGGGCGTGAGCTGGACTTCGGGGCAGTTTTTACAAGGGACATAGGTTCTTGTTTTGTCCGGATGGATCTTCATGCCCCTATAATGATCAGTTCTTAGCCTGGCAATAGTGGATGTTATATTTCTGGGACAATCGAATTCTGTTAAAAGGGGTTTCTCATATGTGTGAGTCATAGTATGCAAAAGATAAAATGCAATGTTTAGATTATATTAAAACTAAATTTAATACCCAATAAAACATAGAATATGTTTTTTATTTTAATTCGAAATATTTTTGGTGCTGCCATCTGTTGTCGTAATTTATTCATTAATTCATTTATTCATTTTTATTTTTTAATGGACATTTTTAAATGTCTATTCCTTCTAATACGCTATTAAATACAACAACAGATCTTATATAATAATTCCACAATCACGGAAACGTAAATTGAACTTGAAGACAAAGGAACTTGAAGACAAAAATGCAGTCCTCAGTGATGTACATTCAGATACCCTTATCAAATTTATAGAATAAGAAATTACCTTTCCGTGATTGTGGTATTAGTATATATGATCTGTTGTTGTATTTAATACTGTATTAGAAGGAATAGATATTTAAAAATGTTCATTAAAAAATAAAAATAATCAGTATGAATTAAATTACGACAACAGATGGCAGCACCAAAAATATTTTGGATTAAAATAAAAAATACATTCTATATTTTATTGGGTATTAAATTTAGTTTTAATATAATCTAAGCATCGCATTTTATCTTTCAGAAAATATTTCGCAACTGTTTGAGCAAAATTTCAGCGAAAAATGTGTGCCGCGAAAGTTAACAATGCGCGGATAGGGCAGGAGATTTACTGACACACCCTTAAAATTGGTGGGGGTTTCCTGACCCCCAACAATCCTGACTTGAGTGGGTGGGGCCTTCCCCTCCCACTCAAGTGGTGTCCCTGTTATAGGCGGTCCTGCTCTAACCTCAACCCCTTTGCCGACGCCTATGTAAGATACCATACGTAAGTCACATTACAGAAAAGTGACCCAAAATGGACGACAAGCACAATTCATTTTCCGGACATGCTTAGATCAGCAATTTGCCTCATTCTAGCGAAGAGCGTGACGTAGAAGTGGGCGGTGTGGGAGGGCTACACTACACCAATGCGAATAGGTATTAAAAAAATATCGCCTATAAACGTGCCTTTTAGTCCGAACACAGATTCGCCATCAAAGTTACGGAACACGAAAAAGCCAAAAAATAAAAAATAAATAGGAGTTTTAGTCATATATAGAAGCGCCACGTTTCTTGTTAAATCCTCTTCCATTATTTACAGGCACCGAGTGAGTTGAAGTGTTAAGAAAGCTATGGCTTCCATTTTGCCTGAAAAAATGATTAAACGAGTGAAAATTCTAGTATAGGCAGTTTTAGGGATGGCGATTAAAATTTATCGTTTGTGCAAAGAGATTAATTGAAATTTGTAGTACAAGAATAAAATATTTCTAATGTGGACATAACATAACTTTTTCTGCAGACGTTTTTATAATCGTTATTTATGTTTCTGAAAATGATGATTGAAATGATGAACAAAATAGCATTTTTAAAAAGTACGAAATATAAAACCACATTAGTTTAGAAATAAAACTTTTTATTATTGTCTATTATTCAAATTAAACTTGAAATGAAATACTATCTAGAGATGGGCGAATAACATTTTTCTCGAATTCGAACACCAACCAGATCTCGAATATTCTAATACATTGAATATTCGAATACTTTGAATATTCGAATACCTTGAATATTCGAATTCCCGAATAGTTATCTCAAATTGATAATAATTCATATTTACATTTATTAAACATTATTAATTATTAGTGAATAAATTAACAAAATAACATTTTTAAAAAGTACGAAATATAAAACCACATTAGTTTAGAAAAAAAACTTTTTATTATTGTCTATTATTCAAATTAAACTATTGAAATGAAATGCTATAATTAATTGATTTTTTTAGCTTCATATATCTGAAGACATTAAAATTATGCTTACATATAATGATCGGATATAAATACCGTTTTACATACCACAGTTTTCATGAGAACTATAAACTATACGCCATTGTTATGTTTAAATATGAAACGGTTTTTGATATTCAGAATTGTGTGTTACATCACAGAATTGTGTTTGGTTTGTGAACACTAATCATTTCACTTTGGCGAAGCACAGGTGGAAATGGCTAGTATGCGATGTTGCTTATATCCATCTATTCATTTAATGTACATTTATGTTAACACACAATCGGTTCAACCATTAATCGCAAAAAGTTCGTTAAAGCAGAAAGCTCGTTATAACCGATTTAGCTAAAAACAATAGCGATTGTACTGTCCCAAAACATCATTTGATTCCATCAATATCATATTATATTCCACAAAGTTTTACTTTTCGACACTAGAGGGCAGTAAAAGTTTTTAAATAGGAAGAATTCTAAAGAGGAAAATTTATGGCGGAACTAATGCCATATCGAATTCGACGTTTCAGGGCATATTTTATCAAAAAATATCCAGAGAATGCCGAATTTTTAAAGGAAATATTTTATATTCATGTGGTTCGAAGAAGCTTCAAAAACTTTTTATCTACCATATCATCTGTCATTTAGGATTAAATGCTGAAAAGTATATTTCATTCTAGATAGCGATTGAAAACAGACAGGTGATTAAAGGATAAAAAAAAACATATTTGAAAACAAATTCTGAACATTCTGCATTTAATGAATATTTATCTGGTAATGCAGAATAGAAAATATATTTCGTATTTTTAAAATAATCCTTGAAGTTAAATTTTAAACATTCTACAATTTATGAAAGAATTATTATTTTATGATAAGTGGCAATTCGGATTTTAACAGACGATTTTCTGAAAAAGAAAATTAATATTTGAAATTAAAATTTTGCATTAAAGGAATATATTTAGAATTTGCTGGGAAAATCCCCTTTCTGAATAAATTCTGAATAAATTTCAAAGCATTCATAATTCAATAAAAAAAATTATGCTTGTCAGCAATTCTGATTAAATAGACGATTTTCTGATAAAAAATAATATTCCTGGTAATAAATTTGAACATTTTCTATTCTATGAATATTTTTGCACAGCTGTTTCAGCAGACGATTTTCTAAACAATTAAATTTGAAAATAAATTCCATATTTTTCATTTAATGACTTGATTACTATTTTACTAGATGAAAATATATTTTGGTATCGTACAAATAAAGCACTAATTTTATTACTAAAAAATAAGATGCAGCAATTGCTAACAAATCAAAATAAGTATTGAATGCGAACATGAGAAAGAACGCAATTCAGTTTCGATAAAAGAATATCTTGAATCTCAAATGCAAATTTCACGCCATTTTCCTAGCAATAATATTTCGAGACATCGAAATAAAGGGGGAAATTAGTTACACACGGAAGATGTCGCTATTATTAAATTAGCCGAGACATTTTTGTCAGAATTATTTGCGCAGCTAATTTAGAGAGCGTCAAATCCAAAAATTAAATCAAGTTCAAATGTTGCCGTTTCTAGACGGGTTGACATTGCTAATAAAGCCATACAATAACTGTGTTTTATCTCAGTTTTTGACAATTTAATGTTTTGAATTAGTAATTGCAGACAATGTTCTTAAAACTGAACTCCTGCATATATGATATATTTTATGAAACAAATTGAAGAATCCCTACATAAAACATGATTTCTATACAGAATAAAATTCAAATTTAATGATAATTTCAAATCAAAGTTGTTCTTATTTTCTTGATATGACAGCCAAGGAGAATAACACAATTGAAAAGAATAAATGCTATGTCTCATTCTTTTCATGCTATAAATGATAAAATGGTTTTTTTTTCGCATAAAATTTACAAATTTATTTAAAACAGCATTTATTTGTCAAAACGGCATTTTAAATGACATTCTATGAATACTTCTCTAATGCATACCAATTGTTGTTTCTAATTTAATAAAGTTTAGAACAATATGGTAGTTCTTCAAAGTCATTCATTCATGCAAGAGCGACTTCAGATTTGCACACTTTTGAGATTTAAGAAACACGAGTTGGGTATCCTTGTATTATACATCAAAGCATTCATTCAACAATAAGACATCTAAATACAGCACTCAGATAGGATTGCCAGGTGGATTTAAGCAAAACTAGCCAAAACACAATCTAAAATTAGTCAAATTTAGCCAACTCACGCGTGCCGTTCGTTCTCTGTCGGCAAATAAAACTCTTCACCACGGAATTTAAATTTACATAAATCAAAATTGTTCATATCCATGCAGAAACCCATGTAATTTTTAATGAAAAATTTATTTTAAATTAAAGTTTTCAAAATTAAAGTTTAAAAAAAACGTTAAAATTAAGATGTTTTTAACTGTATATTCTATGTTAATTCCAAATGCCGGATCCTTAAGAAATATTCAAAATATACTGGCATTATAACAAATTGAAACAAAAACAGTTTATAGAATGCTAATAGCATAAAAAAGTCAAGGAGAACCTACAATATTTTTTCCAAGATTCAAAGATTAATATTAAAATGAAAAATTTAGAGAATTTAGACTAATTAAAAAGTTTACTAGGTCAAGTTTATTAACTGAAAAATTCAACTAATTAAAATAAAATAGTATTTCAGCTGATTAATAGAAGTTCTAATTTAATTAAAAAGGAGTTGAAATGATATTTTCTAAAACTTGATCATCATATCACCGTTCCACTTACCCATTTTATTTCCTTTATTCGAACGAAAATTTTCAAATTATAAACTTTCATAAATTTGCGCCTGCCAAGCCCTTACGAAAATAAACCAGATTCGTAATATATTGCAACTAGTTAATTTAACTTTTAATAATACCAGATTTTTAAATTAAATTTACTGTTGCCAGATTTCCAAATAAAAAACATTAAAATAATTTAAATTTAACAAATTAAATTATATAATAAAAATACGTATTTCGTCATTATTTTCTAGAAATAAGCAGTAAGCAAATTAGCCAAAATTAGCGAAAAAGTTGTTGGCTAATTCTTCAAAACAGTTTTTAGCCCATCGGGATCAAAAATAGCCAAATTGGCTAAAATTAGCCACACCTGGCAACCCAGTACTCAGATAAATATCGTATATAGTAGCTAGCATTGAGCAATCCAAGTAGAATTCGCGAAACGCAATCGCAAAAAGGCAGCACAAGAAAAAGAAAATGCCGCAATGGAAATATCAAATTTAGGAAATGATTTCTAAGATGGACCAACAGAGATACTTCCTTCCTCTAGTATCGTAGCCAAGGTAACACAACTCGGCTGCTTTTCAACCCATATTGAATTTCTAATTTATTTATTACCGAGAGGCAGCAACTCAAAATAGATAGCATTTCTCTTTTATGTCGGGCCCAAATAGACCTGGGAAATAGAAGCCTAAGCAGAGGGCGCGGAAATCTGAAATTGAATAAAGACTATACTTTATAATGCTGTGGAGTCCCTCTCCCTTGTGTCTTTCTATCATTTTATTAAAAGACAACACGATCAGTCTACATTTCCAAAAGGATTTGAGTTTATTTTGGAGACAATCGTATTTGAGGTTTTTTTTATTTTTCGCAGTGCTTTGGCCTTTAATTTATTGTATACTTGAACGCATTAGCCTACACTGCCCAAGACCTAAATTAGCGATTAAATAATATATTTACAGATAATACCACTGAATTTGCGAATCACCTGTTTTGAACCAAAATCATTTACTCCTTCCATTTAAATCGAAATCCCCAAGTATGCACAAAAACTTCGTACCAATATCCGTACTTTTTGCTTATACTGTTTAACTCTTTACAGAAATTTGAATGATTTATTTTAAATTTAAGATACATTTTTAATTTGAGACCTGGAGTCTTGCATGCTCAGAACCAAACCAATCCTTTTTATGTTTTATTACTCTGCTCAATAAAGATTCTCATAAAGCTTGAAAAATTAAATATGGTCTAGTTTCTTGACATTTTATGCTAATATTAGCATCCTACAAACTGTTTTTGTTCCAATGTGTTATAATGCCAGTATATTCTGATCATTTCTTAAGGATCCGGCAGTTAGCATTTGGAATTAACATAGAATATACAGTTAAAAGTGCAGTAATTTATCCTTGCTTGAAAAATGCCCTACCTTCCGATAGGTAGACGCAGAAAAGCATGTTTTACTCGTGTTTATTCTATCACTTTGGTTTTAACCAATGATGTAATCTAAAGCTTATGGATGTAAATGGAAGGAGCCAACACTTCATTCTGGGAAAACCACAAATTTGTTTGAGACAATAATTTAGCTGACGCTTGCGTAAGGTAAGTTCCGCTAGCATTGCATTTTATTGTATGTATGCATTTCTATAGCGAAAGACTTGTATTGGATTAAATAATATTTCTTTAAACTATTAATTTTGCAGAAAAAATATGAGTGCAATGAAAATTAGAACTCAAAACAAGATAAAATTGTCCTATGTATTCAAAATAAATCTTTCAATTTATTTTATCTCCACATTCTGTACCCTGTTTTATAACTTAGAAAAATGATTATTACTTCTACTCATAATTAGGGAAATTCAATTTAAAAATAATTAAAAAAAATACATGTACTAAAGACTACTACGCCTTCCTGGGGTGTCAAACACAAACAAGTGTGACCTTACTAACCTTAATGACACCTAGATAAAATTCTCAAAGCATTATTATGGTATTTTCAAACTTTTCTTTCATGGGAGTTTTATCTACTTCTCTCTAACTCCATGGTCTAATCCAGCGTTTTTCAAAGTGTATTCCGTGACAATATTTCATAGACTCCGCCGCGAAATAGTTTCCTATAAATTTCTTAAATAGAAAATTTGCGAATTCATCATTTGGCTGGCTCACAGTGGACTTCTCGTTTTGGAGTTCCGCTATAAAATTAAATGTCAAATAAAAGGGTTTCGCGACCCAAAAAGTTTGAGGAACACTGGTCTAACCAAACAATGCAGAATACTCACACAACCTTGGCACGTAGTAGGCAAAAATTCATTATACACAAAATTCAAGAAATGCAATCATAAAATGTAACACAGAAAAAACCTCTGCAATGTTAAAATCAAATCCGGGAAATGATTTCCAAGATGGTCTAAAAGAGATACTTCCTCCCCTTAGCATCGTAGCCAGGGTAACGCAACTCGACTGCTTTTCAACCTCATATTGAATTTCTAATTTATTTATTACTCGTGGCAGCAACTCGGAATAAATAGCACCTTCTTTTATATGAAACCCGAATAGATCTAGGCTGGGCAAATCTGAAATTGAATAGGGACTATACTTTTTAATGCTGCAGTCTTCTCCCTAGAGCTTTTCTATCATTTTACTCCAGGTCGAAGGATCGGCCTCTATATTTTCAATACGATTTAAGTTTATTCTGAAAGAAATCGGATTCGTAATTTTTTTTTTTTTTCCCGCGGTCCATTCGGCTATAATTTATTGTCTATATGCACTGTATCAGTTTGCAATATGTATATAAAAAATAACAAATCTGATGTGGGCAACACATGACTTTCCTTATATAATGCAATGAATTTACTACTTTTACAGTAAAAAAATAGGTTTTTCTTATAGTAGATACTTATAATCTTTCCGAGATATTGAATTTTCGACAATTAGTCGTCATTTTCATTGATTTAGCGTCATTTTAATTCATTTGGCGAGATTTTCGTTAATTTGACAACATTTCAAAAAGTCGCCAAGTTGGCGACTCCGCCAAATTCGTCGCCAAAATCTCGCCAAGCTTTACTGACGGAGATATATGTTATTCTTATAGCAGATAAATGACTATTGGTGTTCAAATACAAAAGTATTACTCGAAGTATCTTTTCTCATGAATGGAACGAGCTAGATCCACGAGAATGATGTCACCCAATTTATCGCATGGTATTACATATGAAAAGTGAACATGTTTCTCAATAGGACATATATATATTTTTTATTTTATATGGCTTTTTGATAATTTTTTTGAAAAATGTGCAATATCTCGAGAACGGTTCATGTTAGCGTTCTCAAATTTATGTTAATTGTTTTCTAATGAAAAATTACATAAGAAATGTCTATTTGCGTAACTTTATTAGCGGTTTTGATTTTTTGACGATTTTTTCAAAATTTCACTCGAAAATTTAGGGGGGTTCTGAACCTTCGATTACGTTTAAAAACAATAGGCTTCCAGTGTTTACGGATTGTGATTTTTGTACCAAATTTCGTTCTAATTTCTCCATTCGTTCGTCAGTTATCGTCTCCATAGACTCACTGACACACACACACACAGACATCACTTCAAAAATGTTTGATTCGTGATCAGGGGTGCTTGAAACGTGCTCTCCCGTCGAAAACTCGAATTCGAATTTTCGACCCCGTCACATACTTTCCTTATACATTATGTATATAAGGAAAGTAAAAATAATAAACAAATGTTGTGACGATAATTTTCGTGAATTCTACATTAGTCAAATTTGTATTATAATTTGTCTTAAAAAAGCCATAAGAAAGTGCCGCTTGTGAGTTTTTAGTATATGACCTATGGACCATGGTCTTCGCGTGCTGGGGGATAATTAATCCATTCAGCAATTGCTTTTAAGCAAAGCCCTGTAATAAACGCTAGAGAACTTGCTGAAGAAGAATTCCATCCAGAACATCGCAAAATTTTCCTGTTGCCATTGCAGTTCTCGAGCTATTTCCATGCTGATGAGACACAACCGGTCTTGGGTCGCTATTATCTGAATTGGAATCCTAATATCCCTATGATTTTTACAAAGCAAAATGCTTTTCGCATGCAATGATTTATTATACATCGTTAAAAAGTTAAATTCACGTGGGAACTCATGCAAATCCATTACTGTAAAAGGTTAGATTAATGTGGCAACTCATGCAAAGCCCCTTACTAAATTTTCTGTGATTGAAAACTTATATCTATTTCAATTGAAAAAAAAAATGGTTCTATAAAAATACTATATCAGACCACTAAGAAACCACATTGGCTTATTTACGCCGCACTTTTAACAAAAACCCTTTATAAATACGTTAGCAAGAACATTATAAGTATAATATAAAATTGAATATTGATCAGGGATATAAGGGAATACATTTTTATCTCTCAAAGGTATTTCTATTCGAATCTATTGGATAAAATCGAACTCCACTCCAGGAAAAAAAGTTTTAGAAAGGAAAGAGATTGGTCTCTATTTAATTTCAGATTTAGACTCCAATTATGTAAACCACTATTTCTTTCCTTACCTTAAAAAACATAAAATTTTGATACTGAAGTATTTCTTAAATGTAAAAGTACAATACGTATTATAAGAAACAATGAAAAAATCATTCAGTAGCATACATTTTTTGGGAGGGGGGTGAGGAGGCGGGAGAAAGTCAAAAAGATTTTATCTCTCTGAATATAAACATATTTTAAATATAAACTGTTATTCACTACTGAAACTATTAATAGTTTTCTGAGATAATCAAAAAGCTTGTTCAGTACAAATTTCTTTGTAATTAAGTCGGAGAAAAAAGTTTTAATAATATTCATCTTCGTGGTATGATTGAAGTCATTGGTCACCATAAAGATTTGAAAAATTTACTCATGCGGCAAGTTTTTTTGCTGCCAGTTTAATTATCTTCTATTTGGTACTAAAGAGAGTTAAACGCGAAACCGGTCCCACTGACGCCAGCTGCAATTATCAGAACTCGGCTAGAAATGAGTAAGAAGTACTTCGCCTGAAATGTGCAGAATGATACAAAAAGTAATCAAGATAATCTCTGTAACTAAAGTTTCTTTTGGGGATTTTCAAGAACAATAAAAAAATATTACCTAGCTAAACAATTTCCAGACGAAATCACACACACACAGATAGAACGTTTAAATAAATCTCATTTATCATCACATCAACGATTTATCGGTTATTTGTTCTAGGAGCAACTTTTTATGAAACTACGAAAAACAGTTCAAACACAAGACAAAAATATGAAGCGAAACTCAAATATTTAACCGTGGGACAAATGACAAATATATATATATATATATATATATATTCAGCAAAAATTAACAAAGTATTCTTTTTTTTTTCCTAGAACTCAAACAGTAAGTCTATTTCTGGTGATATTTCAAGATCATAATGGGATATTTGTAAACCTATTCTTCATCCCCCTCTCCCTATTTTCTCGCAATTGATTTTTATTGCGTTTCGCTTACAACGAACTTTGCAAAAAATGCAATAAAGCGACTGACGAAGGGAAAAATGGCGCAAAATAAATCTGTTTCCGCTGGCGATGGAACATTTTCAAGGTAATTTAAACCCTCCCCGAGTCAAAATAATGCCTTTTTAAACGACTGTTGAGTTGAGTTGTTTCCCACTTCGAGAACAGGAGAGGAAACAATGAATAACTTTGTTCCCATGGAATTCGAACAGAACGTCTGGCATTTAAATAATAGTGATACTAGTTACTGCCAATAGAGGAAGTTCTATTCTTGCTGATAAGGGAAGTATAAAGTTCAGTAGCAAGGCATTATTTATCAGAGCTTATAGTAATACACTTCAGTAGATTTCCAATAACAGCGTCTTTTACAGAGGAGTGGAAAGAAGTGTAGTATGTAAATGTGCCATGCTTGATATTGAAATGAAAAATGTATTTGTAATAAATTAGCTGGCTTTCCACGTTTATTCAAATGCGAAAATATTTGAATGAGCAAAACAGAAGCACAGAACTTTTCTCGTATGGATTACAATGGCAATAAAATGCTGCTGAATAGTTTAAGATAGCAGTAAGAAGGAATGTAGTTATAGTATATCCTCGATCTCGAATATTACTTATTCCAATGCCAAAATGCGCATATCTTCACAGGTACACAACTAACTATTCTTGTATACATAAAGATAGCAATAAAATATGCTGAATAGTTTAATGCAGCAACAAAAAGAAATGTAGTTATATATATGATACAGACATTTGAACCTCCCACCCCACCCCAAGTTAAAGCGCCATTTTCTTTACCAACCGTTATTCCAGATCTATTTTTCATCAAATTACTCGTATTCCAAATCTATTCATCATGCGATTATCGCAACCTTTGTAAAAAAATTCAGTGTGCTTTTTACTTCTATTCAAGTAATACATTGCGGACCTTTGCTTTTATTAAAGACATCTACTCTATTCAAGGTGAAAACACTTTAAAAGACAGCTAATCCTATTACGTGAATGTAGGGTTTCCATATTTTGATCATCGGGGTGGGGTTGACAGATTTGGCGATTTATCACCAACGTGGCGAATTTTGGAATGTACTGGAACTTTCTTGAAATATAGAATATTATTGGAGATACCTGCCCTTTGTAGAGAGTTTAACGGACAGTATATAAAAGAAGTCGTATGAAAGTAGAGGAATATGAAAATAGGGTTGTCGTACTTTGGAGACTTTTTGGAGAATGGGTGCCATATTTGGCGAAATATCGCCAAATTGGCGATTTTTCGAATCTATTGGAGCGTTGTCGGGATACCGACTAGTTTTGGAGATATGAGCATTTTATAGATATTTCTATTGAGAGTATATAAAGGGAGTCATAGCTCAGTTGGAAATCAGCTGCCCTAGTAGCATTTAATATTGGACCAATATTATATATCTTGGCATTACATTGACCAATATCTTGGCATTACATTGGAAATATTTCCAATGTAATCCCAATATTGTGCAAATACTGGGATTACATTGGCCGCCAATATTGGCTAATATTTTCATTACAATGTTACGCCAATATTGGTGTTACATTGGAAATATTGGCGTAATATTGTTCCAATATTTTAAGTCAATATTGGACCAATTCCGTCAAAATATCCACTTTTTCATATTGGTCCTTGGGCCAATAGAATGCCAATATTGGGTCAATAGAAAGCCAATATTGAGCCAATAGAAAGCCAATATTGGGCTAATATTGGATTGCTACTAGAGTGGCGTGATACGAGCTAAATTAAATTGTGATATAATTCAGTGTTTTGAGAATAATATAAGTTTTTTTTTTTAAGGTGTGAATTAGCTGAGCATTTAATTGCTCTTTGACTGTATCTGACAGTTGTTTTAGTGATCTTGGAAGATAGTTATCGAGTTATTCGCCGCGTATTATTCCTGTTTACGCTTATGAGCGCTTTTATATAAAAGAGTTAGTTATCCAGAAATTTGGACTCATTCTTATAACCTGAGAGGACACTCACGATTTCAAAGCATACATCGTAACATTATTATAAACCAATCTAGACCATAAAGTAAACTATATTCCTACAAAGGTATATCTTGCACGCAGTTTCCAACCTTGACCAGCTATAATTATAAATTATACGACTAAAATATGCCTATTCCATAAACTGCTCGTCATTAAAATTTCCTTGTGTCGCTATTCTCTTCCTGTGGAAACCATAATGGTTCAGGTTTCCCACACCTGGCGAGAGTATGTTCTTCGCCAGTTCCTTTAAAAACGCTGTATCCTCCGAGTTCAATCCTCGTGTCTTAACCACTGGGATATCCCGCCTCAGAGCAGTACATTGATTTGAATGATGCAATTCACATGGGACGTAGCCCAGTGGCTAGCACTGGGAATTGCACTCACCAGGTTCGATTCCCTCCGCTGCCCAAACTGCCGCAGTGTTCACGCGGAGTACGATCACGTTAAACATGTGGGTTCGTAAGTCCTTCTGAGAGGTTAGTGGTAGGGAAAGGAGGATACGGTCCCTGTGGATGCCTCCCCCACTGGGTTCCGGTTTAAATTGGGTGGCTCTTCCCGGCTGCCCAAACAGTTACCTTACACCTTTCTGGTATGTCGAACGGTCTGGGTCTCAACATCAACAAGGGACGCTAGATCTGGCGTCATGTTGGCGTTACAAAGAAATCGGCGTCCCTCTTTTTGACGCGCCACTGACGCCAAACCAAGCGTCCCGTGTGGACTTCACCTTTCAAATCAGTGTATCGCTGGGAAAAAGCGTCAACGTGGTACTACAGAACACGGGTATAAAATGACGCACATCGCTCGTGTGAACGAGCCGAAATTACGAAGCTGATCGACGTCAGAACCAGAGTTCGGTGTTGAAAACCCAGGCCGTCCAACTCGTCCTAGGACATGAGCAGCTATTTTGAACGGCCGGGAATTCAGAGTTCCTTCCGTGTGAACTGCATCGTTCAAATCTATGTATTGCTGGGACACGGCGTCAACTTGGCATCACAGAACGCAACTGCAATATTGACGCATGCCGCTCGTTTGCACGTGCCTTTAAGATCTATCAGTATGACCACCCTTTTTTTAATACTTAATAGCATCCTGTTGATCATCTTAACACGCTGTGAATTAAAACCGCTGCCATAGTTAAGGTAAAATTCACATTTCAGTTTTATCTTGATCCTGGTTATCCACCACTACATCTAAACTGCAAAGTTAACCTAAGTGCTATTGTAAATAACTAGTCTTAACAGGGATGTGAACCCCTAATTTCCGGCTGGACAGACAACGCTCTATCTATTAAAAAACTAAAACGATTATCTACATTTGAAATGAACTGTGGCGATTGGGCGTCGCCGGGCCCCGAACCAGGGACCCTTTGGTTACAAGACCGACATTATAATCACTGAGCAAAAGCTAGCTCCTCCTCTGTTCTTATAATTCGGGTACAGACTCCAAGCATCTTTTGGTCAGATGTCTTTGCTGCCGCACACTCCCTCCGCTGATGATGAAGGCCGGGAGGCGTGTCGCCTCGGCGTGACGGTCAGTCGTGGTCAACCAGGAAGGGAGTGTCAAGGCTTCTGATTTCGTGTGGGGCTGCCATCTCGTGTTGAGATCGTTGGAGAGGAAAGTTGCGTGTTTCGTATGTCCAGGGTAACCACTGTGGTGATTGAGCGTCGCCGGGCCTCGAACCAGGGACCCTTTGCTTACAAGACCGACATTATAATCACTGAGCAAAAGCTAGCTCCTCCTCTGTTCTTATAATTCGGGTACCGGCTCCAAGCATCTTTTGATCAGATGTCTTTGCTGCCGCAGAACTTTACGTGTATATTGCACAAAAAAATTCACAATAAATTAAAATGAATAAATAAATATATATATATAAAGTTTGATACTCAGGGATAGTCATGAAAAAAATTTCTTGTAAGATATCATTACCATTGGCCATAAATCAAACTAAAAAATACACCAGTTTTATTTTTGAAAGTATAAATGTGCGTAAGCAAAGCAGCGAGGTAGATTGGAATAAAGGAGTTCTTATGAA
The DNA here is from genome assembly GCA_951213105.1 of Amaurobius ferox. Classification (NCBI taxonomy): domain Eukaryota; kingdom Metazoa; phylum Arthropoda; class Arachnida; order Araneae; family Amaurobiidae; genus Amaurobius; species Amaurobius ferox. Next base: position 112,400,927 of record OX578146.1, read on the forward strand.
AATATTGAATAACTGTATTTACTCAATTGATGAAAACCCGATCAAATCGATTTTCGATATAGATTTTAGATTATCAATAATAAGGTACAGTATGAATTATTGAAAAATGATTATTGATCGTGTAAAGGTCAATTAACAAGGTGGCACCGATGGAGATCGTAAAGTATAATCTAGTGCATATTGGAATATTTTTAGAACTAAAGAAAATATAAACAGCATTTTGTCTTCTCAGCTACGTTAGATAACGTTTTCAGAGTGGTCGTAAAAGTACTAAACATAGCAAAACTAATTTCATTTTACCATCTATTCTAAAACATTTTAGAATATTTTATGTACAGAAAACGTGGCGATACTTTAGCTGATGCGTTTTTGCTCTTTTTGAAATATTTCGTAATCTGACAGACGCTCGAAAATGTCATTTATAAATATTTTATAAAGAAAATTAAAGCTCTTGATCTACTTTACTAAGCCCTTGAGCGAGCTTAAGCTTAGTCTGAACCATTAGCTGGACAGGGCCAACATTATATACAGTTTTAAGCGGGAGGTCAGTTTTAATTAGACCGGACATGACCGAAAGTAGCCTATTTCTAAAGCAGTACAGTAAATCCTCTATGAGAGACCACCTTCCTTAACAGCCACTTTTTTTTTTTTTGGAACGAAAATTTTCCCAAGAGACTCAATACTAAACTTACCCCATTCAGAGACCATGAGAAACCATTTTCCCTCCCGAAGCGGCCACACGCTTGGAAACTGGGAAGGGGGAAACTTTCACTTTCTGATTATTTAAAAGCGAATTTAAGTTTTAAAACCCATCTCTATAGCCATCGTGGTAGCCATTGATCGGAAAACTAAAGCGATAGCTCAGCGTCTGCGTTTGGCGAGTAAAGCGATCACCAGAGAGTGTTATAGCCCCATGACGATCGGGTAAAGGGTCTCCGGAACTGTCCCACTTGTTTGGAATTGTTTCCATATACGATAAATGACAGAATGGTCCACAGAAAAAAAAATTAGCGACTTTTTTGGCGAACTGCTCTGCTTCAAACCTCCCAATAACACGCCAGCATTGAGCATCTCCCAATACGCATTATTTGTGTTATAACTAATATAATCCAAAGTCAGCATCTTGGGAAAAATTTTCTCTAAGTGCCAAAATTCTTAGGCACAAAAAAGTCGTTTTCACCCTATGCCTAATTTTCATATTAAGTAGCGATTATTCGCAAGTAATTATACGCGAAGATAATATAATCTAGTAATATAATTATAAATATAATATAAATATATTATATTATATTTATAATCATAAGTATATAATTATAAGTAAAGGGTAATTCGCAACATCATTTGACATTTGCATATCTCCATCGGCAACAGTAAGTTTCACCCTGGAAAATCCACGAATGCGTTCGTTATTTGAAAATTTGCATCGCGTGTTAAACTTTTTGAAGACAGTATATAATTCTCTTTCCCTAAATCCATGATCAAAAATTATTATCGAATAACGAACAACAAAGTACCACGAAGCGATACCTACCTTTCAACTCCCACCCTGCGAATATCGCATATTGCACGCTGATTTGCATTTCAAAGCCAGCAGACAGCGCGGAACTCCGATGAGTCTGGGAACATAATAATGAAGATTCCAAAGCCGACAACGGAAAATGCGCCACGCTTGCATAACGGCAAAAATGTGTGAACCAATTATTCCTCTTCCCACTTTCTCAAATTAAACCTTGGATTTTAAAAGCGTGAAATTATTATTTGAAAATGCAGTAATTATTCCGCGAATGCTGATTGAAATGTGTTAGTAAGATAAAGGAAGTATCTGAGTTGAAAAATATAGCAAAGCGCATTTTGAGGAATAATGCTTAGAAATCAGAACTGTAACGAAAATAATATATTGCGATAATATTTTAAAATATTTGTATATCATATTTTATGTTCAGTTGATTGGCGAGGGCAAACTATTATTAAAATGTTGAACTTCTTACAGTGATTCATAAAATTAATTTAGATCAGTTTAATTGAATATTTGTATATCACATTTTTGGTAGACGATTCAAATAAATCTTAATAATTGACATGAATATGAAACTAAAAATTAAATTTTGTGAACAAGTGACTGGCAGACAATCATTAAAATTCCGAATTATAAATAGTAATTCAATGAATAAATCTAAATCATTGACTTAAGGTTGAAGGAAATGTAAATATTGTAAACAAATGATTGGCAGACGATTATTAAAAGACAGAATCATAATGGTGAACATTTATAGACAGCTTTAAAATATTAATATAAATTTAATCTTTTAAAGAATTCAAAATTTTTTTATTTGAAAATTGAAGGAAATATTAATGTTGTATACATATAACTGATGCAGATGATTAACCTATTTAAAAGCTTCCCAGCTTCGCACTTGCTTATATTTTAACCTTTCTACATCTGGAAATATAAATTGTATCTTATGACCCAAGGAGAGATATATACTTTACATTGGATATAGAAGATTAGTTGGTTCTATGCTTAATGCTTTTTTTAACTTCTGCACATTAGACAAAAATTGGTAACAATTGGTTGTTTACATTGGTTATAGAAGATTAAATGGTTTATGTTTGATGTTTTTTAACTTGTGTACATTAGACAAACATTGGTAACAGTTAATTCTTCACATTGGTTATAGAAGGGCGCGGTAGCTCAGTGGTTAGAGCGCGGGAATTGCACTCGGTAGGCCCGGGTTCGATTTCCGCCACTGCCAAAACTGCCGCTGTGTTCACGCGGAGTACGATCACGTTAAACATGTGGGTCCGTAAGTCCTTCCTAGAAGTTGGTGGTTGGGGAAGGAGAGTACGGTCCCTGTGAATGCCTCCCCAACTAGGTTCCGGTCTAAATTGGGTGGCACTTCCCGGCCGTCCAAAACCGTTACCTTGCACCATTCTGGTAGGTCGGACGGTCTGGATTTCAACAACAACAACATTGGTTATAGAAGATTAGATAGTTCTATGTATGATATTTTTTTCAACTTGTGCACATTGGACAAAAATTGAAAACAAGTATTGTTGTGTTTTAATGCAACATTCATAAGAACGTTCATTTATAAAATTTAAAGGCAGTTGATTTTTTTTAAATTCCACATTTTTTTTTTCAATTTTTACTATTCTACACTTTTGTACGTTACAATGAGACAATAGCCAATTATTTTCATTGTCTATACCATACCTGCCAATAAGAGACAAATAATTTTGCTAATTAACTCACGTTATTAACTAAATAAGATATAAATCGTATTGACGACGCTAGGTGGCTTTGGTCTATTTGCTTTATATTTTTTAACAACGGTAAAAAAAAAGAACAGAAAATAATATCAGAAACTCAAAGAGAGGGGTGGGAATGAAACATCTTAATATTCCCTAAATGATAATCAGACACAAAAATAACGATATGTTTAATGAACCAGCTTAGAAACAAAAACTTCCTTTTCACTTTTCACTTTCAAAAGTTTCATATTGATAGTTAAGATAATATATATGTGCTTATCTAGAAAAAACACTTGCTAGACTTTAATGATGTGCAGAGAGGTATACTTTTATATACGTAAAAGAATTATGGAATGCCTGTAATACTTTCTGAAATACTCCGTCATTGTTTTGCAAAAATCAAACAACGTCATTATGAACACACGAGCTTAGCTAATGCAACTGTGATTAATGCTGCTTTATTCAAGCTCCAGCAAACAAAATAAACAGAAAAGCGCCGATAATAAAAGCAAAATTCTGTTCCTTTGCGAATAAATCTTGGAAAATACTTTCTCTTTTAATTTAAAGAAGTGAAAGAAAAAAAAAATCACGTCAGACCTGTAAACAATGATGGTTTTAACTTAACTTTCATTAATTAAGAAGAAATGAATTCACGTGTCAAATAGAACAAAACGTCCCGACTATTGAGCAAGGTTTAATAAGAAAATTAAGTCCGATGTTTGTTACACAGCCAATAATACCGGCAATAAATAAATGATCCTGTTTTACGCCATAGCAAACGCGGATTGTTCGTTGGTGTTTTCTTTTTATTCTGTAAATTAACTTTAAGAATGAATTTTTACTCGTTCCAGGAAATTAAATCGATCTCCAAGATCGTTATTTATACGTCACAAAGGGAAAAGGTATTTCAGGTCATTGTTTACAGATGTCGTTAAAATTCATTAAACATGACATCATAAAATAAAATTCCACCTTTAGTCTTGTCAAATGAATAAAAATTATTCTAATTCATTAAAAATTTTTAAAATTTCGAATTTGCACATTATATATATATATATATAATACATATATAATTTAGTTTTTAGTTATGGTTTTATATGTGTTACAAAATATCTCTAATATATCTTTGGATTTTTATAAACTTTTTATTATATATATATATATATATATATATATATCTTAGTACATACTGAAAATTGTGTCATTAATATAGATTTCTATCCTAATAATTTGGAATTAATTCCTAATGAAGCAACTATTAGTAAACATATTAATTTTTTGGATTTAAATCTTTTTGTCGAACCTTCTAATAGAATTGTTACTAATTTATAAGATAAAAAAGACTCTTTTAATTTTAAAATTAATAAAATCTTACCATTTAATTCCTACAAATCGTTTCTATTGTTTAGAAACATTATTCTTAATCAGCTTTTTAGAATATATAGATTATCTGATAAAAAAGTCCATGCTTTACATATTGATAATCTAAAAATTACCAGCAATTTATATAAATATCCCTCTTATTTTGTAAATGGTATAATTAAAAAATTTAGAATAGCTGGATTTTCTTGAATTTTATTTATTTAATATTGCTTTAAATTTTAGCCTGACTTCTCCCTTCTCTTTTTTTAATTTTATTTATACGTCCACTTTGACATTAGCCTTTCTTTTATTGCACCTATTGATGGTATATTATCTCTTGTCATTTCGCATTACTGTTATTTATTTCTTACGATTGGCAACAGTATATCTTATTCCTTTGTGAATGGCAACACTTGTCACTTCTTTTTGTGTTCCCATGCTTACTAGGTTAGTGTGTTTTTTCAGTCCGTTTTTTGGTATCCATTTTTCCTTTTATTTTTAGTTTTATGTATGTCGTCCAAGTAGAAATAGTTTATAGATATAATCTGTCTATTTCTTCAGAAACATACATTTTAGTGTTTGCTTCTACAAAAAACTTGGGTATGAACACGATTTTTATGGAAGTGAACAATTCATGATTTAGGCTTAGAGCCTTGTCCTCGTGTATAGCGTTTGTGCTTGATTTCGTTTGTTATTCTTTATTCGATTCCTTACCTTTGTATTTTGATACTTTTCATTGACTTGTTGATTCGATATTTATTTTATTTATTTATTTTTTATTTTTTTCCATTTGCTTGAGGATTTGTTCATTTATACTTTTATTTCGTAAGCCTGTTAGATATTTGAATTTTCGTGTTACAGATTCTCACTTTTCTTTCATTGAATCTTCAAACCTTTTTTTCTTATATATATATATATATATATATATATATATATATATATATATATATATATATATATATATATATATATATATATTATTTTAGTTTTTAGTTATGGTTTTATATGTGTTACAAATATTAGACAAATATTATATGTGTTACAAATATAGAATTTCTAATATATGACATTGACGAATAGGGTTTTAAGTTTTACGACTTTTACCAATTTTAAGTAGATCTTTTACTTTATATATCAACTTGATCCTTGTTTATTCTGTTGGAGTACATCTTTTGCTTTGATGTTTCATGGAAATATGGCCTCAGGTATCTATCGGCTCCGGGAGTGCTTCCTTAGGAGTAATAGTCGGCTATAACCGGGAACTAGGGATCTAGGGATCGCAATCCCCCTAGGTCATTACGTTTTTCCCTGTTGGCTATTTTTCCTATTTCGTCCTTTTGACTCTCTCTCTCTCTCTCTCTCTATATATATATATATATATATATATATATATATATATATATATATATACTATTCGCTAAATAAGAGGGATATTTATATGCATATCAATAATCATATCATATTATGCATATCAATAATCTCAAAATTATATGCATATCATATTATGCATATCAATAGTCTCAAAATTACTAGCAATTTATATAAATATCCCTCTTATTTAGTAAATAGTATTGTTAAAAAATTTAAAATAGCTGGATTTTTATAATTCTTTTCATAGTATCATATAATACTATTCATAGTATCTTATATTAGCCAGACATCTCCATTCTCTTGTATTTTTAATCTTTTCTTACATTCTCTTCCACTTCAGCATTACTATTATTTGCCCCTCCTTTTAGTAGCTCTTTTTGTATATTAATACTATTTCTTAACATTTCACTTAACTGTTTTCCAATTCTTATGAATGGCAACAGTAAATGGTTTTTTATTTTTTCTTTACGAATGGCAACACTGGTCTCTTCTATCAGTGTTCCCGGTATCGACTCGATTGTACATACGCTGTGCTTTTTCCAGGTATTCATTTTTTCTTTTTTATTCCTTCTTTATGTATGTCGTCCGTCCAAGTAGAAATAGTTTATAGATATAATCTATCTATTTCTTCAGAAACATACATTTTTGCGTTTGCTTTTACAAAAAACTTGGACATGATTAGATTTTTGTAGAGGTTAACAATTCATGATTTAGGCTTAGAGCCTCGTCCACGTGTATAGCGTTTGTGCTTGATTTCGTTTGTTATACTTTTTTCGATTCCATACCTTTGTATTATGATATTTTTCATTGACTTGTTGATTCGATATTTATTTTATTTATTTATTTTTTTCCATTTGCTTGAGGATTAGTTGATTTTTACTTTTGTTTTGTAAGCCAGTTAGATAGTTGAATTTAGTTTAAGTTTTTCTTTTTTCGTTTCCATACCTTTGAATTTTGTTGATTTTCTGTAACTTGATAGCTTGTGTTTTGTATTTTTTATCCATTTGATTGATGATTTGCTGTATTATATTTTATTCTGTGGGTGTTTTAAAAGTTAGGTTTATCGTGTTACATCTTCTTACTTTTCGTTCATTGGATTTTCAAACTACTATTATTATATATATATATAAAGTTAAAGTTAATTTGAAAAAAGAGGCAACATCTTGAAAAAATTATGTGGGAATTGCAGTCAACGGCGTGTCTCGGAACCTCAACCGGTCACAAACCTAACCAAAAGATATATTCTGATCCTACACCATATTTCGGAATTTGCTTAGTGGGGAACAGTTCGATCGCTGCCTAGACTGACATAGGAGCAATTCTCGGTAGGTCCAGGCCAACGTTCTAACATTAGGAGGAAATTTAGGCAATACCTATAGGCCGGAGCATGTCTGGCCTCAATCCAGAAGACACGGATTTAATCTACAATCCCAGATGAGTGTTGTTTTGAGCTAAATTATGTCAAAACTGTGCAATTGGTACCAGAACTGAAATATAATTTTGAAGTGACTGGAGAAGGTTGGAACAGAACCTGGTCTTGTTTCGAAAGGGAAGGAAGTAGATAATCTATATAATTTCTTACATAAGGGTAATGTAGCTGAACAGAAGCTGCACTACCCCATGTAAGAAATTCACCTAGAAATTGAATTATTTAATCCCATTATACCATGTATGTAAGACAAGTAAAAAGAAACAGCATTAAATTTGATGAACAAATACAAAGATTTTTTCTAAAATAATGCCTTGTTCTTAAAGTATATGTCCATCAAGAAGTCTGAAATTTCAGCACATTTTATCGAAAAAAGGATAAAATAGACGATCAGGTCAACCCACACCGACATCAAAAAGCGAAGTCCAATCTCTTTAAATTACAAATCTGAAGAAAACTCTGGGAAGTGGAGGAGAAAATTTGAAGAACGAAACTAACACCTAATGTCTTTTCCAAGAAAATAGTCTGCAATAGATCTCAAAATATTTCAACCTAATACATCATTTGAGGTTAAAAAGAAATACCTTTTCCCAAATTCTAAAGAGTAAAAATGTGGTTTTGTTTTCGACAGACGATTTTGAAATTTTAGCTTTGAGTGGACTAGGTATGAAATGCCGAGAAACATGAAAGGATATAAGTTGATTTGAGAAATTTTAAAATATAAGGGGTAACCAAACTTTAAATTATATTTGAAGTATAAACAATATTTTAAATATAAAATTAAGCGATAATTAAAATATGCATTTAAATGTTTTAATCAATCATATTTAAAATGATTAATTAAATTATAATTAATGAATCAGATTTTAAATATAAAATTAAGTGGTTAATATATTACGTTAATACCGCTAAATATCAATATATTTTAATAAGTTTTCTGAAATAAAATGACTTTTAAATTTAATTTATTACTTAATATTAAAAAGAAAAAATGTCTGCACAATCTATGTATCCACCCTAGTTCAAAAACTATGATTAATTTGGTATTTAAATCGCGCATGCATTTGCCTACCACTGATTAAATTTTGGTAAGATTCGGAAAAATAGAAGTGACCTTTTTCTTATTAAAATATCCGAAAAAATCGTCAAAATCTGAAATGACTATATATGCTTCTGTATTAATTAAATGTTTGTTTTATACGTATTTTTTTTTAATAACAAAACGCATAAAGCCAAACTCATTACTCTTTTAGAACAACTCTCGATGTATTTCAATTTTTTTGAAATTTCGGCGGGCTGGTGACGTTAGAAAATGCACTAAATCGCTAAATGAAAAAGAAAACATATAAAAACTATAAATTAAATATAATTAAAAATATATACAAGTTAGGTGTAATTTTGTGCTATAAAAATTATAAATTGTTGAATTAACTTAATATATTTCATAATTATGGAAGCTGAATATGAATCTGTTGAGAAAATAAGGTGCTGTCCACATAAGATTTTTTTTTGTCTGTTTAGAAAAATATAACAAGAGAGTAATTTGATCTTTGACTGAACTTTCAAACTTTAAAACTACGGGTCTGAAAAACGCAATAACGCCAGAGCAGAAAAATTGAGAACTTTGGAAGGGAAAGAAAAACTGATAGAATGGTTTTAATGCCAAAGGTGAGACGATGGCACAGTTAAAACAATTTTTGCATCGATAAACGATACAATCTTGTTAAATCGAAAAAAATCGAATTACTTCAGTATAAGAAGGATGAAATTCGAGTATATCGATATTTAATCGAATAAATTCAGTTTTGGAATCCGAAGTAAAAAAGGGAGTAATCCTGTTTTGTCGAATAAATCAAATTATTTCGAAACTATAACGATAAATGTGTAGATAATGACGTTAATAAGTGCCTAATTTTAAGAGTGTGTGCTTTACAAAGATTGGTGTTGATAAAAGAATTGAAAATAAATATTATATCACATAGAAAGCAGACATTTTTTGTTGCAGAATAATTTTAAAATACAAGAAAAAGACAAAACTATAGATTTCATTTTTGTAATTATGTACTATTTATTAGTCGCTTGGGGCACTTTTCGAAGTCAGACATTTTTAATTTTCACTTGAATCTTACACAGATATTTATTTACATATTTTTTTAAGATACGAACAATGATACAAATCATATACATATCGATTAACTGACTAAGTCATTCGTTCTTATACCATAATGTGCAGACATTTCCAAAATTTCCTTAATTATCCCCATTACAACCAACCATTCTTGAAATATTTCAATTTATATTTATAGCAGACGATTTTTTTTAATATTTTATAATTCAATATTTTATTCTATTTGTAACCATGGCAACAAAATGCTTCAACACTGAAATCGTCTGATGGCTATTCTGATCAAACTATTGAAAATATTTTTATTAATGATTGATTTTTAAATTCAACTGTAGGAAAATGTTAAAAATAAATGTTACGGTAATCGGGGATTAAATATTGTTTTCCACACCGCAATTTCCATGTTAACACAACTATACACTGTCCGCTGTGTTTATGCCTTAATTTGAAATGGATTTTGATAAAAACTTTTATGAAGTATGCGAAAATGGCTAGTCATATTTTTTCGTATCATTCTGCATTCGAAGAATTAAAGCTTCATCGTAAAGCCATTATTAATTATGAGATTACAATTTTGTTTTAGTTACAATTTCGTATTAAAGTTAATGAGATGCCTCGAAAAGTTCGTATGGGATTTTTCGACCCAATCACCATATGTCATACACTATAAATCACAAAACAAACTTCTTATAAGATAAAAAATAATATCAAACAAACTTACAAAATAAAATCGAATAAAACCAACTCAATTTTTACAATGTTAAAATGTTCTAAAATTCGTGTTTGGTGAAAATGGTATGTTCCGATCAGCCACCCATTTTCTGAATGTATTTTATTTTAACGAATTGTTTCAGACAGTGAGAGCCTGAAAAAATAATCGAACAAACTTACAGGATAAAATCGAATAAAATCGACTCAATTTTCACAAATAGTACTAAAATGTTAAAAAATTAGTGTTTAGTGAAAATAGTATGTTATGATCAGCCTCCCATTTTATAGATGCATTTTGTTTCAACGAATTGTTTCTGTTGGTAAGAATCTAAAGCAAACAATTTCGTCCGCGTACCTCCTTAGATCCCCCTCACGTACTCCCAAGGAATATGTGTATTACAATTTGACAAATAGTAATCTTGGAAAGTTACACCCACCGACAGCTAAAGACAAAAAAGAAATCTTTCCGAGTTAGCTGATTAAAGCGGTTTTCTGTCTGGACAGTTACTTAAAAACTTTAGTGGAAATGTCTCCAAATGGATTGCAATGGAAAAGGAAGGATTTGGAACATGTAGGACATAATGCAGCTCCAGCATCTGGATTTAAAAGAAATAAGACTAAGAAAAGATGATACACGTTTCAAAAATACTGGGTATGCCTTTCGCAGTTTGATTCCTATGTTGTCTTTGTAAGAGATTTAAAAAAAAGTTACACAGGGGGTGACATTCCATTTAATATTATTCCATTTATTATTAGAAAATAAAATAATATTAACGACGGGATCCGAACTGAAAATGTCAAAGTTTAAAATTTCGTCTGAAACAATGTTCTTCATAAAGACAAAAATAGCATACGGAACTCAAAAATGTCAAAGTTATCTATTCTAAAACATGTACCATAAAATTTACGTTTCATAAATCACTCATTGATGCTGATGTGCGATAAAAATGTGCCAGACTCGTTACAAAAAAAATCTATTTTAACACTATATTACAATTTCTACCACTTTTTTCTTTATACAAAGTTTATTTTAAAAAACGAAATTTGACGCTAATGTACCAGGAAAAATCCACAAAAGCAATGGCTTCAGTGACAGACAAAATGGGTGATACGGAACTCCAGAAAATACTTTAACGTTATTCATCAGAACAGAGGAATAATATAAAAAAAAATAAAATAAGGGATCTCCAAACTGTTAATGCGGATATGTTTTCAGCCGACATTTTAAAACTTTTGGAGAAAACACCTCGGGGCGATTGGAAGATTGAAGAACTGGCTCTAAAGACACTCAGGTGAGAAATGAGATAATACAACTTTAGGAAAATAGTTAAAAAAGAAACTAAAGATTTGATAGTGGAGTTGGGGCAGAAAGAAATATTGGGAATACAACTAAAAATATTTCAAAAATAAACATTGGAAACTATGAATAATGGTGAATGCTGTGAACGCCATTGAATGAAACGATTTTAGATAATTTTCAAATAGCAATATATTTTAATCCTCCTATGGGGGATTAGAGCAGGTCACAATTCAGTATAACATTTAAAAACTAGATGTTGAGCCCGTCATATGATGTGGTGTTTGAAGGTGTGCAAAATATTCTCTTTCATGTGCCTGTAAGTTACACTTCGCTCCTAATATCCTTGAACACATGCTGACCACGCCCTTTTCCTGATAATTATAATTAATTATTATTATATGACATCCTAACGAAACAATTATTACCCTAGTAGCTCGCCAATACTACTAGCCAACATGAAAATGTGAGTATTTGGATAATACTAAGACAATATTGGCATCCCATATATAAACAATATTTAGCTAGTATTGGTTGGCAATATGTTTTAAATATTGGAAATATTTCCAATGCAATGCCAATATTTGAGTAATATCATAATACCAATATATAGTCGATACGGAGAGCCAATGTATCTCTAATATCGGCGTTAAGGTAGATATATTTCCAATGAAACACCAAGATATACAATATTATCGACATGCTACTAAGGCATACAACTCCCTAAAAAACGCAATTCATTTGCGACACTCGCGGCCCTCTAACAAAACGTACCTGTCCCACAACCGGCAAAACTCACTATATATTTTAAATTATGAGAATTACAAAACGACATGAATTATCAAAGAAACTGCCAAGCCGCTTTTGCTTTTAGCTTCAGAACTCAGTTTCTGTTATTTTTCTAAATTTCTTTCATTTATTAAGTTATTTAATTAATGTACCCCATGGTACTGTGTAGAAAACCCAGACCACACGACCAACCCAAAGGCTAATGGTCCATGGTACTGTGTATCGTATATGTATGTTTTAAATTGCACTTATTTGCACCAAATTACAATATTTCTGCTCTTAAAAATCCAGCCCAGTACAGAACTTTCTTCATTTAATTTCGATAATTTGTCTCTATAGAATGGTGTAACGGCCTTAAGTAACTTTCGGAGCGGCCATTGTGATTTTGAATGTATCAGCAAGTTCAAGCTCAATGTACATTTGGAACAGAGAAATCGGTCGTTGCTTCTGGTCGATTCGATTAGCCATTAAGATATTTATTTCGTAGATGCTGACTTCCAAAGATTCCCGATGGGGATTTACACATAACTTTAACGCCGGTGACAGTATGTTGGCATGTGAAAGTCATAATTTTCGTCACCGGCATGTGTGAAAAACAACACGATGGTGCACACCGAAAACACGTGGCGTGCATGGGGGGCACCCCCATTCATGAGCCCCAGACCGACGACGACCAATAAGATGGTCGGTCACTACTTCTGGGCGTTTACAAAATTCAGTTTAGAAAAGAACTTTCATCTTTTCGGACAGAGACTCGCTCCTCAAATCTCGACTTGATCGGTCGACTTGCTTTCGAACTTTGGAACTTACGCATTCGAAACCTCCTTTCGACTGCTTCAAACTTAACGTTCCAACAATCAGGATTTATCCGCTTACCGCAGAATCACTTTGCAAAGTATTAGTATGCTGTATATATATTTGTAAAGTTTAATGTAAATAAATGTTATTTTACGCAAGTTAACGTTCTGCCTAGAGAGCAAAACAACAACAACAAATGTCGGGGATTGTGCTGGGCATTAATACCGCATGTCAGGTTCAGCCCACACAAACAAACAAACATAAACTCCGCAGACTTAACGACTGTTCAAGGCCATTGTATTAGAGAGGCTGAAATCTTGCAACTGAGCCAGACGCTCATGGCGTTAATCCTTAAAAATGTACTTTAAGCATTGCCTTCTTTCTCATCTGCATCTGGCAGTAAAATTAATCTTAACTTCAATTCATCTGGTTTTAAAACGAAATCGCGGAGTTATGCAATTATTCAAATTCCGATTTTTCAACAGTCTCAGTCGTAGGCGAGAGAACCAATTTCATGTATCAACCAAAATTATTAAAGTTAATTATGCAATGGACTCACTAGCGATTAACCAGGTAGATTGATCCAATTGAAATTGCCAACTAACAACGTTTGAAATAGCTACAACAGACTTGGAACTGACTGGCGAGGTTTTCCTGTACATCCTCCTAGCCATTTGTTTTCTATTGCTTCTCTACTTTTCTAGTGCGGTTTTTATACTGACGAACAATAATTGTGTTTTATTTGAATTAAAATGATAGATACAAGGTCGAGTAATTTCAAGTTATATTCGGTAAGTCGTGTTCTTTATACCACCTTAAAAAATCTTTATATCAGTTCTTTCGATAAAGGACTGAAATTAAATACCATAACTTTCTTAACTGTTGAATAACTGTGAATGCCACAGTATGCGGACTTTGAGTTTCCTTTTAGTCTTCGGGCGTTCTTTGATTTCATTAACAATTTTCTTTTTATTCTAAATTTGAAATGAAAATTCACTAGCAACATATTCTGTGGTGTTGGTGACCTTTCATATCCAAATTTAATGGGGCCACTTTGTAATTCATTACAGAGCTCGAGTAGTATAACTTGAGGTTATAAATTTCTGTGTTTGTTTTCTTGTATTCCGATTTTACAATTTTGTAAAAAAAGGACATCATGAACTAACAACGTTTGAAATAGCTACAATAGACATGGAACTGAGTGGCGAGGTTTTCCTGTACATCCTCCTAGCCATTCGTTTTCTGTTGCTTCTCTACTTTTCTAGTGCGGTTTTTATATTGACGAACAATAATTGTGTTTTATTTGAATTAAAATGATAGATACAAGGTCGAGTAATTTCAAGTTATGTTCGGTAAGTCGTGTTCTTTATACCACCTTAAAAAATCTTTATATCAGTTCTTTCGATAAAGGACTGAAATTAAATACCATAACTTTCTTAACTGTTGAATAACTGTGAATGCCACAGTATGCGGTTTGAGTTTCCTTTTAGTCTTCGGGCGTTCTTTGATTTCATTAACAATTTTCTTTTTATTCTAAATTTGAAATGAAAATTCACTAGCAACATATTCTGTGGTGTTGGTGACTTTTCATATCCAAATTTAATGGGGCCACTTTGTAATTCATTACAGAGCTCGAGTAGTATAACTTGAGGTTATAAATTTCTGTGTTTGTTTTCTTGTATTCCGATTTTACAATTTAGTAAAAAAAGGACGTCATGAAACTTAATTTTCCGAGATATAGAATATTTTTCAATTTGGCGACATTTAAAAAAAAATAGCCAAGTTGCCGCTTTTTCGCCAAGTGGTATAGACGGAGAGAAGGGCATTTCTTTGAATATTAAAAATATATAATAATTTTTAAACCATAGAATTTGTTGCTTCATTTAGTAAGGTTCTGAAGGTAACACTTGTTTTACTTATGTACTTTTATGACATTAAAAATAAAAAAATAAGCAAAAAAAAGTATATTCGAAGTGAGGCTATGAAAGTATATATTTAACACAATTAAAGACAAAAAAGGTTAAAAATATCAAAATCATCAGTTACGACACTTTTTATACACAAAAGTGGAATAACACTCATAACCCGTTCCTATTATAGGCGAAGCTATGGGGGAGCATGGGGGGGGGGGCTAAGCACCCCCCAAAAGTTTCAATAGGAAGATATTTTTTACATTTATATTAGTGTTACACATCGCAGTTGTTCCGCAGCAATCGCTCGACCGCCGCGTTGTGGGTTCGAGTCTCACGTAAGGCATGGATGTTTGTGTTGTGGATGTGTGTTCCGCCCCCCCTCTGGTGCGTCTGGGACAATGTCCTAGGTCGGCTAAATGGTTCACGTACTGGCCGCTGACAAAGGCGAATGATGAAAGTCAAGTGCCTAGCCATTTGAAAAAAAAAAGTTGAAATCATAAGAGATTAAGGAACTTTAGCACCCCATAAAGGAACTTCAGTACCCCGTAAAGTAACTTCAGCACCCCTAAAGAAACTTCAGCACCCCAAACAAAAAATCCCATCTCCGCCAATTGTTCTTATCTCTTTTTCGTCGTGTGCCATGAAATTTACGATTCACAAATCAATCAATAACTTTTATACATTGAACAAAATATAAAAAGTTAGTTGTTTTACGAAGTCCAAAACAAAACGGGCAGAAAGAATGAAGCAAGAGTATAATAAACAACGACTTCAGTCAACAACAAAATGGATGATATGTATCTTCAGCAAATACTCTGACATTATTCATCAAGGCAGGAGAAAAATTAAATAAGGGCCTTCAAACTGCTGCTAATGTAGTTCTGTTTTCGGTGGACATTTAAAAACTTTCAGAGACAACGTCTCCCGGCGATTGGGAAAGTAGAGAGAAGAGCTTTGACAATATCCGGATGAGAAATGGGATAATACAACTCCAGGGAGATAGTCGAAGAAGAAACGAAGAGGCTCGATTGTAAAATGGAGCAGACGAGAACGCTGGGAAAACTTTGGAACTGGGAATGTTTCAAAAATAAACATGGCAAATCGTGAAAAATGATTGATCATTTAAATAGCACTGAATGCAAAATTATTTTTACTATTATTTCACTGAAAGCAAAATTATCTTATGAATGCAAAAGTATTTTCGCTTCTTCGTTCATACGCAGCAATCATCAGGGCTGGGAAGCAAATGCATGTTTCTAAATAATAAAAAAAAATAAACCATCTTTCGTAGAAAAGAAAATATAAAATATTTAATTCTCCCAAAAAGGAAAAATAATATACAGAATAATTTTTGGAAAGTTATAAGGTCATATAAGTCATTTATCGTTTGAAAAAATAAATGTTATCAAAAGATGTTCATATTTCATGTATTTATTAAATAGAATTTCAGATAAATTATTATGTGTAATATTAGTGGATTTGATTAATGCTTCATGGCATATGCAACGTAAAAACTCATTTTAGAACGTTTAATAATTTTAGTTGATCCAAGCTATTATCACATGACATTATTTACAATGTAATACTTAAGAATAACGTAGATGTAGTACATAAGACGTTTATAGCTACTTTGTTAAACTTTTAGTACGAAATTTATACTAGAGACATTTCCTTTATTTTACTTGAAAATACTTTTGTAAATTTAAGAAAATACAAAATACTTTTGAAAACCCGTTGAGTAGTAAAATACAAAATTTCGTATTTTGTATTTTAAAGGTTCCCCAGCCTTGACGATCATCTTCCCATTTCTAGATGGCTATATTTCTTAAATAAGTGGTAGATCCTAAGTCAATAAAAAGTAGCAATTTTTATTTTATAATTTAAGCATGTAGTCAAAAATGATAAATATCTATTTTCGCGTGCAAAATCTCAAAATAGAGAAACCATCAAATATAAATATATATTTTATAGCATAATTAAAATCGTTTATACAGTTAGCCACAATTCGGACAATATTATCTGTGAATATTTGTTGTTTTAATTATTTTAAGCAATAGATTGTGACTGAATATTTATATAATTGCCATTATATATAATGTTTTATAAATAATGTGCAATAAATAAATATATATATGTATTTATTATCATTTATAAAAGTCAAAAATTTTTTATTTCTTTAATTTTATGTAAAAATTACTTCTGAAATCACAAAGCTTATTAACTGTTATACATTAAGGGCCATTTTTCCCGGCCGTCCAAATATTTTCTCAAGTCTTCGGATGAGTCGGACGGTTTGGGTCTTCAACATTAAGGACCATATGAGGCAAAACCTTTAAGTTGCTAAAATGAAGTGGAATGGTATATCAGAGCTGTCGCCATTATAAGAAGGAAACGATAGATAAAAATTAATTGAGTGATGTTGTTCAAGTTTTTTTAATAACAATACGCATATATTGACTTCAATATATTTTTAACAAATGTCCTAATTAAAACGTAAAATAGCCTGTAAATAACATAATAGGAATTTATAAAAATAATAGTTGAATCATAAAACGAAGTGCGGTAACTTGCAATTCAACATTTACATGGATATTTTTTTTTACTTTTTTATATTTCTTTCTAGCTCAATTATACTTCAAGCCGGTTATGAGTTGTGTTGGTAAAACTTTACTTCCAAATAACCATACCATTAAATTACTATACGAATGACCAGTCGGCTATAGTCGATACCTCTGTTATAGAGTAACTTATTACAAAATTTTATTAGAAAATATAACCACAACATTTATTAGAAAATAATAAATTGATAAGGGAAAAGTGCATTTATTAGCAGTACATTTACTATAAAGAAGTATGAACAGAATACTTTAAAATGTAAAAAGTTATGTGAACGACAATTTTCTTATGAATAAGTATGGAATAATGTTGATTCATCAGACTATCAATTTTAAACTAGTATTTCATACATTTCAGTTTCTTAAATCATTAATTTTTAATTGGTAAACTAAAATATAAAAGGAAAAACAATTCAGGAGTAAAACCTATGCATTACTTTAATGTTATGTCGCATTTTACTACCACTTTTTTCTTTATACAAATTTTCTTTTGAAAATTCCAAAACAGTATTAGTATCTCAAGACTAATAAGCAATGTCTTCATCAATGACGCAAATGAATGATATAGAATTCTGAAAAATACCCTGACGGTATTCGGAACAAAAAGGGAAAGATTTGGAGTACACTTCCACAAACTATTAAAGTAGTTGTTTTCAGCCGATGTTTTAACATTTTGGGAGAATTCGTCTTGGGGCGATTGGAAAAGCAGAGTTAGCTTTGGGGATACCAGAATGAGAAATGAGATAATACAAATAAAGAGCGATAGTCGGTGAAATAAAGTTGGCGGTGAAACTAAAGACGGAAATGCTGAGAATGAATTTAGAATCGGGAATATTTCAAAATTAAACATGCCAAACCATGAATCATGACGGATTCGTGGTTTCAAATGTTTAATGGTTTGTAATTTTCCAGTCAAACTGCTTTCTAATTTTCATCTATGCTTGCAATGAGATAACGACTTTTGATCGTCATAATAAACTTCTTTTTGTGAAATGTAATGATTTTGTACATCATATTACTGTATAGATCTAGAAAAAAAGAGCCCTGTAAATTTATCAGAAAATAGAACAGTAACACATCAGCAATAGCAGCCGAACAACAAGAACAGTAACACATCACAATAGCAGAGCCAACGGCCCTACCGTGCTGAAAACACCGGTTCTCGTTAGATCACCGAAGTCAAGCAGCATCGGGCGCGGTTAGTACTTGAGTGGGTGACTACCTGGGAACCCCGCGTGCTGTTGGCCCTTCTCGGGCGCGGTAGCCCGGTGGTTTGCACGCTGCCACAACTGCCGCCGTGTTCATGCGGAGTACGATCACGTTAAACATGTGGGTCCGTAAGTCCTTCCGAGAGGTTGGTGGCAGGGGAAGGAGGGTACGGTCCCTGTGGATGCCTTCCCCACTGGGTTCCGGTCTAAATTGGGTGGCACTTTCCGGCCGTCCAAACAGTTACTTCACACCTTTCTGGTGGGTCGGACGGTCTGGGTCTCAACAACAACAACAACATCACAATAGCAGCCGAACAACAAGAACAGTAACACATCACAATAGCAGCCAAAAGAATTGTAATTTAAAAAATCGTGTTCAACGACATTCTTTTTACATTTACGTATAATAACATATAATTTAAAGTTCTTATTCATTCTTTGTCATGTGCACCACGAAATTTACGTTTGACAAATTACTTACTAATTTTTATCCGCAAAGCTAAATATAAGTTAAAGATAGGTTGCAAGAGAGTTCGTTTTGAAAATTCGAAAGCAAAACAAAAGTACAAAAATAATGTCGCACACAGTCAAAAACAAAATGGACGATATGAAACTCCAGAAAACAATCTGGCATTATTCATCAAGACAGGGCGAGCAATAAATGGGGGGGGCCTTCTAAACTTCTTACGCGCTTCTGCTTTCGACCATTTTAAAACTTTTGGAGAAAATGTCTCTGGGTGATTGGGAGAGTGAAGAGCTGCTAACTCTGAAATACTCTGATGAGAAATGGGATAATACAACTCCGGGGAGATGGGCGAAGAAGAAGAAGAAGAGGAGGTGGTCGATGGAACTGGGACAGGGCTGTGAAGACTTTAGGAATGCTTCAAAAATAAACGTGTCAAACCGTGAATAATGATTGATCTTGTGAATAGCAGTGAATGCAAAGTTGGTAGCTATTTTTGAATTTCAACGACCCATAAATCAGAATACTTCAAACATTCTGCAGAGTTTAGAACTACTCACATCAATAGGATTTTTTTAACAGTAACTTGAATAAATTCTCATTCTCACAAATATGTTCTAATAATAACAGATGCCACGCGTTGCTTGTAATTTAAAATATGGGCAATTTATAAGTGTATTCTAAATTATATGGTTCTTCAAAAATATAATTAGCTTAATCTGCTTATAGAAATAAAAAAAAAAAAGTACGAGTATAACAATAACTGTTAATGCTATATAAAAATAGTCTTTAAGCAAATTTAAAAGATAAAACAAGCTTGTCATGTTAGTAAATCCATTTACAAAAAATGCGAAATTTGTTTAACATGTGCAAAAATGAAGACTCTGAAATAGTAGCAAATATTATTCCCATATAATTATTTATTTCACTACAACAATCAGTGAAACACATTCAGAAATATTTGCAATTAAAATGTCTTCGTCAACATAAAACACATGACTTACTTGGAAAATAAAAAAAATCAATAATCTTGTCGCAACCCCATAAGACACAATTCAAAATATAATAACGTCAACTTATTTGTTTGTTTTTTTCTATTAGTTCTATCATTACATATTTAGATCGGATAATTTACATTAAAATCACTTTATTAACACATTTGATTAATATTTTTTTTACAAATTGGAAACAATAAAATTACGTTGCTAAGCAATAGCAGGGGTTGCTCTAGATTTTTTATTACTTTCGCCAACTTATTCGCCAAATGATGATTATATTCGCCAAATTTTCTTTTAACGTTCCATTTGAAAAACTTTTGTTTTCTCTCTCTCTGTATTAAAAAAAAAGTTGCTGACGCCGCCGCCGCTGTTTGGCGAATCTCTTGTTTCTTGAGTTTCTCTGCCTCGTACAGCAATAACTGTTTATAAAAATATGAAATTCGGCACACTTGTAGAGAAAGCTTTGAGGAACATGCTGAAATAAGCCATTTTTCGATATATATATTGTAGTTACAGAAATATTTAATGTCAGACAAAATATTTTAGCTGCGAGTTCGTGTCCTGGATAGACTAACAAGACCACGAATTTTTGCATGCAGGTACCTATATAGGTGAATTTTCGCAGGACGGAGCCCATTTTTACTTTCCTTATATACATAATGTATAAGGAAAGTATTGTGACGGGGTCGAAAATTCGAATTCGAGTTTTCGACGGGAGAGCACGTTTCAAGCATCCCTGATCACGAATCAAATATTTTCGAAGTGATGTCTGTGTGTGTGTTTGTGTGTGTGTGTGTGTGTCAGTGAGTCTGTGGAGACGATAACTGACGAACGAATGGACCGATTTGAACGAAATTTGGCACAAAAATCACAATCCGTAAACACTGGAAGCCTATTGTTTTTATACGCAATCGAATGTTCAGAACTCCCCTAAATTATCGAGTAAAATTTTGAAAAAATCGTCAAAAAATCAAAACCGTTAATAAAGTTGCGCAAATAGACATTTCTTATCTAATTTTTTATTAGAAAACGATTGACATAAATTTTAGAACGCTATCATGAACCGTCGTTCTCAAGATATTGTACATTTTTCAAAAAAAATATCAAAAAGTTATATAAAATAAAAAATATATATTTCCCATTGATAAACATGTACACTTTTCATATGTAATACCATGGTAAATTGGGGGACATTATTCTCGTGGATCTATCTCGTTCCATTCATGAAAAAAGATACTTTAAGTAATACTTTTGTATTTGAACGCCAATAGTCATTTATCTGCTGTAAGAATAACTTATTTCTTCGTCCATAACGCTTGGCGAGACTTTGGCGACGAATTTGGCGGAATGTCGCCAACTTGGCGACTTTTTTGAAATGTTGTCAAATTAAGGAACATCTCGCCAAATGGATAAAAATGACACTAAATCAAGGAAAATGACGACTCATTGTCGAAAATTCAATATCTTGGAAAGAATATTAGAATCTACTATAAGAAAAACCTATTTTTTTTACTGTAAAAGTAGTAAATTCATTACATTATATAAGGAAAGTCATGTGGTGCCCACATCAGATTTTTTTTTTTATTTCGATATAGTTTACGAGATATTTTACTTTCTATGCACTTTTGGAGTGAAATTTTCACGTCCAGCGATTTCTGTCCTGTATCGCAAGAACTATAGTATACAAAAATACGAAATTTGGTGCATTTATAGAGAAATAATAGAGTAACACGATAAAATAAACCGTTTACCGTTTAAACATTAGTTTAGCTTGAAATAGCTCACGATGCGAGCTCTGGATCAAGGAATTCAGTTTTTGGATTCCCTGGGTTGGGAAAAAACCCTGCTTTTAATCCTGCGGAAAATAGGCGGAGACAGTAAAAGATATTTTTGAAAGTTGAATTTTTAGAAGAAATGATGGGTGTGAAGAGAACTAGCTCTGCAAGTACAAAGAGTGGGAAGCTTCGCCTCATAACTCGCGGAGCAAGTTACGGGGGTTGGAGAAACGTAGAGAGCAGGGGGCAGAGCCCCCTAGTGATCTATAAATTCTCAAATTCCAAAGATCATTGCTTTGGAAAAGGAAAATAGTGTAGTACACATTGCGATTAGTATGCCACGATTTTGGCATTGGCGGAATACATAATCGCCAACATTTACGCCAAATCTTTTTTATAATCGCCAAATTGAATCTTCCAAATTGAATTTTCTTTTACAAAGTGCGACAATGGCGATCGGCAGCGCGACCCTTACAATAGAATATAATTTTCTTCGAATGCAGTTTAAGAAAAATCATCTGTATAATGTTATTCTTGTTCTAAAATAGCGTTGGGTCGAATGGGACCAAAACTATACTAGAGTGGAAATGTTGGATAATTAAGCAAAGTGGATTAAGTTGTTTATTCCTTCGAACCGTCGGCACCCCTAATTCGAATTTTTTTAAATTTTAGATTTTTCCCTTGATCTCGAAGCTGAGATGGATCGAACGTAACACCAAAACCAAAATTCTAGCTATGATGGAAGTGCTCCATAATACTATATAGATATCCGGAAACGAGTTTAAAACTCATTTAACTTAAACCCAATTAAGTTTTAAACACGATTTGCCTAACTGCCACTTTTGTCATTCATAAGACTAAAAACGCATTCATACATATTCAAAACCATCTCGAAACAAAAACTACTCACATTATTTGTACGACCAAACCATCATTTTTCCAAGAATATTGAAATCGATAATTCTATTTCAACATCAACTGTTTTGAAATGTAACATTTTGTTCGAATTCCCATATAAGTGTTTCTACACGTTACGAACTCCATTTGATACGAAATATAAGGCACATAAACCTTAGAAGCCATTCAAAGGGAAAGGGGGCATAATACTGCCTCCGCAACATTTAGAATAGTGAATTGCTATGCTATCTGAGAAAACATTAACTTCCCTCCCACTTCTAAAATATATCGGTTTGCAGAGCCATCTACCGCCTTAACTGTGCGTACAGTTTCATTAATCATTAGCCAAATATACACAGCCGTGTTTATAGAAAGCTTAGCGATTTCCAATGAAGATACACTATATTTAGTTCGCTTATCAATTCGAAAGATTTCTGGTCTTCCAGGTTTGCAATTTATTTGCAAGATTCAGCTAAATTAATTAAGATAATGTATTCTAAATGGTTTTTGCATTCGTTTTCAAATTTAGATTACAAAAATAGGTGCTTGCTCATTCTTCCGTTTAAAAAAAGGATGTTTAAAATACCTTATCCTGCATAATCAAGCAAAATAGCATATCATACAAAAAATGCAGTTTGGAACATCAGTGTGCAATATCTTTATATACTTAACAGAACTTGCCTTTGACTTGTCAAATTTCGAGTCAAATGGACTCTTACAACTCAAAAGTATCAGTCAAACCATCAAATTTGTGAGTTATTTTTTGCTACTTTCTGACATTTGTAATTTTAATTTGAAAATGATGAAGAAAAAAAAAAACCCGATGTCTTGATAATATATAGATCACACACAAAATTTCAATAAATACAAATTTTTAAAATTATGAACATATACAACTTCTATTAATACTATAATTATTGCACTTTTAAACATAAGTATAAAACAGCCAGATATAGAAAGCTTGCGAGAAAGGGGGAAAAAATGGGGGTGAATTTTACGAGTTATATTTGACTCGCAGCTTTTAAATAACCAGTCAATTTAGTTTGAAAAGTATGGATTGACGTGGCAATTGCAAGTTAACGAATGCTTTGCTTTAGTAAGTATGAAACTCTGGCCCCCATTTTTTCATCAAAACTCCGTTTAATCCAAAAATTCTGTAACCCTAAAAATATCTGGATCGCTATCAATCCACGCAATCATTCTACTAACTTGCTTTGCATGCAAACGTTGCACCCTCTAATTTTTCCTTCAAAAGTATTATAATTTTAACACAAGAAATCGCCACGCAAATGCCAAGAGTTTTGTCATTCCGGAGCGTACCATCCCATTAATCACTTGAAAGGTAAACAATTGCGAAGCATATACGGAAAACCCTTAAGATCGGTGGTATACAGTCATTTCCTATTAGAATTTTGTTATTTTGCGATGCATGTGGCTCATTAATTCCCAAAAAGTCTGATCTTTGAACCGACTCAATCAATCAGACATTGCGGTAGAAGTACGTTAAAGAATTGCAGAGGTTCGATCGTAAATCAGAAGGTGGCAGACATTTCTGACACGGAGCAAAATCTCTGTTGGAGTTTTTCAGAATCGGCTTCTGAGTAAAGCTACTGTGGAACCGAATGAAGATATCCTCCATTTCTAGTCATAATTTTAAAGGACCAACTATTGATATTAAAATACAGTTGAATAAATCGATCCTTTTCGCATAAGAGAAAAGCAGGGAATATAGGCAGTTGTTGAAGGCAATGTAGGCAATTGCTGAGGTTATTAAGTATTTGCTAAGGGCAAAGAAGAAAAATTCTAAGGGCAAAGTAAGAAACTGCTAAGGGCAAAAATAAAACTGCTAATCGCAAAGAAAGAAATTGCTGACGGTAAAGAAGACAACTGCTATAGACAATGAAGACAATTTTTGAGAACAAAGTAGACAATTGCTGAGGATAAAGTAGGAAATTACCTAGGGTAAAGTAAGAAATTACCGAGGGCAAAGTAAAGTGAGCATTGCTCTGGATTATGAAGAAGACCAATTTTACATTACTAGATATTCAGCACATGAAAAGAAAACGAGGCAGTCTTGAACCCCATCCCTCGACTATTTCTTAACTACGCCAAAGTACTTTGTTAATGCAAAAAAAGTAATGAAATCAGTAATGCATTAAGAGAAACACAACCATGGAGTTAGAAGGCAGAGCTGGTAAATGTGGATGTCACTCCCCTCCCCCCGGTCTAAACTGCACTGCCCCGGCAGTCCAAACAGATATATTATACCATCGGGTAGGTCGGACAGTCTGGGTCGAAAGAAAAAATGGAGTTGTCATGACAAAAAATGGCGTCATGCGTCGGGCCTGTATTTGCAGTGGCTCTACTTATACTTCTGAGTTTTACACCTCAATTAATATTCATTCTGTAACCGAGTAAAAAGAAATCCAGGAATGTACTTTACCAGATTTGACAATCTCTTGTTTGTGTTTTGGATTTTCAAAAGAACACGTGATCTATGAATTTCTCGAAAGCGTCGAGAATTCCGAATAATATATCATGTTTGGGCTGTTTCCCATCTTCGCCAGAAGCTCTGGAAATTTGCATTCCACGCCATTTCTACTGAAGATGCGTTCCAGTTAATTTAAATATGCGAATCCATATTTCTTAAATGCGAAATCTGCGACAAGCGTATTCATATTTATATCACATCAAATGGCGGCTACTGCATTTCAGAATGGAAATTTGCTTTTGCAAAAAAACAAAAAAAGAAAAAAAAAACGAAAATGTAGAACATGTGTTGTTAAATAGAACGATTTGAAAGGTTTGAGTTTTTGTTTATTTAGTTTCGTCTAGAGGATTTAAGGGTAAAAATGTAGACAGTTTAGTATTTTGCAATTATTCCAAACGTACAGATTACACTGGGAGTACATAACGATATTTTTGAAATTGCTTTTCGAGTTATCAACATTTAGTACTTAAATATTTAACACTCATAGACAACTATGTTTTCTTTTACGCTCGCTTTAATTTTGAGACAAAAATTTGAAGTAAAATAAAAAATAAAAAAAATTCTGGAGGATGTATAAACAATAAAGGGCACTCGAATTATGTAAAAATTCAAATGAAATGTACATTATATTTGTAAATATACAGAAGTATCTTCCATTTGTCATTAAAGGAATTAATTTACTGAGCATACGGTTAGCATACGTGAAATAAAAAATAAAAATCGTAGCAGGTTCAACACGATTTTGAACGAAAGTGCACACATCTAATCGTTCACGCAACGTTACAAACGTTACGTGTACCGCACTCCTGCGCGTCCCCAAGAAGACACATCAACTGGAACGGACTTTGAGAGAACGTCGACCGACAAGAGATTGCAGATAATTCTCCGGCCGGATATCGCGGCCCGCGGGCCACGACATGGAGTGTGGGCGTCGGTAGGAGAGTGCTAACCATAAACCCCAGGCATCGTTAATATCTCCAGTCATCCGCAGCTATTCCAGGTAAGATCGACCCCCACAGGTCGCCATCGAAGCGTGCGATATGGAAGGGGGCGTTCTGCATATTGCGAGGATGGCCTGTTTGCGTGGTAAAAGAAATGGTAATTTGAATCAATTTTCATTCAGCATTATGCTAATGTATCTGGGTTATGTGTAGGTGAAAAAAAGTCCAATGCAAGAAAGGTTGCAAATGTAAAGAAACGAGTCATTCCAAATGGGAGGGGGGGGGGGGGGAGGGGGAATTATTCACAACTAATCAGAAGAATACCATAGATCAAAAGGGATTTCTAAGTGATATATGGGGCACACCATAGATCTTCTAATATACAATATCCATAAGGATGTATGTCTCTAGGGCATATAGAAAGGGTAGGAGGTTTGGGGATTTGAAACCTTCAAGACCTAACCTACCCCAATTTATTTTTTAAAGTTTATTATGTTTTGTACTAATCTGGGCCAAATTAGGTCAGATACAACATATGCGTAGTCAGGATTTGGCAAAGGGGGGGGGGGGGGTATGGTAAAGATGGGGGTATAGAGCTAATTTTTGATTTCAATATGGAATTTCTGGAGAATAAATGTAATTATTACAACAATGGGGAAGATAGGGGACAAACTACCCCCTAGGATGTTAATATCGAAATATTTTATTAATACATGACACATTTAAGTAGTACTGTATAAGTTGTTAAGTATTTTAATAGTAGAAGGTATGAAGTAGTTTATGCTGTTAAGTAGTTTTTGGCATAAATTCATAAAATGTGCCAAAAATTTTAAAACTTATTTCATTAGAGGAATGAGAATAAACAGCCTTTGAAGTTAACGCCTATGGAAGACATTCATTTAGTGGAAGAATTCTGGAGTAAGAAAATATATATTTAAAACCTAAAACTGATTAAACAGTTTCGTTGTCTTTTACGTAATTTTGATTAAGATGCTTTTAGTTTCATCCTTTTTACAGTATAAAATTCACAGCAGAATCGAAAATTTAAATACTACAAATATTAAAGTTAAATATGTGAAGAACATAACAAAATACCTATAATAACATTACGAACTGTGTTAAGAACATAAAAAATAAAATTAAAATACCGTATAAAGAATTTATAAAACCTCATGGATGATTCGTATTATTCTTGGAGAATAATTATAATTTACAGTAAGAATGAAAAGAACATATGACATTTCAAATATTCTCCCACATAAATGCATATCATATACCATAAAGCATTACCATATGTATGATTTATTCATGATCGTATTAATATATATATATATATCTGTTTAGAATGAAATTTAGAACACTTCGGTTGGAGAAAAAAAAATCAATTATTTTATACTGGATCAAACCAAAGGGCTAAAAAATAGATTGTATAAAATAAGAACATTTAATATAACTGAAAAGGCTATAATAAATAAAGTTTACTTGCAGCATACCTAACTTGACAATAAAAGGGTATGAGAAAAACTGCTAAGTTATATAGTTCACTTATCAAACACTGTTAATAACATTTTGCTGTAACCAATGGTTTGAGTTCAAATTAAACGATTTCTATAATCATACTCATATTCTCTCATATTTTGATAAAGAAAGCATTATAAATGGATATTCAAAATGAATTTGTTG
Source organism: Amaurobius ferox (assembly GCA_951213105.1). Taxonomy (NCBI): domain Eukaryota; kingdom Metazoa; phylum Arthropoda; class Arachnida; order Araneae; family Amaurobiidae; genus Amaurobius; species Amaurobius ferox. The sequence goes on from OX578146.1 coordinate 112,429,045, forward strand.
CTATGAAGACCATTTAGTCAATATAAGCATAATGGATGTATGAAGGAAGTAATTAATAGGTCCTAGCAACTGCAGTGTATTCACGTTAGCTTTGCTGCGAGCATAGTTTAATCTTCAGAAACATTAATGAACGAGAAATCTCTGAAAAACTCACCGAAAACACGTGAAGCAACATCAACCTCAATTCGAACAAGCAGATTCATCAAAAAGTAACCAATAGATTGATTACTTAATGGTAACCAATGGATTGAGATCAAATCAACCAAGTTCTATAATTATACTCGTGTTCTTTCATATTTCAATAAAGAAAATATCATAAATTGATAGTCAAAATGAATTTGGTCGCCATGGAAACCATCTAGCCAACGTGCGCATCTAGGCGTATGAAGACAAAACTGATTAATTAACCGGTCATAGCTTCTACAGTGTATTCAAGTTATCCTTGCTGCGAGTATAATTCAATCTTCAGAAACTTAAATGAACTGGAAATCTCCGAAAACGTATCGAAAACACAGGAAGCAAAATCAACCTCAATTCGAACAAGCACATCCATCAAAAAGTGCGACTATATCCGACCTCTTGCAGTAACAATAAATCCTAAAATGCAATTTCAACGCCATACAAATTTTAGACAAAACTTTTCCAGACCAGACGAAAAAAATATATGTTATGCCGGCAAAATTCGCAAATCCGAAACATGTAAACACAACGCTGAGTTGAATAGAAGTAGCGTGAGCAAAACTTTCATAAAACATTCGACGTCATCAATCCCATCAAGGTCAGTCATCCGCATATAGCTCCAGATAGCCAGGTAACAATCACCTACACAGATTGGAAACGAAGCGTGAAATGCAGAGGGGCGGTACAGAAGTTACGAAACATTGTGCAGTGTGTGTTCTTCGTTCGAAATGAAAAGTATGAGCAGTTTTGTTCATTCAAACTGCTCGCTAATGGCGAAAAGGTCAAAGGTTACATTTGAATAAATGGACAGAGATAAATTTGTATAAACTAACAACATATAATTCATTATTGCGCTTCGTAACGAAATGTTTAGAAATTTATGGTTGAGGATTAGTTTCATTTGCAGAGCTTTGTGGAGAAGCGCGGGAATTTCTATATATTTTAAAATAGGTCAGTAAATGATTTTTTTACTTTCTCATACTTACTGTGTAGAAAAAGTATTGCTTTCCAGAAAGTTTTCAAATTCGATATTTTGACGAATAAGCGTTGTTTTAAGACCTTCTGAACTCCATTTCCAACACTTTTGGAAAAGTGGTATGTGTGAGGTGTGGCCACGACAACTCAGGAACTAATGCCATTTCCATAGTATTATTTTCTATGGGAAAATAATAATGATAACAGCCGAAACAATGATAGTAGTGCATATTATATGGAAGACATTGATAATTTGGGCTCCGCTATAGATGCTAATGGTTTCGAAGAAGGTTATATTATTTTATTTATCATTTTGATAAAGATTTTGATACAAGCTGAACTCATTTCTGTTGAATATGAATGTACGAGAAATTCCCACAACCTAATAGCGAGAAAATGATAAACCCCTACCTACCTATTTAGACATAAGTATATTCCTACATTTTTATCTCAATAAGTAGAAATAAGTTTATGCTAGCATTTACAATTTTAGATGGTTTATTTAGACTAATTATTAGTCATAAAATTTTAGAATCCAACTCACCAGAAATAAATAAAATCCAAAAGAGATTTCTTACCTGTAAAAAAAGAGAAAGAAAATTATATATAAGGGGAATCGTTTTGACTGATAAGCAAACAACTTAAAACACACTATAAAAAAAAAAAACAGCATTGCAGAAAATAAAAATAAATAAATATTTAAAAATATTCTTTCCCATTACATCAGCTAGAATAACCTGCAATTGATCACAATTGAATCGACAGATAAAACTAACTTCATATGGGAAAAAAGAAATGTATTAAAATTGAGAAAATTTGCTTTAAAATAAATAATATAACATTGTACCCCTTCATTGAAATTCATGTATACTTAGTTCTTTCAAACAGCCTGAAATTTTAGACATTTGTTGGATTAAAGTTTTAAATAATATGATTACGCACAAAATACAGCATAGAAAAATCCTTGAAAAATCGCATCTACATTGTATTCAGATCTTCAGTGCATTTGTAAAACACAAAGAACAACTTCACATCCTTCCAGAATTGTGATTCACAAGGGCGTACCTATGCTGTACATGCGAACTCAAACTCCAAATTAAGTTTAGTTACAAGGCACCCAACCAAGATGCCCTCCCGTTGATAACAAATCTCAACCCGGTTCCTGCAGGTAACAAACAGCTAAACACTACGGGTGTTCGCTATAAAATCCTCCATGGCAAGAGCAGAAGATGCTGTAACGAATTCATCAAAAGAAATGGCGGAACACAATGACTTCCTTTCACACGCCCTTCTTCGAGGATAAATCAAGAATAATTAGAGAGAGGTAGAATTTATTGTGCAATATTTTCGAATACGGGAGAAATAAATTGAATTTCTGTTTAGAAAATGTTGTTCTTTGAGGAATTTTTATCAACTACAGGTTTCTAGTTGTGAATTAATTTTATGAACTTAGTAAGTAAGCGTTCAAAAGAAATAGTTTATAATCAAATTCATCAAAAGAGATGGTTGAATAACAATAGTTTATTTCCATACGCCCTTATAATAACAGAAGTGATTTTCACTGGGTTAGTAGAAGACATACTATCAAGAGAGGGATTCCTTCCATAGAATACTTTCATTAGATGACTTAGCAGTACTTAAATTACACACTTGAAAAACACAAAAAACCTGGGCTGAGAATTCAACCATTTTATTATTATTTCAATAATCAACGCCGTTGTCATTGGGACATGAATCGGGGGTCTGTAATAATGCTGTTTCAAAAAAATATATATACAAAGGTCTTAAAGCATTTGAAGACATGAAATTATAATACTTGGTATGCTTTTTAAATGAAAAAACAAAGTAATAATTTATGCAATACTATCAAAGATAAATTCAATAAAAATTGGGCGAAGTTCCCTGAAAACATTTATTTGTCATTTAAACTTTAAAGCTAAACATCTACCACTACAAAAAGTAAAAAAAAACAGGAAGATAGGATTAGACTTTGCCGTTGCATACGACATGAAAAAGAAGCCAAGTAAAAGTTTTGCAATATTTTAACAATGGGAGGCAAAGAAGTACTCAGAATGACTTACTACATCAACAAAATTCCGCAAACGCATATTGCCGCGCTCAACCTTGAATAATCTGCTTTCGTAAGCTTTCGTCCCAAATGAGTCAGAAGCATTCTCTAAAGTTGTAAGCCGTCGATTCAACAAAATGATTAATCTTTGCTTTGAAATTATACGCCATGTTTAGAGTTTGTTAAAAAGTCCGGATATTTGGCTTTTCTTTTCTTTTTTTTCCCCCCGACTTCAGGAGGAATTGCAAAATATAAACTCGTCTACGTGCAGAAAAATGCTAATTTATAATTTATTTTCGTTACTATTCTGTTTCTGCAGAGACGACACACTTGCTCAGTCGCGGAGCAATCTTAAATACATTGACCTGGAGGTATCTACAGTTCAACGCTATATCGTTTGACAGCCTGCTAAACATTTGGAAATATTTGTGTATGTTTCCAGATAAAACGTGCACCAAAGTCTTCAGAATAAAGACCCCCACACCCCAATAAGAATAAAAAACGCAATTTTTCCTTTGTTTAAACATTTGCATGGCTTTGGGGATTGGAACGTGTCTTACAAGGATCCTATTCCTCCTCTCTTTGTCCGGTGTTTTAATATCAGGTAATAAAGTATCCTAAAATTATAAGGAATAAATATTCAAATATTATCAAGATTCGCAATTTTCTAACGCTTTCCTTCACAGTATGAACAACGTTCTTTAGACTCATAACAATGCGGGTCAACTCCTAAATATAGCGACAGTTTATTTAAATTCACGGATTAAACCATGCAAATTCCATAAATTTGTCCCCAAAGCCACATTCACACAATTCTCCAAGCTTTTATTAGCGAATTTCCAGAACGGCGAATGAGAAGTATTGTTAACACCTACAGACAAAACTCATACGTATAAATAAGATACAACGTTACAATTCATTTCCCTTAAAATACTGCGGAATAGCCTTCCCCTAATGAGACAGTTAGGAACATCTTTATCCCAAATGACTTTCTTAAGACAACACACCATCAACATAGAGATATTTTAAACTAAACGACTTCAAGCGTAGTAAAAGTCGAGCAGATTGTGCACACAAAGCGACCGCAACGCCGCACTTGGAGAGATAAGAAGCCATTACGACTGTGCATGCAATGACAAGGATAAACAATTCCCAACCGAGGAAGCAGCTTATCTCCAGTTGTCACAAGCAAAGTGAGGACACAGATTCTCGTAAATTAGGACATTAATGTGTCCAATAATCATTTGGAGGGTATCAGCGAGGTAAAATGAATGATTTAATCGAGGGTTTTCGCAGAAATATGGGAGATTGGATATTTTGAGAGGAGTGATTAATCTGAGATTAATTTATGGCACGATGTTAATTTGCGCTTAATGGTTTTTGGTAATAAATTAAGAGTACAGGGATTGATTCAACGCATGATTGTCTGAAATGCATAATAATTACGCAAATGGGAGAAAAATGGAAATAAATGATGAAAAAATGGGGTTTTCAATCATGTAAGTGCCAGCATGAATAGGAACTCAAGGTCGGTTCACTTCCCATAACGAAAATGCTTGTCTAGTAACCCTAAGATCTTAGTAATCAATAAGAAAGAATGCATAAAAACCGAAGATTAGTATAAAAAACCACCATTTATCAATTTTTTGGCGAAAAATTTTAGTTATGTTAAAGTTTAAAAATGTCTTATTTTCTCCGATATTTAAAATTTTGTTCTTATATTTTTAACTGAAAGTCAAATTTTAAAAATGGTTTTGCTCTCCTTTGAAAAAAAAATCAAATATTTATCTTTTATACTCAATTATACATCTTTATATCAAATTTGTTTGCTTTTGCGAAATCTCAATATTTTGAAACAAAGATTTGTTAAAGAAATTTATGTTATGAAACTATGAAAAATTATTATAATAAACACTTTTTTTACGATTTGATTTAATAAACATAATGTCCCATGGGGGGGGGGGATATTTATTTGGGTCTGATATCAAAAACAATTCTATTGATATTTTTTTGCTAAAAATTGATGGAAATTTGTTGGATAGCACGCCGTCCATTATGTATCGTAAAATACTAATAGACCATCTTTAGAACTGACTGTCTCGCAATGCGTATGAGCAGACAATATTTAAAAATAATTGATCAATTTATGAATACTCGAATACTAGAAAGTATTCGAGATTCCACATCTCGAATAGAACGTCACTAGAAGAAATTCGATTACCTCAAATATGACGCCATGAATAAGAGCAGGTTCTGAGGGGAAGAAATTTGAAAGTACCTACAAGAAAATCTGCTTTCCCCTAATGAAAATATTTTTGACTACTGGAAAAAGAACAGTCTGTATCCTCGCTTGAAGGAATTATTTTTTAAATATCTAATCACGCCACAGGCAACAGTTTTTTAAAAGCGACTTTTCGGTTTAATTTACGACAGAAAAAAATAAGGAAACTAGATACCGAACGTGTTTAAATCCTTGTTTTCTTAAATAAAAATCTGTAGTAGGAAAGAAATATTTACAATTATTCAATTATTGTAGTTAACAGCACCTAAATAAATAAATAAAAAAATACTAATAATTAATAATTAAATAAACACTAATAATTAAATAAATACTAATAATTAAAAAAATACTAATAATTAATAATATTTAATAAATGCAAATATTATTTTTTTAAGAATCTGAAATAACTACACAAAGAGGAAAGTGTTATTTGCTCATCTAAAATTATTTCACTAATTGACTTGGAATCTGAATCAAAAGTAGAATTATATGTAAATTACAAATAGAGATTATGAATACGGTGTTTGGAATAATAATAAAAAAAAATACATTGTTATTAAGAATACAGACAGTTAATTAATGGTAGTTGATACTGTTACTAACAGAGTTTCAGATAATGTTAAAAAGCATTTCAGCGATTTTTTTTTTATTTATATAAATACCGTATTAGCCAGAATATACCACAATGCTTCTTTCTACAATTTTTTTAATATAATAACGCTTCAAGTCATATTCGAAGACTAAAAAAAAAATACATTTAAAATACTTTATGTCGCGTTTAGAGGTACATAAATATATGTTATGGTATATCGGAACTTTATATACAATAAGCTAAACAAAATGGTATAGGATATGAAAGTTCCAGATTCTGAAAACACAAGATATATTAAAGAAAATATTTAGTTGCCTGAACAACTTTAGTTGGCTGTTGGAAAATGTATTGCAAGCCTTGGCGTAAAAATCTGCTGTGTAGAGGATCGTGTAAAATTCGATGCCTTGCTATACTTGAGATAACACACCACTCTAACCAAAAAATTAAATATTATTCCTAAAATTGACACATTCACGAAATCAATAAACTCAATTTGTAAAAAAAATCGATTATTCAAAGGGTTCCGAAAAGTGCGAAAATCATTATTGCAGCAAATCACATGCCCTGTCTAACTCCAGTCTCTCATTTTGCCGCCTTTGATTTCAAGTCGCTTTTTTTGACGAAATATTTTTCGGGCCAGTGGGCAATATGCTAGAATCAATGTCATCGCCTGCGTGAGTGCAATTAACCCTGACTTCTAGCGTTAAACGAAGCATGATAGTTTCAGATATGGAAAAGTATAAATAAGGGTTGAGCGATGCGAGTTCAAACAATATTCCGAACCATGAAAAATTCTTGAATGTATATTGGAAGCTTTCGGAATTCTAGCATGAATAATATCTAGTATTAATTTTTTCAGAATTTCTGTATTTCATAGGTTTTCGGAAATAAAATATCTGGAAATTCAGTCTCCACTAATTTTCTAATATCATTCATATTTTAGTTTAGTTTAGATCCACTTTTGTAATTACTATTAGAACTTAATCACCTTTTTGTAATCTTTCGTTCACAAGTTACTGTTTAAAATATTTTCACAATTGTTTTAAAAGTTTCCTTTTTTAAATTGGCAACAACTCAGTGACGTCAATTAAAATGAATGCATTTTACTGATCTGTGTTAATATATCCTATTCGTTGCACGTATACCATTTACATTATTGGTGCTATTCTAACAGACATTTTTTGCGGACAAAATTACCATCATTGTTCTATGAATTATTATGTTCCTTTTCCAAAAATAGTGCTATGAAATATCGTAACACTATTTTTAAAAAAAATATATATTTTAATTTCAAAAATTCGAGTTCTAATCATGCGAATGACAAAAAATTGTATTCTATACTTGCGATTAATAGAGATATAGGAAAATGTAAGCATTAACAAAGTTATATAGTGAGTCCATAACTAAATTGGCAGCATATTTATTCACAATTAAATAAATTTAAAAAAAAATTTCATAAAAATTTTTATTTTAGGTAAACATAATTAGGGACGTAAATTGCATCTAGATGGCTTTGGCGCTTTCGGGTATGAAACGCCATGCATCACTGGCATATGATACAACACAAGCACATGGGAGATTTATACAGTCAGCATACGAACAAAATGTGCATATTAAAATAAGTCAAACGTCGAAAAAGATTCAATAAGAATTGAAGCCGCAAAATAATATAAAATAAATGAAGTACATTTAAAGTAATAATTCGCTTTTACTTAAATCTTGTATATTTTTATTTTGCTTTTTATATTTAACTGATTTGAGTGGAAATCAATCACTTTCTTAAATATTCCACATTCTACTCATATTTTTCAATAATAAAGTATTCTACATTGATATTCAAAGGAAATTATGTTGCTACTGAAATCATCCAGCTAGACAATCCACGCACAATAGGCGTATGACGATAAAATTAATGAGCAGGTCATAACGTCCACAATGTATTCAACATAAAGATATTTAAGACTGCTTTGCCGAGAGTGCAGTTATTTAGCTGTTTACATAAAATATACACATAAACAATTTAACAGTTACCTTACACCTTTCTGGTAGGTCGGACGGTCTGGGTCTCAACAACAACATAAACAATTTAATTGACTGTCAGATGGCGTCATAGGCGCCCATAGGACTTTTCCAGAAGGGAGGAGGTGGCAAACACAAGTATATGACGTACAAGATCGATTAACTTGATGCCAGCCTTTGTGGTCTTAACGTGAAGGGAGGGCACATGCGCCCTTGCCTTCCCCTATGGGCGCCCATGCATGAGGTGGACTTGCGAAGGATAAGTTGTAAAAATCAACGTCATTAAAAATATGTTTATATTTTTCTCTTCCACCTAATCTTTATATTTATCAATATTTTTTGGGTTGCACCACTCATGCGATTAAAGGTTGATAAATGCCTTCATTGACAAAAGATGGCGTGAAAATCAGTAAGATTTGTTTATAAGAATGTTGGTATCAGCGATAAAAATATTCCTCCATGATTCAGCTTTGCTAAAATTAAGAACGTCATATGTAAAATACATAACACACACAAGTACAGAAATTGTCCGATAGATGGCGTAAATCTAATGAGAATTGCTCCGAGAAATTTCGCGTCAATTAAAAAGGACATACACGAAAAAAGTACTAGAATTTTGTCTGTAAATGTGCTAACCAGCCACCATAAATGTAGAAAAAATCAAAATCAAATATAATACATGCAACATTAAAAATAAAATCTCCATATCTTTATGACCCACTTTTCAAGTCATCAGTGATACTTCAACATTAAAAATGACTGCAGACGCTTTATCCCCATCACCTTCAAAAACCCTACATAAAACTCACTTTATCCCCCCACCCCCGAAAAAAATATTATTAAGAGTTCAATCCATCTCAACTCTTAATATCTTAAAAAATGGAGCATTCATAATACTTTCGAAGGGTAAACATTAAATTTATATCCCAGTCCATTGCAGAATAGAGAGCCTATCCATTTAACAAAATAAAGTCCCATCGATCACAAATACTCAGTTTATTATTTTATAAACTTTTTTTATTCCATAAAAAATTCATTACTTTGGATCGAGTTTTCAATAAAATTCAATTTATTCTGGTAGAAGCCGAGCGACGTAGCGTCCATCTCTGTGACGTAAATCAAAATTTTCCCTCTTTTTCCCTCCGAAACTACGGATTATTATGCTTCGTTTCAAGTTTTGGCAGGGTTAATTGCTTGAGCTGGATTTTGAAAATATGCAGTAGCGCGGAAAGTATTGGACCTAAAAAAATAAAAGCGTAACAGACTGCCAGAATCGAGATTTCGGCAGTAACTTAATCATTTTTAGTTGTAATGATATATTTAATGGCCACGAAGTGAGTTTTTACAGGAAAATTAAATTACTTTCGAAGTAAGTTTGTTTCAACTAATGCTACTAGTCACCGATACATTGCAGATACATCGTTACGGTCACATTGAGACGATTTTATTTGCATCATTCGAAATTTCTCACATTTTTACCTGCTTTTTGTACCAAAAGTCTTTCATTAATTAAAAATAAAGTATGTCATGTAACATATAATTAATTCAGTAACTGTTATATAAACTATAAGTTCATTGATATAGCTTTGAAGCAGAAATGGAAGCTAATTAATATTACTATTACTAAACCTATTAAATATATACTGTTAACTACTGCGTATTGCATATATAGTGTGAAAAGAAGGGGCGATTAATGCAACAACCAATCAATCATATTATCAATGGCTTGACAGTCAATGTATGCCCTAGACTTCCTTAGAAGCTTCTCCCAGCCTGATCTTTTTGTGGTAATTGCTCCTCCAAGACGTTAAATCCAAGGTTATATAAGCTTTACAGCAGAAATGGGAACTAATTAATTTTTACTATTACTGATATATATATATTACTGCCTCCCTGGTAGAATTTCGACTTGTTCATTCCGGTGCTTCTAGATTAAGTTGTTGAGGTTGATTGTGTATACACGTGGTAGAAGAGGAATGATTTATGCCGCATGATAATACATTTTTCTTAATGTATCCTTTTTTCATTTTTTGATGCCTGTAGTCTGAGTTTAAGCATTTATAGTAATGTACTATTGCTTAATCTGAAACAGGCATTTGTTTGGGTTAATTAGAATTAAATACTCAGACCTGAAGAGGAATTTTATTCTGATTAATCATCGAATTTGGGAAGGTTCTGTTCTTTTCTCTTATCGGCATTATGGACGTGAATTTGCTTCTATGGTGATGTTAATATTACTTTAATTGTATTTTTATTTTTTTTATTTTTACATAATTCTTATTATTACATTTCAAATATATATATATATATATATATATACATATATACATATATATATATATATATATATATATATATAGTTAAATTAAATGTATATTGTTAACTACTATACATTACATACACAGTATGAAAAAGATCCGTCTTTTTAAGGCAACGGACAATCTCCATTCATGGCTTTATGAAGATGTGGGATCTAATGTCCTTATCTACACAGGCAATCCATCTTATCTTAGGTCTGTCTCTTGGTTCTTATCAGAGTAGTGTGATCATGTATACATTTTTGGTGGTTGGGTCGCCTTCCATTCTTTGCGCATGTCCTGTCTTTTCTATTCTGTTAATCTTAATGTGTTTAATTATATCTGCATCTTTATATAGTCATTGTAATTCAAAACTGTATCATCTTCCCCATATTATGTTTTTCTGAATACCCCCAAAAATAATTTGCAAAATTTTTCTTTCGAAGATACAAATGCTACGAAGATAAAACTCCTTAAAGCAAGGATTTTAGAATTTTTTTGGTAAAAAAAATGTCACTTACTATAGGGTAAAAGCCTCTTCACTGTAATGTTTACTTTAATTTGTTTCAACAACGTGGCTACTGATTTTGGGAGAGATCGAATCATAGGGAAGATCTTAAAAATGCTTCCACCAGAAACATTCTAAAATCCTTGCTTTTACTAATTACGTACTCTCTAAGCAATCTCTTCGCCTGATCCGTGCTGACGAACGTTACTGACAATAAAACCGTGGTTCACGTACGGTGAATGATAATCAGTTGAGCACATTCTAGCTTTTATACTACTCCCCGTTATTGGGCAGAAATTGCTTTACTATCCATGACCCGGACTTGAAGAAGATATCCCGTCTCATCTCTACAATAAATAGTGGGAGTAAATGTTTGTATATCCCCCTAAACCCTGAACTTTTCAAAAGAGAGCAATCTAGCATGAAGACCAAACCGATCAAAATAGCGATACGCAATGTGGTCGGGGGGGAGTCGCAATGCACGAACTAGAAGAAAAACAAGCGGGATTAGAACAATTGGCAGCTCGTAACCCCCCCTCCCCGCAAAGTAATGATCAAGCATTGAAGCCTGGGAAAGATGTGCAACAGGTATATTGGGTGCGCGGAGTTCGGATAGAGAGTCGAAGACATCGCTTTGAAATTCGAATTCGAACGATTTTTTTTAGCCGTTCTCTATCTTTTTTGCAAGATATTTTTATGATATTATGATCAAATGTTGATTGGAAATAAGCGCTAAACAAAATTTTAAAATAAATATGCTCCCTAAGACCGATATAATTATCTCCTGTCAATCAAAAATGACAGGAGTTATTCTAGCGGCAGAACTTGAAGGTCTGAACTCAGCGCGCCATCTATATATACGTAGATTAAAATATTTTATAGAAAAATCACATTTTATAATAGAAAAAAAAATGGTTTGAGACCATAGGCGTAACCAGGATCTTGGAAAGGGGAATTATAAACAAATGTACATAATATAGAGTGGGGTACAGTAATGTATTTAATTATCCAATAGGAGCCCTATGGAGAATTAATCTAATGATTTCCACCAATAGGAGATCTGGGTATGACTCCCATGCTACTAACTACTACTGCCTACACGTATATTAGAAACCCATGTTTTAGTAGTAAAACACAAAACATATCAATTTTCTAATATGCTCTATTAAACATATAAACAGATAATAAAATAATTATCCAGTAATTTCACTATTTCAATATATGTGCAAAATCCACTTTATGCGGCCAAGTCAATTATTTCGGAAAATTCTTCCTGCTTAAAGTGGTTGTTATTATTTCGTTAATTTATTTATATTTATATTTTTTTTTATTTCGATCCAAACGTTATGCTTTAACGATCGAACACCAGAGAAATGCTTTAAAAATAGTTGTAAACTTTACTTTCCTAGTTTGTTTCCATTCGTACAACAGCATACATACAGACTATAATGTCGAGCTAGATCTAGAAACGCCAGTACTGATTGATGAACCAATGACGTAAAATTTACCATTGAAAAACTGTTTTTAGGCAGCTTTAAAATGCATAATTTTTAACGGTTAATTTTGCAGCCGCGCAAATGCTTTTGCTGGTTTTGCAATTACGTGTATGTTGTGTTTTGGCTGTAAAAACACAGGCGGAACCGTAAAATAAATGTTAGCAGTTGTAAATTTTATGGATTTTAAGCTGTTTTAAGCCTAGATTTTATTCCTGGCACTTCTAATAACGTATGTGTCTTCTAAAAATTTTAAGCTGTTTAAATGAATCATTGGAATTTCCAAATATTTTGAAATATTGGATGTAGGAAGGCAACACATGACTTATCCTACAAAGTAATATTTTCTATTATTTTTCTTTATGTATATATAAATTAGTTTCATAGCACAAAATAACACGAGGAAAGAATACTTATCTAAAATTATATCATATATGCAGTTTTAAAATTAAATTCATTCTAATTACCTATTTTCATTTCATGAAATTGGTAGGATGGTTGTACATTTAAAAAAACGCTCAAAAACCCATAGGGGTCAAAATCCCAGAGAAAACTCAAATTCCAGATTGCATTTCAATCTTCCCATACATGAACTATGCATATATAAATAGTTCTCTTGTGCAGTTTACACTTTTTACATATAAGCTTTTCTCGGCAGTTCTAAAGATACTTTTAACGTGCACACCAAGTTATATCTAAAATCTGTTGCCTTCATCAAAATATTTCAAATTTGAATTTTGCGCACGGTCCCTTATTCCACGAACCTCTAAAACCGAGCAGACGAGCACGAAGTCCGATCGAAATTACGATACACAAATCACGAACTTGCAGAAATGCGAAGGGGACAGATCAAAAACAACTCAACTCCCTGTATCCCTCCCTCACCAACGTGTAATGATCGTCGGGGATCCTTGGGAAAGAGGCTCAACAGGTGCAGAAAGGTCAGTCGACCAAATCCTGGAAAAAGGGAGATTTTTAACTGACTTTCGCTGACTCGTATAGGAAGATTCGTTCCATCCTGATGGAACGATTCTTCTGTGAAAAGCGCGTGAGAAAGTTCGAAATATTTTCCCAGGTACGACATACAAGAGTGGGCGTACATGCCGAAATGTGTTTCAGAGTTTAGGTTAAATGGGCTGGGAAATTACAGTTGTACGTTCCATAAAGTAACAAGCATCGGATGCTGTGTGTTGGGAATAAAATGATTAAGTAGGAGAGTGTAATTCATGGATGTCAGACTCTATAGAGAAGGTGAATGCATTTTCTTGAAAGAGACCGTCAGACACGAGTTTGCTTCTTATTTATAATGCTCAACTAAATAAAAGTAAAATATCCGGACTAATAGGCTCAAGCCAAACTCGTCACGGATTCATTCATATTGAATATAGTTTAGGTTTTGCCATAATGCTATCATAATGAAAAAATGTGTTTCTTTATCAGTTTTCGGTCACAATTTAGTATTTTAAAATTTTTCCAAAAAAAAAAAAATTCTAAATTTATTTTAAGTTGGTAGCATGTTTTCACAAGAAACAATATGTATATTACAGGCATTTTGAAGTTTAGAATCATGCGAATTATAGAAAATTTAGTTGCAATTTTATTTTCCCTAAAATAAATGGTAATGTATAGGGGAAGTATTGGAATTGTGTCAAAAATCGCAAATCGAGCTTTTGGCGAATCTACACGTTACGAGTATTCTAGAATCTGAAAAAACTATTTTTAGCGTGACGTCTGTGTGTGTGTCTGTCTGAAAAACTCATAAAATAAGGATTTCTATCAAGGTTAATAGAATATTAAGATATTCTACGGATCTATATAAAATATTTTACGGACCTTGGATTTCTATAACTTCTTGAGATAATTGCATAGTCAGATCGCTAAAAAGTCAAAACCTTTTTAAGAGCAGAAACATATATTTTTGTATCGTTTCAAGATAACAGCATTCAGATGGCAGAAATATCTATTAATCATGCAATTTCTAAGCCTTTTGTGTTGATAAAATAGTCAACTCTAAACCAGGACCTATCTTTACGAGGAAATGGCATATGCAGAACAGAATACAAAACATATAACTATATCAAGTACACGCAGTAACGAAGAACAAATCTTTTTTTTTACAAACTTAACGTGGCAAGAACAATCAATTTTTGAAATAGTAAATCAATGACTAAAATTGTGAAAGACACGATCAATCTACAGACAAAGAAAATGTACAACAAATATCTCACGGGAAGGAGATAAAGAAACAAGAATCTTTTATTTAACAAACGAAAACATTTTTCATATATATACAATATTAATGAGATATTACCGGTACATATTAGCGGTCCGCATAATATTTCATTTTATATATTTTACAATCCCATATTCTGTGAGGCGATTAGAATACTCTTGTTAATAATATCAGAGAACAATAGAATATTGCAAGTAGAATTGAACGAAGTTTTTATTAACAATTAAATTACTAGCTACGGTTCAAGAACGGATTCATCTGAGAAACAGAAAATGATTCAAAAGTTGAGACTTCATAATTTAAAAGTATGAATAATTCTCATGCTAATGAATGTTAATAATATTAGCTCGCCAATAATTATGGCTAAAATTATAGATTCAGAAACGTTCGCGTGTGCACCTACCTCTTTTTGGTTTCTCTAGTCTTCAAAATTGAATTAAGTCTTCCCCCAGATTCTTTTTCGAATTTCTGAACAACCTCACCGAAGTTTTTAAAAAAATGTTAATCAGAGAGCAATGAGTTTATTTTAATTTTAGACCCAACGTGGTTGATTTTTAGATTATTACAATGAAAGAGAGCGAGCGAGATTATGTTAAGGACATGCAATGAAAGAATTGTTAGAAGACACGCAGTTTGCTAAATGTTTGAATTTTATAGGGTTGGGAAAAGGGGAAAGAAAGCAACCGGTTTGTTTTTTTAAATATTATTTCATAAAATAAAAATTTGAAGTTTGTCATCACCATTTTTGCGCACACCTAATTAAAATTTTGAATGTAGAAAAGTAAATCGGTTTTAATTAGCAAAAACTGGACTACTTGTTTATTACTTTCCTTATATATAATAATGTATAAGGAAAGTATTGTGACGGATTCGAATTCGAGTTTTCGACGGGAGAGCACGTTTCAAGAATCCCTGATCACGAATCGAACATTTTTGATGTGATGTCTGTATGTGTGTGTGTGTCAAAATATGTGTGTGTGTGTGTGTCAGTGAGTCTGTGGAGACGATAACTGACGACCAAATGGTCCGATTCGAACGAAATTTGGTACAAAAATTGCAATTCGTTAACACTGGAAGCCTATTGTTTATATACGCAATCGAATGTTCAAAACCTCCTAAATTTTCCGAGTGAAATTTTAAAAAAAATCGTAAACAAATCAAAACCTCTAATAAAGTTACGCAAATAAACATTTCTTATATAATTTTTCATTAGAAAACGATTGACATAAATTTTAGAATGCTAACAAGAACCGTTTTCGAGATATTGCACATTTTTCAAAAAAATTATCAAAAAGTCATATAAAATAAAAAAATATATTTCCTATTGAGAAACATGTTCACTTTTCATATGTAATACCATGCGATAAATTGGGTGACATCATTCCCGTGGATCTAGCTCGTTCCATTCATGAAAAATGATACTTTGAATAATAATTTTGTATTTAAACGCCAATAGTCATGTATCTGTTGCAAGAATAACTTATTCCTCCGTCCATAACGCTTGGCGAATTTGGTGGAATGTCGCCAACTTGGCGACTTTTTTAAATGTTGCTAAATTAACGAAAAACTCGCCAAATGGATAAAAATGACGCTAAATCAATGAAAATGATGACTCATTGACGAAAATTCAATATCTTGAAAAGAATATAAGTATCTACTATGAGAATAACATTTTTTTTACTGTAAAAGTAGTAAATTCATTGCATTATATAATGAATGTCATGTGCTGCCCACATCAGATTTTTTTTTAACTAGCTTCGCGGTTATTCATTTGTCAACAAAAAACATGACAGCATAATCACAGCCAAAAATTACCCACTTAAAGTTGATGTCTAAGGTTTTACTAATGATACCACAATGAAAGCACAAAAATCTATATTAAAAGTATATTTTTAAGCATTTTTTGGCACAATCTAATACATTTGCATAACCATAATGCAAATAAACACTATAATATGGATTTTAAAACTTTTTGGAGGTAATGTCATAGCGAGCAAAATAGTTATTCTACATTTGCATAACCATAATGCAAATAAACACTATAATATGGATTTTAAAACTTTTTGGAGGTAACGTCATAGCGAGCAAAATAGTTATTCTAAGTCATAATTCTAAACATTGATTTTTAAATCTTTTCTGGGTAATAATGTTGAGAAAGGAAAAAAAACAGCATTTTTTGACACAATCTAATACATTTGCATAACCATAATGCAAATAAACACTATAATATGGATTTTAAAACTTTTTGGAGGTAATGTCATAGCGAGCAAAATAGTTATTCTAAGTCATAATTCTAAACATTGATTTTTAAATCTTTTCGGGGTAATAATGTTGAGAAAGGAAAAAAAAACATAGCATTTTTTGGCACAATTTAATACATTTGCATAACCATAATGCAAATAAACACTATAATATGGATTTTAAAACTTTTTGGAGGTAATGTCATAGCGAGCAAAATAGTTATTCTAAGTCATAATTCTAAACATTGATTTTTAAATCTTTTCGGGGTAATAATGTTGAGAAAGGGAAAAAAAATGGATTTTCATATCTGTTTAAGACAATTACTGTTTAAGATAAGATTTTCCAGGTAATTATACCATAAAACAGGCATCTTTAGAATACTAACATAGTCATTAACTTAAAAAAATGCCAAATCATGGAATTCAAAACATTTTCGAGTTAATGGTAAAAGTCAAAGTGCCTGCTCAAAAACGCTATAAAACATGAATTTTAAAACTTTTTCATAGTAAAGTGTACAGAACACAAAAAACTCAATAAAACATACATTTATTTTTATTTTTTTGTGGTAATGCATAGTCAAGAGTGAAAAAACTCAATAATATATGAATTGCCATATGTTCTTCAAGAAAATGACATACTCAAGAGAAAAAAAAATCCTTAAACTTATTAATAGTGCAAAATAATGCCATTTAAAAAATATTTATTCCTAAGTTTTAACTTGGAGAAAATGGCCAAATTTTATGAATACAGATCAATAACAACTAAAATTAGATCTCATGGGAAGAATGAACTAAAGAATCGAGAAAAGAATATCAATTTCAAAACAACAGAATTTTACAGCTGGGCAAGTAGAATTGAATACATTTTAATTAAATTATAGGCAAACTTCAAGAAAATCTAAATCAAATAGAAACGATGCATCGGGGATACAGAAAACGATTCAAAAATTAAGACTTCATAATAATTTAAAATTTATGAATAATTCAGAAGCTAATGAATGTTAATAATATTAGTTCGCCGATAATTGTGGCTAAAATTATAGATTCAGAAACTTTCGCGCGCGCAACTTTTTTTTTTCTAGCTTATCTCGCTTCCGAAATTGAATTAAGTCTTTCCCGGAATTCCTTTTCAAATTTTGAAACAACCCCATGGTAGATAAAAGAATTTAATCGAGAAGCGCAGCGTTCATTCAGATTTCAGGGAACGTTGTGGCTCGTTTTTGGCGTTTATTTGATAATTATCCGACGTTCGGGCTGTGATGATGGTGAGGGATGGTAACGGGTTTATTAAGAACGTGCAAAGAATAAAATAGGTTATCTGAAGAAACGAGAGGTTTAACTGTTTAAAGAAATATTTAGATAAGCGATAAAATTTATCCGTCTGCATTTTGATGAGGTTAAAAAAATGTGATGTGTCCAATACATAATTTTCTCCACAGATTCTCACATTTTGATATGGCGGGGGAGTCGTGTTTCTTTCAGGTATACATCCGAAGGGGGGTAGACGAAGCCCCCCCCCCCCCTCCACGAAGACATTTTATATTAACCTATATAACAGTATTTTGATATACTTATATAGAGCAAATAGCCTCAAACGTTTATTGATTGAAATTTCATTCCATTAATTTGTTTCAAATATCCTGGCTACAGACATCATCGAAAAACTGATTGATTCGTATTTAGAAAAACTAAAATCGTTTAAAATCTATCAAAATTCAAGCGTCGAATTTTTTAACCCATTATAATACTTTCCTTTTAGATTGTACAGAAAGCAAAAATTACCTAACAATCATATAGCGCGAAAGCTGAAGTTTAGAGACTTCATTGCAAGAATAATTTGTAAGAAGATCATTTAAATCTTATTGCGCATATTTTAATAAAAATTCTGGAGTACAAAATTTAATACATCAGCGTACAATAACACATCATAATTTATATGAGAAAAATATTATTTATTTGACTATACTTAAAGCAGTGTTCAGGTTATCGGTGCACGAAAACAAGAGGATGACGACTTATGATACATTTGCCAACACACACACACAAAGAAAAATTCTGCAATATAATCAAAAGGGGAAAACTTCTTTTTATATATAGAATTCCGAATCTTTCGGAAAAACTAAATATGAACATTATTATATTTTTCTTCTGTGCGATACATTTGTTTAAAGCACACCTCTATTTAAAACTGCATTTAAAACTTTTTTGCATTTAAAACTTTTTCATAGTCAAACTGCAAAAAGTGCGTTTATAATTTTTTTTTCTTTCTGGAAAAGGTTTTACAAAAATATAATCCATATCAATTCACAGAAGGTTTTATTCGATATAAATTGTTATGCATTAATTTGATTTAATAAAGATTCCTTTACATACCACTAAATTATTCATATTTGATTCATATACCACTAAATTATTCATATTTGATTCATATACCACTAAATTATTCATATTTGAAAATTGTTATTTTTCCAAAGGGTACTTTAAATAGAAACATATCTGTTCTACTCAAATCTTGTTTACAAATATCCGACACATTTCGGAGATCAGAGGAGCTTTTATCTTAAAAGCTTTAAAGTCAAATAGGACATGTTAAATTTTAAAATTGCAATTTATGTTGTTTTCTAATAATATCAAAATCCGTTAATCTATTGGATACATAAGATTATTTTTTACCTCATCAAAACCAGGATAAACTCCTATTTATATCTTCAGATTTAAATGAGTTTTACGAGCGTACGACACAATTACATTTTCCAAACAGATCTAAATTCAAAACAACCTGGAAGCAATTTATATACTAAAAAAAACTTCATTAAACACAACACCGTGCAGATAGATCTCTACTTTCCTGTCACTGACCCTAGCAGACGATCGTCAGGATGCACGCTCCGGCAGACGATCGATTAAAAAACATTTCAAGATTAAGGAAAAAAACAGCAACGTCGAATCCCCCCTCCTTTTTCATGTGAAACTTTTCATCTCATATCATTCTCGTGTGAATGTAAAGAGGCTATATTTTGTTACAATTATTGCGTAAAAGATCTCTAAATGGAGCATTTAAGCGTAGCAAATGCTGTGGTTGGGTAGTTAAGGAGAGATAGAAAAAGTTTGTATTTTTTTGTTCCACATCATGTCGTATGTCATTAAATGTGTACTTTAACGAGTAGAGTTCTTTCAGTAGGAGTAATTTATAAATAATGAGATGTGGATTGGAGAATTTCAGTGCATGTAAATTTTTTTTCAGAGTAGAGAAAATTATTTGGGGAAAAATCGCAGAAAATTGGTCGTAAGAAAAATAAATGCCTACATCTTAACCTAATTTGATCTTTCTTTTAAGGTTCTGCTGTGTTTCGAATTATTTCAGCAGTTTTCGCTTGATGGCACAACTAGAATACAGGATATCATATGTGATTAAATTATTTCGTGCAATTTTACTACTACATGTGAGTCACTTTTTAATGCAATGGAAATCAATATCTACCAAGAAATGTTTAACATGTATAAAGACCAATATACAGGGTTGTTATAATTAAAGTTCGCCTATTCAGAAGGCTCTAGAGCCCGTTCTATGGCTCCAAACGAAACAATATTTAACTAGCATGTAGTACAAGTGATGCGCTCTGCGAAAATCGAAAGAAAAAAAATTAGTTACAATTGTCGTCAGTAGGTGGCGCTGCTGCAACATCTAAGGTGATTTCCGCAAGTTTCGTTGTAAAAAAAATGATGGAAAATTTATGTCACAGTTGGTAACAGTAAAATTGTGCAGATTCATTCTAACAATTTCGGTCAATCCAGACGAAACACACAAAAGTGTACAAAATTTCAACAAACGCTTGAAGAAGATCACTTGTTTATTCAAATCTTCGACGATACGGCAGTGATGTCACAACTTCGAAACACTGAAATACGCTTCAAATCAACTTACGATTTAAAACAAGCTAACAAAGCGTGTCTGTGATTCCTTTGATACTGGACGAGTTTATTGTTTCTGAGAAGCTTTAGAATCTGACGCTTTGTGGAAAATGATTACGTTGAAAGAAAAAGCTCTTCTCGTAAAGTTATTTTATCAACAGAACAGCAACGCAGCTGCAGCTCTTCGAGAATTTCGGAAACAGAAACATGTTAGACGTGGGCCAATATCTGATCGTGGCGTTCACAAAATGATTTACAAATTTGAGGCAACAGGAAGACTCGACATTCTTCCTGGCAGAGGACGAAAACAAGTGGACAGTTCTAGCGTTGAAGATATTGCTACTGCTGCCGTAGATTTATCAAACCATTCACCATATGGTAATGCAAGTTTGCCAGTTATTGCAAAAGAAGTCGACATGTCGATTTCCACGGTGAGAAAAGTGATGCGTAAAATTTTGCGCTACTATCCATACAAGATTCAGAGGGTGCAACAGCTAATACAGGGTGATATAGGAACTCGGCTAACATTTGCACTACAATTTCTTGCACGAATGAATGTGGATGACTCTTGGCCCTGGAATATTCTGTGGGGCGATGAAGCGCATTTTTATGTAAACGGACAAGTGGACACACACAACTGTCGGATTTGGGCGAAAGAGAATCCTAAGGTTGTTCAAGAAGTTCCATTGCATGCACCTAAAGTGACAGTGTGGTGCGGTTTTACAGCTACGTTTATGATAGGGCCATATTTTTATGAGGAATCAACACCCACAGGACCCATTACATGTTCCGTAAATGGGACAAGATATCTCAATATGTTGTCACGTTTTGTGATTCCCGAGTTGCAACAGCGAGGCTGCCTTCAAAATACCGTATTTATGCAAGACGGTGCACCACCTCACATTACTCGAACAGTTCAGACTTTCTTACAACGCCATTTCACACAAGACCGTGTGATAAGTCGTTATTTTACAACAATCTGGCCACCACGATCGCCTGATCTCACACCATGCGATTTTTGGCTGTGGGGATGTTTGAAAGACTCTGTGTCTAAAGACAAATGTCGGACGATCTCTGATCTGAAGAACAGTATTAGGCGTCACATCGGGTCAATCCCACAGGATACTTTACGCTCTGCAGTAGAAAACACAGTTCTGAGAATGCAATGCGTAATTGAAAATAATGGAGGGTTCATTGAGCATGCGTAATGCTGTTATTCGTCGCTGACGAGCGACATGTTTTATTTTTCTGGACGCAGACTGCATCACATAAAATTATCTCCTTTTTTCTGTATTGTTTGTAGCCATAGATCTGGTTCTACATCTTACTGCATTAGCCAATTGTCATTGCACCAACTATGCAATACATTTGTCTTTATTTATTTTACAAACAAATTGCAACAATCGCCTTAGCTATTGACACAGCGCCACCTACTGACGATAATTGTAACTAATTTTTTTTTTCGATTTTCGCAGAGCGCATCACTTGTACTACCTACTAGCTAAATGTTGTTCCGATTGGAGCCATAGAACCGGCTCTAGAGCCGTCTGAATAGGCGAACTTTAATTATAACAACCCTGTATATTATTCAAGTAACCATTATTACTTTTCCTGACGTATCATATTTATTATTCATGAAAACCACTATAAAAAAGTATACAAACCAAACCGTTATATTGAAATTGTAAAAATCACTAACAATGTTGGAAAAGGTCGCCTGGGGGGGGGGGGGGGTGAAGTAGAGATGAGGCACCACGCATGCGCTGCCGTCTGTTGTTGAACTCTTTACTCTCTTCTACTATCGTATGAGCAAAAATATTACAAAACATCTGCCGTGTTCAAAATGAAATGCAGGAAAAATAAATGTAGCCTGAATTTTAACTCAATTTACTCTTAAGATCTGCTACATTTTCATACCTGCCAACTTTTACGCATTATGCGTAAAATTTACGCATTTTAACTGCTCTTTACGCTTTTACGCATATATTGCTATATTTTACGCATTTCCGCATTTATTTGAATTTTTTAACATTACTAGGAAATCAATCTCCGGCGAAATTCTCAGGCTTTTTATGTTTGAAATTTATCAATTAACCAGACATAGTATAGTTCCTCGATAACACCGCATTTCCGTTTTGTTAACAGTGATATATACCATCCCCGGGATCGTAGCAAATCCATAATAAAATGCAAGGTAATGCCAATTAAACTAACGGAGATTTACGGCCGCGTGTAACGTAAATTAAGATCTCAATCGCTTATTTTATGAAAGTAATAAATATACTTCTTCAAAGGTTGTCTAATTCAGAATAAATCGCTAAAATGTTATTTTGTTCAATTATTTCGCATAAACACTGCGATTGCGCAATTCAGTTAGTTCTCATGAATCGCGGAGAGTACAATAGTATCTTTTTCCATCCATCACAATCTTCTAAATATTGCATTTTTGATTGACTAAACTAGCTTATTTTCATATTTTAATTAATTATTACTGTTAATTTCTTAATTATTTTCGCATAAACAGTGCGATTACGCAATTCAGTTACTTCGTGTGAATTGCTGAGCGTACGTTAGTATCTTTTTCCATCCATCTCCATCATTTAAATGTTGCATATTAGATCGACTAAACTAGCTTATTTTCATATTATGGCTAATTATTAAGGTTAATTTTTTAATTATATTTGCATAACATAAATTTTTCTATTTAAAAAATGGGTATGCATTCTGTGACGGGATATTTTCCAAAAAGTGGTATTAAAGCAATGATTTAAGCAAATCAAAGGGAAACCATTTTGGCAGGAATATAATTCAGTGCTATATATATTTTTTATTAAAGATCAATATTTGTTACTCTCTTTAGTGAAAACCTGTGTTTTGCCAAACATAAATATTTGTCTTCATTATAAAGTAATTCTCACCGGATAAAACCTTTATATATTTTTGCTTTATAATTTATTGTCCTGAAATTTTATAAAATTGGTGTCCTGAATTTTCATATTCTACCAGTAAGCCTGATATTTAATGCAATATTTTTTTAATGCAGGTACTTGTACATAGTTAAATTCATTAGAAATATCGTTTGCGTGTGTAGTTAAAAAAATCATTATAAATGTCATTCACGCAAAATTTTACACATTGCAACTTTCCCAGGTTGGCAGGTATGCATTTTCAGTTATTTAAACATTAATCACTTAATGCACAACTAAAATACAAATTAGCAGAAGTAACATAACATTTTTTGTAGTTTTAGTACATATGCAAGAAATGTAATCACGGATATTAAAACTGATATAAACCAATAAATGTTAAAAAATACACTCAATTAGTCATTAAAAAGCAAACCATCGTTCTAGGTGCATCATGCATCTAAACTTGTCCATGTGGGATTTTAGCAAATCGTACAAAACGTTGACAATTTTTTTTCACCCAATTATATTTTGTAAACATTGTTTAATAAGATTCGGGGAAAAAAAATTCTGTTTATTATTTTTTTTTAAATAATGAATTGTCTCATAAAAATACAGATAATTACATTACTTCCAAAGAGGAAATTAATGATTCCAAATAGAGGCAAAACAAAGAAACGCATCCGTGGATGAAAAGTTTTTCAAAATAAAATTATACCAAATAAATAAGAATGCCTTTAACAATTGTAATATTTTATTCGCAATGCGGGGGGGGGGGATTTACTTATATATTTCAAAATAATTTGATATTGGTATTCACAACCACATAGTTCAGTCAATAAAAGCTTGCTGCACGTGCAAGTGCATAATTAAAACTCTAAAATATAGAACGATCACCCACGATATTCCATGACAGATGAAATCAATAGAAGCAAACATTCAAAATAATGCAGCAATAATCATAATCGTGAGAGAAAATGCTCTCTCTCGTTCACACGAAACAACAGATCGAAAATATCGAAAAATGTAATCGTGGGTTACCAATAACAAAACTGCGGGGAAAAAATTAAACAATATTCCGCACTGTTTACTTATTCTGAGTCACTACCATTAAACCAAATTTTACTACGCATGCGCCAAGAACTGACGATTTCGATGACAGATTACGACATTAATATCGATTGCAAATTAATGGCTGCCGGCGCCTCAGAATATAGAATTTTGGTTTTTATTTTACACTTTTCTTCTTTAACGTTGCTTATAAAGTTTTTAGATAAAGTTTTTTAAAGATATTATCAATCATAGAGTTTGGAACGTAAGGATAAGACCATCAGACTTCTGAAAAGAACTACATTTTTTTTCTCAGGGTTTTGATATGTAGCAAAAAACGTGGCCTTTATATGATGAGAAATGCAGAATATTAAAGAGGCAAAAAGTATTTTTTAAGATAAAATTTACTTTGAGACGACGTGTTAAAACAAGACTGTTTGTAATAAGTTTCGAAGTATAAAACTAAGAAAGTATTTCAAACAAGTTTTTTATTCTAAAATGATAGCAACACTTTCATTTAAAGCTGCATAAAAGTTATAAAAGATTGTAAATATTTATCCGAAGTAGCTTTTAATAGATTCATTTATCACAATAAAATATGCATTAAACTTTACTTATTTATGCTATTTGTTAGGAAGCAGCAAAATCATTTAAAGAAAAAATAAATTTAAAATAAAAGCGCTCAAGGGAAAAGGCTGTAATGTACTTTCAATTAATCTTCTACAAAAGACTTAGTTTTAAGACAGTGTCTAAGTTGAAGTTACGAATAAAAAGTTAAGAATGCCGAGAGAGATGGAAAGGAAAAATATTCTGTAATATGAAATTTATATAGATTCTCCTTAAACCATTTTTTCCAATATACCCATGATCATAGGATTTCTTCTCTTTTGGTATCAAATTGTGTCGATAACACACATTAAAATCAAGTTTATTTACAGAAATTTTACTTATCTCAAAAACAATAGTAAAAAATGCTCTATTTTTCTAAAAGTGAGGAACACCACATCTAATAAATAAAATCTTCCATACCTTTCATCACACGTTCTAATAAATTTTATTACAGGTCCAGCTCAGGTTTATAATTTTGTTATTCGCTTTTTAAATTAAAAAAAAAAAAAAAAGAAATATTTATACATGAAATACTTAAAAAAAAATGAGCTTTTTACTATATAACATTCTTGTAAAGAAACATGGACAACTAAAAAATAATAATAAAAAAGAAAGGAAAAATAAGAAAAAAATTATTTTTAAATCATTTAAAAATTGTTACAGAAAGAATTTCAATTACTACGTTTAAAACTGGGGATAAGATAATTTCAATTAGTAGTGTATTGCGATTAATTGCAATAGTCATCATCAATAAAGTAATCAATAACAGCAAATATAAAACGTCAAGTGCTTCAATAGCCAAATATTTCAAGTGCTTCAATATATTTCCCAAAGTAGAGACTAGCAAGGTTGGAGACTAGTAAAAAAATATTGTATCTTCCAGCAATCTCACCAGTTCCCCTCTGGAGGGTAGCGCCATCTGGTAGCCACTGCAGTTACATCGTCGATTCTCGATAGGCATATGAAATAGGGAATTGTGGCTGTGTTTTTTAATAGACTATATCTAGTCTTCGAGTTTTAAATATAACAATGCTGCTCAGTGGGTGGCTTATGAACACCTTAGGAGTCCGTAGATCTGCTTCAGGGGATACCTCAAAAAGTTCTGCAATGGCGAAAATTTAATAAAAATTTCTAACAACGAAAGTGAATATACAAAAGGAATGTCTTTACAAAATGTTCAAGAACTATATTATTGGTATGACAATGGAGACAATCGAAAGTCATATAAGGTTGATTATGTACGTATTCGGCAGCAGAAATTGAAACCATTACTTCAAGACAATGCATTCCAGGACATAGAGGAGAAGCGTAGCTAAGATCTGGGGTAGGGGTAGGGGGTATGGTGAAATAAATGATCAGTGGTAAGCATATACCAAAGAGGCAGCAGATAGATAACCAGTGTGTTTATATAGCCAATGGGGGATGACCCACAAGTTATTTTAGTTATATCACTGGACCAAGCGTATTCCTAATTATAATATTGTAGCAAAAAGGATTTGTGAATCCAAAAATTTGGAGACAATTGGTAGAGTTAGTGGAAGCTTAGGGGTCTTAAAAACTCCCATGCTTTAGTACCAACAGCAAGATTTTAAATGTATATTGATGTCCTATGTTGCAACTAAATGATCTCGAGCTGCCCGAGATCAACAAACCCAAACTAACAATCCTAACTGTGCCCATGCTGGAAATCACTGAAATATAATATTGTAAACTGTAAAAAATGCGTTTTCGTATTCTTAAAAGAAATTCACAACCATTTTTGACTGTGACTATTTACTTACTTCAATAGTCAGATTTTCACTTTACTACAGAATGAAGGTTGAAATATAACACTCCGTAAATGAGACGAGCCGGACGGCCTGGGGCTTTCACACTCCGTAAATGAAGCGGTGAATTTAAGAATTGAAAAATTGCAATAAAAATTTTCTTATAAAATATTAGTGACATTATATAAAATATTAGCCGCTTTGCAATCAAATCATAGGTTACCATATTTTCATGGGCGGCAAACTTCATGGTGTGCAAAATATAAGAGTAATACATTACAAAATATTTTCATTTTGTAAGTTAAAGCAACATAACGAAAATATAGAGGCATAAATGTCTAGGTAGGAGGAGGTAGGGGGGGGGGATATACGTTTTACGGTCGACACTGCAACAACAGCGAAAATACCTTAAAATCCAATGATGGTAAATCTACTAATATCTAGAAACCGCAAATACATCAATATAGATAATGATGCAAGTGACTAAAAACTAGTTTCTAAGCACTTTTATGAAAATTGTTATTTTGGAGCAGATTATCTGATATTTAATGCAACGAAAATATATATTTTAAATAAAAATGTAAATATATCCCAGAATAATTTATGAAACAATCTAAGATATAAAAATAAATGCACAAATCAAAACTAATGTATCTGAAACCAATTCGTCTCAACAGTTAGATTGGCTTGAAATTCCGAATTTTGAGCAGGTCTATAACGTCTGTTAATAACAGGGTGAATGTCATTAGTTCCTAGAACAGCAAAAGTTGTCCATCTCGCCATAACTGACCGACCGCACAAAAAGCTCATATTCCCAAACTAAGCCCCACAAATGTAGTAATACTGTCAAAAGCAGTCACCTCAATACAACATTCCCAATCATATTGTTCCTTCCATTCCAGATATTGAAATAATTAAATAATTTTAATCCAAATAATAATAATAATTGTCGGCTCATCCTTTAAAAATATCGGTCACAAGTGCAGGGATTGGTAATCAAAAAGCATTGTCTTATACGATTGTCAATTCCATTGTGAAGAAGACAATTCATCTACAACTCAATCGTGCTGCTTCTGTTCGACAGTGTACCTTTGTTGAGCTTTAACAGTTACGGATGCAGTGAGTGATAACTTTGGTCCAACGGTTATTGAGATGTTGTGATCACAATTTATGGGCTCCTTTTGGAATATAACAATGGTTTAGCATTTATTCAAACCATTGAATTCACTATTACAGGCATGACTATTACGGCCTTGCGTGGGCATCAGAAATATTCTTGAAGCTGTTAAGATTTTCAATCAATTTCACGAACAATTGGAACGTATATGAGGTTCCTACCAATTATACGATTTTTTTCATTTTCATTAGATTGAAAATCTTTACGACCTTTGAAATCAACATGGACAGATGAAAATATGGTATCCAATATAGAAACAATACAATATCTATTGAAAAAATCTCTGCATAAATACAATACACACTAGACCGAGTAAAAAAAAAAGTGGGTCTTGCTTTAAAGAATAACCTGTGTTAAGAAGAAACAGTGAAATATCAAACGTAAATTTCTTTATTTAGCAGACTTGATTTTAAAAACAAATTTAATAGCAATCTAATATTCCAAATTTAAATATCCTTAATAAGTAATTTTTGTATTATTAGATAAAATCATTCTTAACATCACAAAATATTATTCCCAATAACTGAAGTGAGAATCTCCATTTGACTTTTCTCATACATTAGTCCAGACTAATTAATTTCGTAAGTTTGGCTTTCGATTTTTAAATGTTTTTCATATTTACTGCAATGGCGTTATGCTGTAGATTATGATAGATAGCTGAGTAACCAGGAAAAATATTTTGATACGCACCAATCCCCCAGCTTAACAGATGGTTTATATCCGTAAATTATTAATGAAAACAACAAGAATTTAGATATACAGTAATCCAATCTGAATACGGTGCGTGAACCACCTGTTGAAATCATTTATTAATGAGATGCAGTTTTGAGTCACAAAAATTAAAATAGACAGGGAGTAAAATTATTTTTACGGTAGTTAATAAATATATGTACAACAATGGCATCGTAATTTTTTAGTAGTAATTTAAAAAAGTATTAAAGTGAAATCTGTACAGTCGACCACCTAAAGCATTTTATTTGATATTAACTTAGTAGATAGTCAATCTGAGATACTAAGAATATTGATAGATTATATTTAAAAACATCTGCATTTAAAGTTACTTATAAAAGGTTAAGTATATAGAGTTGAACTTTAACTCTGAGACAAAGTAATCAGCTTGATATTGATTATGATTTTCAGAAACATATGCTGTTTTCATAATATAAGTAAAATTGAATCTACATTTCATGCAGGGACTAATGGTCAAATACTTCAATGAATTTTCCTAAACTTCTATGAATTTAATGTCGCTTGCGTGGTATGATTAACTTTGCTGCTCGCCTTAAATCAGGGGTCAGCAAATTTTGGGGGACAAAGTCACTTTTGATCCAGTATCTGATATAGATATTCCAATAAGTTAGATTGTGATATTTAATGCTATACAAGGCTAATTTCATTTTTTTTTATTTAATAATCTTATTTTTAGACATTTTTGACAAACATATAAGTATTTAAAAGTGCCATTTAGCGAAATTATTTAATTTGGATTAGAATCCCCCCCCCCCCCATTAAATCCAAAAATAAAAATCCTACAAGAAATTGAAAAGTAGAAGTTTTTCATCAAACCAGGTACTCTTAAAGGGCTAACATTCTACTCTTTCTTCAGCATTTATGCAAAACACTGAGGAAATCAAACTTCAATCTTTTGAATTTCTGATCATCAAATACTTCAAGAAAGCAAAATGATAAATGAGAAATAATGCAAATTCAATGCATTAATGCATAAGCACATATTGACGATTGCTATGAAATATGCTAATTCTGTTCAGCACCTAAACACATTTAAATTAAGAGGAAATGCGGAAAGCAAAAGTTAATCATTTGTGCATTTGAAAAAGTTTGACTCTTTTAAAGTTATGAACCCTCAGCGAGATTTTTTAAAAATCCGAATTGATTTAAAAGTCATGAACATTTAAAGCCAAAAATTGGACATTCCGCCAAATAAAATATATTCATTCTTTGCAGCTGCAGACGATATTCCAGAGCAGGCGTTTTGATCAAATGACCGACATTTTGACTTGACGAAAAAACAAAGGGTTTGCAAATTAAGTGAATTCAATTTATCGGTTTTCCAACTGTGCTAATTTAAAATATTTTGCCCTATTTTTTTTTTTCACTTCTCATTTGGTATTAAATTTTCATTAAGAATATTGTGCTGAAATTTGAGTTTAATCAGACAAAAAACGTTGCGCGAGAATGATTTTAGTTCAAAACAGACAATTTGGGAATTGAAGTCGCGTTATCTGTATCTGTATTATTTAAACAGCGGGTGCTTTAGAATCCAGGCAACGGCATGTAATTCCATTCTAGTGATTGTATATAGTAGCGTAGCGTCTATTTCTTACTGTTTGCCTTCCCACGTATTCAAGTCCACAGTCGCCATAAGCTACTTGGTATTCACACAATACACAGTCCAGTGTCAAAGAAATCAACATCGAAAACAAACT
The DNA here is from genome assembly GCA_951213105.1 of Amaurobius ferox. NCBI lineage: Eukaryota > Metazoa > Arthropoda > Arachnida > Araneae > Amaurobiidae > Amaurobius > Amaurobius ferox. Next base: position 112,459,798 of record OX578146.1, read on the forward strand.
TTCCACCGGAACTGAAAACCCAATCAATTTCACCGCATTAGTTACACAATAAGCAGAGCGACTTAAAACTATTGCTACAGTGTCAACATTTCTACACCGCCCAACTATGGCGCGAATTTACGCTTCGTTTGAGAGAGCCCATTGCGTGCAATTCAAGTGTTGTTAATACAACCTATGCGCATATAGATAAATCGCAAAATGGGAGATGCGTAATTTAAGAAATAATCAGTTACGGATGAGTAATTTTTATTATCAGTCCTGACAGTCTGCAACAGTTCGTTTAAAACAATAACGCGAAAATGTGTGTAACGTGAGCAGTTGTATTTCTGTGAAGAGTATAATACAGAGTTCTATGCTTCTAATTTCCGAAATTGGACGATAACGTTCGGTTTCTCAACAGGGGCGATTATGTCACATTTTTATTTTCCCCGTCTTGTGTAAAGAAGCAAGTAAAAAATGTAACAGTTGGATTTTAATGAATTAATACGCTGTTTAAGTCTCGTATTTAAAAATGTCATTTAAATACAGTTTACACTCGTAGGCGCTCATATGGGAGGACAAGAGAGGGGACCTTTGCCCCCCCCCCCCCCACATGGACGAAGGACGTCACAAAGGTGGACGTCAAGCTAGTCAATGTCGTGTATCTTATCATTGAGTTTGCCCCACTAACATCAGTAGTGTCCCCCTCTCCCTGGAAAAAGTTCTATGGGCGCCCATGTTTACATTCATAGCATAATTCGAACTGTCATTTCCCCGAGTACATTATTAAACTACACTACCGCTGGGCACTGTTCCAGTTATTATGACACGGAATTTTCTCCAACATTTCCTTACAAGTGACCACCAGTAGTAAAAGCCACTTAATCGAGGCTGATTCCACGGTTTTATTAAAAAAATATATCAATGTATCCAAAGTAATTTCTAGGCAGGATATTTCCTAAGAAAAAAAAATCCGATACTCTGGAACAACAAATATATTAAAGCCTGCTTATCACTTATTCTTGCTGAAAGTATTTTTATTATTAAGAATTATAATCAACATTTCAAATTTCATGGAAATTTTTTGTTTTTTTCCCTAGGAGATATCGTGACCGCTCTCTGTAGGGCAAGTGAAATTTCTAATATCTCGAAAATGGTGCGTAATAACTCTTAAAATGTTTCAATTCAATTCTGATTAAAAGTATATACGAAGCATTCACTCATTTGAAAATAATGCGTATATTTCATTTTTGTGTGATTTTTTTCTATTTCTTAGATCCATAACGTGCTATATCATGAGCGCAAGTTGGCGTCCAATGAATTATGTCATTAGCTTTTAAATAAAAATAAAATCATATAAAATATCTTATTTTCGTAGCAATTTTTCACACTTTTTTTTATAACGTTTCTTTTACATTTTGAAAAAAATAATGTTAAAAAAATCGTAAGTATTTTCCTGGTTATCTCACCCCCATTATCAAATAACGTTCACCCAATTGAATTAAACGTACCAAATTTCATGCTCAATTTCTACAAGAGGTCGAACTCCGACATCATCGAAAGAAAATGGTGGATACTCAAACATGTAATCTATGGAAATACGACTCGTCTCAGTTCTTCCTTTTTACATACAGTACTGTGTATTGCAGGATAAACATTGTAAGACATCTTATAGTTAGTTATCGTTGGCTTCTGAAGTGAGATTTCAAAAACAGATTTAATTGCAGATTTAATTTTTTTTTAAATTCTCTTGCATTTTATTTGAAATCCCATGTTTTCACTGTCGGTATGGTGAAGTATCAAACTAGATCATTTAGAAGATCAATCCTTGGTGAACTAATGTGGTATCAAAAGCCCCAACTTTAAATTTACCAAGGTGCTAAAATGAAATAATGTTTTTACATAATCAATATCTATATTTTTAATATTTAATATAATATTTAATATTGATTAAAATACTTTGGTTATTGTAAAAATAATAATTAAACGGAATATACCTATATATAAAAAAATGGTGAGTGTTATAATGAAGAGGGAGGGGGGAGGGACTAACATATGATTAAGAGAAAACAGCGAATTCGGTTATTGGTGGCATGGGTGTAGGCAGGGATGGAGTATCATATCCCCCCCCCCCATTTGTAGAAAAAATACATTAGTTCTCTATACAGTTTATATTGTAATAGGAAATATAGCACTGTAACCTTCCTTTCCAATTCGATCGTAATCTCCCCCCCCCCCCCCTCATTCCGAGATCATGGCAACGCTTATATTATTTGGTGGTAAGTATTACCATAATATGGAGAGGTTTATCCTATACGGTATACAATTCTGGGATCCTTTTCACTGCCTACTAAATATTATTGAAAACAGTAAAAAGGTCAACAGAATATTTGCCGCGTAGAAAAATGTATAAGGGGCGCTATACATTTATATCAGCACTGATGATAACCAAATACTGAATACCGATAACAATAAATAGCAAATCAAAATAATGACAGATTTGTGGGGTAGTTATCATTGTTTACATACAGGTTACCATTAGCTGTTTAGCCACATGTTATTACATGTTTATTACATGGGGCTCACTTCTACACATTATTTGCCTCGGGCCAACGGCCGTACCGTGCTGAAAATACCGGTTCTCGTTAGATCACCGAAGTCAAGCAGCATCGGGCGCGGTTAGTACTTGGTGGGTGACCACCTCGGAACACCGCGTGCTGTTGGCCATCTCGGGTGCGGTATCCCCGTGGTTTGCGCGCTAGATTTGCACGCTACCACTAATGCCGCCGTGTTCATGCGGAGTACGATCACGTTAAACATGTGGGTCCGTAAGTCCTTCCGAGAGGTTGGTGGTAGGGGAAGGAGGGTACGGTCCCTGTGGATGCCTCCCCCACTGGGTTCCGGTCTAAATTGGGTGGCACTTCCCGGCAGTCCATACAGTTACCTTACACCTTTCTGGTAGGTCGGACGGTCTGGGTCTCAACAACAACAACATTATTTGCCTCTGTGGTTCATGACTCTGTTTCAGTTTAGAATAGTGTGCATAGAAAGCTAAAGTTCCCGTCCGTACCCCCTTCGCCTCCCTTCCAATATTCTATTCGTGGCCCCTGTTGATCTTATCATCAGTAAAACTGAAAGTGTTCACTTTTTGACTGTGATCTCGAAGTCAGCAAGACGTTAAATGGCGCCTCTCTAGGCAAGACTTCTGGCGAACGTGGAGCTATGTACGGGCACTGAACTGAGCGTTTTATCAAAACTTGCTTACAGTCCTTCCGTAAATTGATGATAATGAAATTGGTTAGATAACAATAATCGCCGTGAACCAAATCGATTAGGGGTTTGTTATCCACTATAAGAGAAGATGTCATATACGCTGCTTCTGAATGTCAATAATGTTGTCTAATTCGTGTATAGGAGAAAATAACATAGAACTAACTGCTACCATGCTTTATTAATGAATTAAATTATACGACTGATTTACGTATAACAAATTTTGCGTCTAAATTCAAACAAATAATGTGCATACTGAAATTTGTACTCGTCACAATTAGGATATTAATTTTCTAAATACTCGTGTGAAATTCGGTAAAAATATAATCTTTCTTGCAATAAACAAACTATAATTTTGTTTGATAGCAATATCGAACACAAGGATTTAATAAACATACCAATGAAGTATAAGAATTTGTTTTATAAAATATATTTTTTTTTTCTTATTGTTCTTTGCCAGGATTTTAAGTACGAATGCTGCAATTTATAAAACAAAATGCACAAATCAAAACTTTATAGAAGCAGAAAACGAACCATAAGATACGAGGTTGGGGGGAAATCTTGGAAAAATTATCAACAATTCAAAACTGCGGTCGGTTTCGCAAATCAGCAGATCTTGCAGAGCAGAAATTAGTTATAAATTTAAAGATCTGCAAGTATGTAATGTAAAGATCTGCAAGTGTAAAAAATAGGAATTCGTGAAAACAGCAAAGTCTTGTTATATTGAAATGGAGATGTATATTGAAAGTCACCAGGGCCGGCTTTAGAAGACATATGACTATCCTATAGGAGATAATTGGAGCCAGAGGGTTATATTAAGGTTGATAATCTTGAAACTCTGTCACCCTAAGCTGACAGATTTGCAAAATTTGGTTTGTTA